>JAXCMG010000015.1:1871307-1941161 GCA_034642415.1 Podarcis siculus
AAGTCAAGGGTCCGAGGGTCGAGAAGCAAGGAGTCACGAAGTCAAGGATCTGAGGGTTGAGAAGCGAGGAGTCACAAAGTCAAGGGTCCAAGGGCAGAGAAGCAAGGAGTCAAGAAGCCGAGGTCCGAGGATCAGGAAGCAAGAAGCCAAACACAGCAAGGCAAGAAGCGTGTTGCTGTGGCAAAGAGCCAAAGGCTGCCCTTATATCCCTTCCCAGCTCTTGCCACCAGGTGCTGTGAGTTAACAATTGGCCTCACCTGTGTGGCCGTGCCTTGCCTCTTCAGAACAAACTTAGGAAGGCCCCAGTTCTGCAGAGTCCTGTTGGTCACAGGGCCTGGCTCCTGCACGCACTCCTGACACAATGCTTTTGAATCCTGCGTTCGAATCCTGTTTCTGGGTTTCCCACAGGCATCTGGCTGGCCACTGTGAGAACTGGATGTTGGACTATGAGACTCTGGGTAGGAGGCTGAAGGGCCTTGAGGAACAAATGGTTTTCCCATCACTCCTTCTTGTTGAAGGTCATGGTCCAGGAAGAGAGATGAAAATATTGGAAGTAAACCATTTTGGATTCTTGGACCACGTTCCCTGCTTTCTCGAGGAAGGACATCTGGCAAAAGATGTGCGGTATCTCACAGAGATTGGCAATAATGTGTTTGCTAAGATTCTCACAAACCTGATCAGGAACCGTAGGGTCCCTTCCAGCTTTACTATTCTATGATTCTATGACTAGATGGTCAACCATTGGCCTGATCCAGACGTACCTACGGGACCGCCTCTCCTGGTATGCCCCAAGGAGGACCTTAAGGTCCACAAATGACAACACTTTGGAGGTCGCAAGGTGGTTAGATTGGTCTCAACTAGGACCAGGGCCTTTTCAGCACTGGCCCCGACGTGGTGGTATGCTGTGTCACAAGAGACTAGGGCCCTGCGGGACTTGACATCTTTCCTCAGGGCCTGCAAGACAGAGCTGTTCCGCCTGGCCTTTGGTTTGGACTCGGTCTGACCCTTATGTTTCCCTCCCCTGATGGTCTTGATCTATGGGCTACTTTTAAAATGAGGCTGCATTTTAACCTGTATTTTAAATTGGTTCCCCCCCCCCCATTATGTTTTTACTGTAATTTTACTATTGTTAGCTGCCCTGAGCCTGGCTCTGGCCGTGGAGGGCGGGGTATAAATAAAATTTATTATTATTATTATTATTATTATTATTATTATTATTATTATTATCTTATGCTGCTCCTAGTAAATCAGCTTGCTGAGTTGTGCAGTTGCCTTTTAGATTTTGATACAATTCCAGTGTGTGCGACATAGGCATGAAAATATGTGTTTGACTCAAAATGCATATCTTATGGATGAGTGAATTTAGGAGTGTTGAAGACACTGGCGGAGGAAGAGGGGAGCGGGGGGGGAGCGCACCGCCCCTGGCAGCGCAATCCCGGTGGGGCGCCATCGCGGCTGCCCCCCGCCTGTGCTGGGAGCCACGCCCCTGCGGGCGGCATGCCACACCCCCAGGACACGTGCCAGCCACGCCCTCGCCACCTCTCCACACCCTGGTGCCAGAGCATGAAGCTCCGCCACTGATTGAAGAGCGTGCATTTTATACATCATTTTCATATCATTTTCTTTCAAAAGTGATGATGTATAGATGGTATATTACACCAGTAAAAATGGCAAAAATGTATAAAACCGGGTCAAATACATGTTGGAAATGTAAAGAAAAAGAAGGCACTCTGTATCATATGTGGTGGGAATGTAGAGAAGTTAAAAAAAATGGGAGATGATATATAATGAATTGGGGAAAAAATGTTTAAAATGACATTTGTGAAAACAACAACCCAGAAGCATTTTTGTTAGGGATTTTAGGACAAGACCTGCCAAAGAAAACAAAGAACCTATTTATGTATGCTACAACAGCGGCAAGAGTCTTGTTAGCACAAGGATGGAACAATGAGGAAATCCTGACGAAAGAACAATGGCAAGAAAATCTGATGAGCTATGCAGAGTTGGCAAAGTTGACATATAAACTGCGTGAGAAGGAGAATTGTGATTTCAAGGAAGAATGGGAACTATTTACAAACTATTTAAAAAGATAACAAAAGCTTTTGGACTCTTTGGCAGGTTTTAAATAAACATCCACAAATTCATTAGTAGAACATATGATAGATAAGTGAATGAAACGTACAATTTTATAGCATGCAGAGAATAATATGTATAAACAAATCAGAGAGAGGTGCTGAGGGAAGTCTATGGAGGGAGTGGGAGGGGGGAAACAGGAAAATGTAATTGGATATATTGATTTATAAATTGATTTGCTAAAAGTGATAATATTTTTTTTTTTTTAAAAAAAAGAAGAGTGTGCATTTTACCTTTTTTTAAAAAAGGTGGTTTATTTTATGTAAAGTACCAACAACATCAGAGAGGGCATTTGTTTCTGTTTTGACTCGCGCTGACCACACAAGGCCCTGCTTCTGTTCTCCTGCGGTTTGGCTTCCCGCATTCATCCTGCGGCCCGTTGTGGTGGGATTTACGGAAATTAATGACTTCATTATCATGTTAATCCCACACCATTCATTTCAAGGCAAAGGAAATGGGGAAACTATAATCCAATAAATATGTATTGTTTGCCGACTGAAAGCAGGAACAGCAAATATGGCTGAACCGATTTCCATTCTGGACACGAGATGAAAAGAAAAGCTATTGGCAACTTCCACTCCCTTTTCCATTTCTGTAAGAATTCTCCAACACCTTTATACAAAAAACACAGGGTGCTAGTCAACAGGCAGTGTAGTATAGTGGTTAGAGCGTCCAACTAGGAACTGGGAGACCAAGGTTTGAATCCCACCACTAGGCCATGAAACTTTCACTGGGTGTGACCTTGGGGCAGTCATTGCCTCTCAGCCTAACCTACCTCACAGGGTATGAGGAAGGGAGAATTATGGACACCACTTTGTGTTGCTTGGAGAGAGAGAAATATATAAATGCAATGAATAAACTCAGTCTTACTCAGAGAAGACACATCAAAATTGATGGCAATGACGAAGAGAGGAGTAGCTCAGTCGGTAGAGCATGACATTCTTGATCTCAGGGTCGTGGGTTTGAACCCCACATTGGGCGAAAGATTTCTGCCTTGCAGAGGGCTGGACTGATCGGAAGGTTGGCGGTTCGAATCCCCGCAACAGGGTGAGCTCCCGTTGCTCGGTCCCTGCTCCTGCCAACCTAGCAGTTCGAAAGCACACCAGCGCAAGTAGATAAATAGGTACCGCTCCAGCGGGAAGGTAAACGGCGTTTCTGTGCACTCTGGTTTCCGTCACGGTGTCCTATTGCGCCAGAAGCACGTCAATATGCAAATAGATAAATAGGGCTCCTGTCTAAAACTCAGGACAGTCAGTTTAGATAGCTAAATGGACCAATGATCTGCCTTGAGTGTCGGGAGGCCGGTGTCTCTGATTCGCAAGCAGGACTTGGATGTAAGCTGGACTTACTGCCTGCTCCATAAGCTCTCCTGGTGCTGACAGGAACCCCCGAGGTGGAATCTACAGTCCTGAAATGCTAAATGTATAGACATCAGCAGGATCTATCCATAGCTGAAAACTCCCCCCCCCCTTTTTAAGGGAAATTCCCTTATTCTGAATAGGATTCCTCGTAAGAAAAGGGAAAGGTTGACAGCTATGGATCTAACCCACTGACTTGATCCAGTCAGTCCTTATGCATTTAGCTGGGGATAAGCGCTACCACTGTTGGAATTCTGCCTGGGTCAGAGGAATGTGCCACAGCGTAGGCACCGGCAGAAATTCCTTGTCGACCTCCCCGCTTCTCCACTCTGCTGATAAGCAGGCGAGGTCTCGGCGATTCTTCTCAGATGTGTGAGAGGAACACACCGTTCTTCCTCTCTCCCCTTTGGTGTTCCCCCAGGGAGGGGAAAGAAGCAGACAGAAATCTATTTACATCCTTTATTTCTGTCTCTTATATCAGTACAGAGAAACATGTCTGCACTCAACAGCAGTAAGAAGAAACTCCACCCATGTACTTCCAGTACGGGTCATATGACACACACACTGAGCTAACATCCGGTGCTCAGTACAGAATGGACTGCCCCTTTGTTCCCATGGCAACAGTCACAAACATCCTGTCTGGCTTTCCAGCCACAAGCAGCTGACTGAGCTGCTAGAGCCTTTGCTTGCTGCAGCATTGGTGCTTTATGATAACAGTGACAGGGTGAGCTCCCGTTGCTCGGTCCCAGCTCCTGCCAACCTAGCAGTTCGAAAGCACACCAGCGCAAGTAGATAAATAGGTACCATTGCAGTGGAAAGGTAAATGGCGTTTCTGTGCACTCTGGTTTCCGTCACAGTGTCCTGTTGTGACAGAAGTGGTTTAGTCCTGCTGGCCCCATGACCTGGAAAGTTGTCTGTGGACAAATGGTGGCTCCCTCGGCCTGAAAGCAAGATGAGCACCGCAACCCCATAGTTGCCTTTGACTGGACTTAACCGTCCAAGGGTCCTTTACCTTTTACCTTTACTTAGGCTGCTTGTTTCACCCATAATTCGCACTGTGATCTTCAAAAACGTGCTTGTATCGGACAAGCTGAGGCTGAGTTAAAGAGGTGGGGATGAATGTGGCAAAGTCAGAATAACCTGGGGGTTCACATACTTGAAAAGTGACTTTGGACAGGCAAGCAGAATCGTACAACTAATCCCGAGCAGAAGACTCCCATCGTGGAATAGCTCCTCTGTGGACCACTTGGCATTCTGCTGTCATCGCAGAAATGCTGTTTTATGGAAATTGAGGTCACCCGGAAGAAAGACGTTGGAGCGCTTTATCGCGCTTCTATCTGAGCCTCGCTTGCTCCCTGACAGCCTCTGCGCTTGTAACTTTTGCAAAGACATGAATGGAAGGAGAACATGAAGCTGCCATGTTCTCGCTACGGGTTTCCTTCCCCGAAAAAGCTGGGACAGGGGTCGGGAAACTCATACTCTTCATAAGAACATAGGAAGAGCCAGCTGAATCAGACCAATGGCCCATCTAGTCCCACATCCCGTTCTCCTAGCCTGTGGGAAGCCTGCAATCAGGATTCGAACACAGAGCCCTCTCCCCTCCTGTGGTTTCCAGCACAGACGCATTGGTGCCTCCAAATGCAAAGGGAGAACATAGCCATTGTGTGCACCAGCCACTGATAGCCCTCTCCTGCATGAATTTGTCCAATCCTCTTTTAAAAAGGTAAAGGGACCCCTGACCATTAGATCCAGTCGCGGACGACTCTGGGGTTGCAGCGCTCATCTTGCTTTATTGGCCAAGGGAGCTGGTGTACAGGTCATGTGGCCAGCATGACTAAGCCTCTTCTGGCGAACCAGAGCAGCGCACAGAAATGCTGTTTACCTTCCCACTGGAGCGGTACCTATTTATCTACTTGCACTTTGACGTGGTTTCAAACTGCTAGGTGGGCAGGAGCAGGGACCGAGCAACGGGAGCTCACCCGTCACTGGGATTCAAACTGCCGACCTTCTGATCGGCAAGTTCTAGGCTCTGTGGTTTAACCCACAGCACCACCCGCGTCCCAAACCTCTTTTAATGCCATCCAATTTGGTGGCTCTCCCTGTCTCCAGTGGCAGAGAGTTCCATAGTTAAAGTATGCCGTTCCTTTCATAAAATCCTAGTGTTGGGACCAATCCAACCGCTTCCCAGTGCAGGAGATCTAGACAGAGAGCCGTCCCATTTTTACTTGAAAACCTCTAGTGAAGAAAAGTCCATTTCCTCAGTCTCATCCATGGTCGAAGAGCTCTTAACATCAGGGTAGTCTTCCCAATAAAAACCCTTCTTCTTGTGACTTGGCAGTCTTTATATCTATCTGTCTGTCTCAGGAAAGAGAAAGCCTCTGAGCATGTGCGGAGTGCCGTTCCTTTTTAAGATTCCACAGCCAGCCATTGGACATCCAAGGGTTTGGATAAGGACCTGCAAATTCTAATTTCTCTCAGTACCTTGTTTCCCCCCTCTTAAGTTCAGTTCTCCACGTTCTGACATCTGTTTCTGATTATTGCAGAAACAGTTCCCTCACTGCGAGAAAAGAAGTTACAGGTAACCAGGCAGAGGGCCTTCTTGGTGGTGACGCCCGCCCTGTGGAATGCCCTCCCACCAGATGTCAAGGAAATAAACAACTATCTGATGTTTAGAAGACGCCTGAAGGCAGCCCTGTTTAAGGAAGTTTTTAATGACTGATGTTTTAATATATTTTTTCTCTTTTGTTGGAAGCCACCCAGAATGGCTGGGGAAACCCAGTCAGATGGGCGGGGTGCAAATAATAAATTGTTATTATTATTATTAGTAGTAGTAGTAGTATAGATTTGGAGGGACCCCCCTAAACAGTAGGAATTGATAAATAGGGGGAATTTGATTAATTGGGATATGGATGGAGGTACAAGCTGCAGAGCTTTTGCCAGACAAGGAATCCCTGGGCTGACTTATTTAAACCAGCCTGGCTGGACTTGTTGTTGTTTAGTCATGTCCGACTCTTCATGACCCCCTGGACCAGAGCACGCCAGGCACTCCTGTCCTCCACTGCCTCCCGCAGTTTGGTCAAACTCATGTTCGTAGCTTCAAGAACACTGTCCCACCATCTCGTCCTCTGTCGTCCCCTTCTCCTTGTGCCCTCCATCTTTCCCAACATCAGGGTCTTTTCCAGGGAGTCTTCTCTTCTCATGAGGTGGCCAAAGTACTGGAGCCTCAGCTTCAGGATCTGTCCTTCCAGTGAGCACTCAGGGCTGATTTCCTTCAGGATGGAGAGGTTTGATCTTCTTGCAGTCCATGGGACTCTCAAGAGTCTCCTCCAGCACCAGAGTAAATCTGTTAACATGACCAAAGGGGTTGGTGGGCTATCTGAGAAGAATCCTTTGACCTGAGGAGATAGGTGTTGACAAGCTGATGAGGTGTGCGTTTGAAGGGACAGAGAAAAAGAGTTTTTAGCAAGGTGTGCTGGGAAGAAGAAGGGGAGAGAAGAAAGATTGGGATCCATCTTGGGCAGGCTGGCTGCAGGCTGGCTGGGAGAGATGCCTTGGACTCCATGGCTGAACTGCTGTGGGGAGCAATCCCCTCTTAATATGACCATGCTGCAAGATCTGGACTCCCTCCATGTAGACTAAAGGTGTAAAGAGGCGAATAAACCATGTTTCTTAAAGCTGTGACAGTCTCTGCTGTGTCTCAGTTCTCCAAAGGACCACAGACCCTCGGTGGGTGCCTGGAACCCCACTGGTTCTTGCCACCGATCGGCAGAGAGAGGGGGAAGCACTCAACTTTTGTAACATTATCATTATTTAAAGTCCTCATGAAAATTCAAGGGACACAGGTGGCGCTGTGGGTTAAACCACTGAGCCTAGGACTTGCCAATCAGAAGGTCGGTGGTTTGAATCCCCACAACGGGGTGAGCTCCCGTTGTTTGGTCCCTGCTCCCGCCAACCTAGCAGTTTGAAAGCACATCAAAGTGCAAGTAGATAAATAGGTACCGCTCCGGCGGGAAAGTAAATGGTGTTTCTGTGCGCTGCTCTGGTTCGCCAGAAGCGGCTTAGTCATGCTGGCCATATGACCCAGAAGCTGCATGCCGGCTCCCTTGGCCAATAAAGCGAGATGAGCGCCGCAACCCCAGAATCGGTCACGACTGGACCTAATGGTCAGGGGTCCCTTTACCTTTACCTGAAAATTCACCTGCAAATTCCTCTTGACATGCAAACGTTGGTATGCAATTTCTCCTAACATAATACACATCTTTCCCAAGCAATTTCCCCTAACATAATGGGTTTCTCACTAATATATACATTTTTAGGCACACTTTACCCCAGTATATTCATTTTTGCACATCTTGTTTGGCACGAGAACTGCATTGCACCATTCGGAGAAGTGCAAGTTTCAAAGGACAGCTTTGTTACGGCTCGTGCATCACTTTGGAAATTGTGGATTTGGTAGGTCCGCCTATAAAATGCAAAATGAATTGAATTTCTCCCCCATAAAGAGGTTGGGGTTCCTGGGTCAGGTGGTTCTGATTTCGGGCAGTTGGACTTCTCCCACACTTCTCCTTTTGCAAATTAACTACTATCTGTGTGTCAAAGCAAAACGGATGTTATTCTGTTCAGCCACCTTTTTTTGCATTGCTATTCAATCAGCACTCGAAGGTCAACTTGAGAAAAAGAAACCTCTCTCTTCTTCTTTTAAGGGGAAAAACAATGGCAACATCATTATGCCTGGGGATGCAGCGAGCGCTGAGCCCCCTTATCTTTAATTGGAGGGGCTGGGGAATTGCAGGAAGGCTGCCAAGAGTCCTTGTCTCAGGGGCATCAGATAAGGATTCCTGAGATGACCTCCAAGTTTTGGTGGGCATGAGACGCCCGCCCCCGACTGGCAAAGCCATGGAAGAAACAGAAGGAACCACAGAATCAAAGGATTGTAGAGCTGGAAGGCACCAACCCCCTGCAATGCAGGAATGTTTTGCCCAGTGTGGGTCTCGAACCCACAACCCTGAGATTAAGAGCCTCATGCTCTACAGAATGAGCCATCTGTGGAGGGAGGAAGTGACTGTTCAAAAAGGGCTCATGTGCCCCCGAGGCAATGTTCGATTACCCAGGAGGCAAACTAAGCACCTTCATGGGGACACAGCAAGCAGGGACACATGCAAAAATGATGATGATGATGATGATCATCATCATCATCATCATCATAAGGAAAATCAGAACTTTGCTGGACTTCCTTACACCCCACTCCACTCTTGCCCATTTTCTTCTGTCCTCTTCTTATCACTTGTTGTGGTTTAGTCATGTCCGACTCTTCATGACCCCATGGACCAGAGCACACCAGGCACTCCTGTCTTCAGCAGATATGATGGTCATCTGAACTGAATTCGCCCATTCCCGTCCATTTTAGTTCACTGATGCCCAGGATGTCAATATTTATTCTTGCCATCGCATTTTGGACCACCTCCAACTTACCCAGGCTCATGGTTCTTACATTCCAGGTTCCTATGCAATATTTTTCTTTACAGCATTGGACTTTCCTTTCGCTTCCAGGCATATCCGCAACTGAGCATCCTTTCGGCTTTGGCCCAGCCGCTTCATCAGCTCTGAATCTACTTGTACTTGTCCTCCGCTCTTCCTCAGTAGCATGTTGGACGCCTTCCGACCTGAGGGGCTCATCTTCCAGCGTCATAAGTTTTATATGCCTGTTGTCTTTGTCCATGGAGTTTTCTTGGCAGGGATACTGGAGCGGCTTGTCGGTTCCTGCTCCAGGTGGATCACGTTTGGTCAAAACTCTCCACTATGACCTATCCATCTTGGGTGGCCCTGCACGGCATAGCTCATAGCTTCTCTGAGTTATTCAAGCCCCTTTGCCATGGCAAGGCAGTGATCCATAAAGGAGTCTTATCACTTATCCCCCAGCATAAGGACAGAATGGATCAAGCCAATGGGCTAGATCCTGCAAGCTGAATCCTGCAAGCACTTCTGATGTCCATAGCATTTCAGGACTGTAGATTCCACCCCCCCTTCATGGATCACTGCCTTGTCGTGGCAAAGGGGCAGGTGAAAACTTTCTTTTTCCAGCAGGGCGCTGACTGCATTTTAAGAAAAGGGCTGGTGCTGTTAAGTTTTTATTGCAATGATCAGCATCTTAAAAAGCAGAGACATCACCTTGCCAACAAGGGTCCATATAGTTAAAGCTACAGTTTTCCCAGTAGTGATATATGGAAGTGAGACCTGGACCATAAAGAAGGCTGATCGCCGAAGAATGGATGCTTTTGAATTCTGGTGCTGGAGGAGGCTCTTGAGAGTCCCATGGACTGCAAGAAGATCAAGCCTCTCCATTCTGAAGGAAATCAGCCCTGAGTGCTCACTGGAAGGACAGATCCTGAAGCTGAGGCTCCAAGACTTTGGCCACCTCATGAGAAGAGAAGACTCCCTGGAGAAGACCCTGATGTTGGGAAAGATGGAGGGCACAAGGAGAAGGGGACGACGGAGGACAAGATGGTGGGACAGTGTTCTCGAAGCTACCAGCATGAGTCTGACCAAACTGCGGGAGGCAGTGGAAGACAGGAGTGCCTGGCGTGCTCTGGTCCAGGGGGACACGAAGAGTTGGACACAACTAAACGACTAAACAACAAAGATTCCACCTCAGGGGTTCCTGTTCAGAAGAGTCAGCACCAGGAGAGCTGCTTACGGATCAGAGACACCAGCCTCCCGACACTCAAGGCAGATCATTGGTCCATTTAGCTGTCTAAACTGACTGTCCTGCATTTTAGACCGGAGCCCTATCCCAGCCCTGCTGGGAGATGCAAAGGATTGAATCTGGGACCTTTTTTGCATGCAAAGCAGATGCTCTACTGCTGGGCCTTCCCTGCAAGGGGGGAACTGTTTGCAGATAGCCTGCTGCTTGATATGAGAAGCCGGGATGCTGGCTGGAAAATCAAATCTGCTCGCAGGGAGGTGTGCCAGCTTTCTCTTTAAAATAGCAAGTGGGGGCGATTATCTGCAAGTAAACATGCTTGCAGGTAAACATGCCAGTTAAAGTGGAAAGCTTGCTGCAGGCCATGTCCTTGTCCCTGGCTATGTCTTGCATCATCAGGAACATAGCAAAGAAGTTCTAGTACATTTGTTTTCTGAACTTGGGTCTCAACCCCATAAGAAGAAAGTGCACAGTATTTCACGGAATAAAACAGTGGCATAGCGGGGGTTGCCAATGCTCAGAGCTATGCACATGAGAGTGGGGTGGAGAGAAACAGCTGGAGTACGCATGCACATTCAACTGCCTAATGGTGTCCCCATTGCCCAAGAGCAGGGGTCAGCAGACTTTTTCAGCAGGGGGCCGGTCCACTGTCCCTTAGACCTTGTGGGGGGCTGGACTATATTTTGAAGGGAAAAAATGAACGAATTCCTATGCCCCACAAATAACCCAGAGATGCATTTTTAATAAAATGACACATTCTACTCATGTAAAAACACACTGATTCCTGGACTGTCCGTGGGCTGGATTTAGAAGGCGATTGGGGCGGATCTGGCCCCCGGGCCTTAGCTTGTCTACACATGCCCAAGAGATTTCAGCGGCAGAAGTAAGAAACGCAGTAGTTCCTGTGTCCTGAGACGTCACTTCCTGGTTCACATGGAGAAGCCATTTTCAACAGAGTCCAGAGATGGAAGCACAAAGCTGTATTAAGGCAGCAATGGGTGTTGAAATTTTGCACTCCTAACAATTTTGCGCCTGGGGTAACTGCCCTGTGGTCCCCATGCTATGCCACTGATATAAAATGTTACAGATCTAAATAAAATACAGTATGATTACATCTAACATGGGGGTGGTGGTTCCAACTGTTCCATGTATTCACAAAAATACATATCCTCAAACCCTCGGAACTGCCCCCTTGCCAAACCCAGCACAAAAAGAGCTGTTAAGCTCTCCATTTTCTTCGCGGGATTTCAATGAGCAGCCTTCACCCACATATGGTTGAAGTCGCACAGTTTAAATGTGCATAAGATGCAACTGCAGTGTACTACAAATCCTTTGCTGCAGTGCGACTTCACACAGATTTTTTCCCCCTTGCAACAGTTTCTGGGACCTACAAGCAAGAGTTATTATACAATATGCTTTTCTGGTGCATTTTTCTTTTCGGCAATTCTCAGGGGGGTTTCCTGAGTGTCAGGGCTTGGCTTGGGCACTTGGAACACGCTACAACGCTGGGTCTACTCCATGTTCCATAATCCACTGTTGTGTCGAGCTGCAGAGTACCATCCCACTCTACAGAGGCAATTGCTCCTGGAAATAGATTCCAAGGCCAGGATGAAAGAGCAGTCAGTCATCAGCCACGGTGCTATCTGATTTTGCTAAATTCATAAGCACGGTGTTTTTACAGATAGCACGCTTTTCCCGGTGGAAACTGCTGAGAGGTTATTACGGGCTCCTGGCTCTTGTTGCTGATTATCAGCTCTGTTTATTTATACATCTGTCTGAAGCAAGAGAAGGAGATCTGTCAGTCCTGGCAAGACATGGCGATGCATTTATCGGCTGGTGATACGGCAAGTTATACTCTTCTAAACAGCGAGCGCCAAGGCAAGCCTCCTTTATTTAATTGTGATCCTATCAATGGCTCGCTGACGTTGCCCGACTGAGCAGCGAAGATGCAAGCATCTTAATGACCCTTTGCAGGAAAAGAGAAGGCTTGAGGGGCTGTTGGTTTTTCTCTCTTTTGGACAAGGATATGGGTTATTAAAATGCAGGCGTTTCAGACAAAGCTCAGCCCAAAAAAATAATTTAAAAAATGAAGCCGATGAGGTTTGTATTTTACTCTTATTGCTTATCAGGAGTTACGGCACGGCTGAGACTTAAGTGGGCAAGTAGATACTGAGAAGGTAGTGTCCCGGGCAGAAAACCCCAGTGGTGCCCTCCCCCTTGCTGGTTGAAGAAGATGTTAGACAAGGAGGCAGATCTGCAACAAACTGTTGCAGTATATCCTTACCTCCCAAGGTTCCTATCTATGTATATTTATAGCTTTAATCCTATCAATGTTTAATAGTTATTTTATGATAGTTTTCCCCCTATGTTTTTTAGCAGTTCTAATTTTTATCTGCATTATTATTATTATTATTATTATTGTTGTTGTTGTTGTTGTTGTTGTTGTTTAGTCGTTTAGTCGTGTCCGACTCTTCGTGATCCCATGGACCAGAGCATGCCAGGCACTCCTTGTCTTCCACTGCCTCCCGCAGTTTGGTCAAACTCATGCTGGTAGCTTCGAGAACACTGTCCAACTATCTCGTCCTCTGTCGTCCCCTTCTCCTTGTGCCCTCCATCTTTCCCAACATCAGGGTCTTTTCCAGGGAGTCTTCTCATGAGGTAGCCAAAGTATTGGAGCCTCAGCTTCAGGATCTGTCCTTCCAGTGAGCACTCAGGGCTGATTTCCTTAAGAAGGGATAGGTTTGATCTTCTTCATCTATGCCCTCCCGCGAAAACTCCCAATTTGTCAGTCTTTTTCCAGGGTAATGAGGAACCATTAATGAGTCCTCTTTGGTTTCAGCCAGTCAACCAGCTACAAATCTAACAGCTACCTTGTCCAGCCCACATTTTAACAGCTTCCTCACCAGAATATCATGGGGACTTTGTCAAAAGTCTTACTGAAATCAAGATACGTGTGATGGCCTGGGATTCCGAGTCTGAGAGTGAACCGGAGGAATCCCAGCCGGCACAGGAGTCCCCGCCTCCAGGGCCGGCTGAACTGGGGCACAGCCTAGATTCTGAGGAGCCTGCACCTGTGACAGGAGCAGGTACCAGGTGAAACCATTCTGGCCCCAGAGGTGCTTGAGGACTCAGTGTCTACAGATGAGCCTCCCCTGGGGCCCAGTAACCCTTTGGCCTCTCCTGAACTGCAGAGGCTTAGGGCAGAGAGGCGAAGGGAACTGGTGTCTCCCAGGAGGAGTGCTCGCCTTAAGGCCAGGAGAGGCGGGGCTTCTGGGGGCCGGGACCGCCCCTGGCCTTAGAAGAAGATAAAGGTCAGTCAGCCCGGTCCCAGGTTGCGGGAGCAACGTCGTTGTGGAGTACCTTCTCTTACCCAGTCCTAGATCTGCACCTCCAGTGTGCCTGTTCCTCGCCTGGCTTCCTGCTCCTGACTCTCCGGTGTTCCTGTTCCTCGCCCGGCTCCCTGCTCTCCGGTGTTCCTGTTCCTCGCCCGGCTTCCTACTCCTGACTCTCCGGTGTTCCTGTCCCTCGCCCGGCTTCCTGCTCTCCGGTGTTCCTGTTCCTCGCCCGGCTTCCTGCTTCTGCCCTACCAGCGTCCCTGTTCTCCGCCCGGCTCCCTGTTTTGGACCTCGCGTCTCATCTGGTGATCGTCTATCCAGCTTATGACTCTGGACTGAACTTAGGCTACGGTAATAGTACCTCCCCCCCCCCCGGACCAGCACAATACGCTACGTCCACAGCATTCCCCTGAGCCACCCGACTTGTAACTTGTAACTCTATCCAAAAACAAAATGAAACAAAAGACCTGAGATTCGTCTGGCATGACTTGTTTCTGAGAAAGCCATTCTAGGTCATAGAAATCACAGCATCCTTTTCTAAGTGCTCACAGACTATGCAGCTGCAAATATAACGTTTTAAGTGCATTATACAATATGGGGTTTGGAACTTAACAGGTTAAGTTGTTCCCATGATGCCTCAGCATTCTGACGTCAGCTTTCGAAGCTGGGAGGAGTTTCGTTCTCTTCCTCTCTGTCCTTTGAGGAAGAAGGACGCAGTTTTGTCATGGCTGCAAGAAGCCCAGGAGTTTTCTGGGGAATGTCGGAATAAAGACTGTAAATAGACAAACCGGGACTCTGTGTGTTTGTCGGAAATGAAGTGACAGCTTTACCGCTGTGTTAACTCTGCTGAGGCGTGACTGGAGTGGCAGGAGGAGCAGAGGCGCTCAGAGGAAGTGTGCCGGACCTGCCATAAAGAGCTAATTGGGGACCGTAAATCCAATTAGTGGGGTCATGCCAAACCAATCAATTCCACATACAAATGTGACACCAGGTGGCAATGGTGAGCTTAGGGCAATTTCAATATATTTTTCAAAACGTTTTTTAAAGCATTTTCACAGTGTTTTTTTATATGTATCTAGATTCCACCCAACAGTTGACTGATTTGTTCTAGAACCTTTCCTGGTATCAATATCAAGCTCACCAGTCGGTCGTTACCTGCATCTTCTTTTTCCTCCTTCTTGAAGATGAGGACAACATTTGCCCACCTCCAGTCCATAGGGACCTCACCTGTTCTCCAAGAATTCTCAAAGATTATTGTGGGAATGCTCAGGGTGGAAGGAGAGGATATATTGTTTATTAATATCTTTCCTAACTTGCGCTAGCAAGTTCCTTTATGTAGCAGAGTTATACACAGCAGGTAGCTGGTTGCAGGCTCGTGCGAGCCTCTCACTATTATACAATTCAATCTGTCTCAGACTGAATTGTATGTTCCTGGTAAGTTCCCTTGAATCCCTCTTAAAAGAAAAAAAGATGCGACAATCTTATTCAAAGTCAATAAAAGAAGTTTACTCACATCAGTTCACAGTTGGATCCCTGGAGGCAGACTCAGTTGCAGTCATACCTTGGGTTACAGACGCTTCAGGTTACGCGTTTTTGGGTTATGGACACGTCGAAACTCGGAAGTACCAGAACAGGTTACTTCTGGGTTTCGGCACTCACACATGTGCAGAAGCGCTAAATTGCATTTTGCACATGCACAGAAGTGCCAAATCGCAACCTGCGCGTGTGCAGATGCGGCGCTGCGGGTTGCGGACGCTGTGGGTTCACGTTCGCAACCCGAGCGTCCACTGTACAAATATGTACATGTGGATCTACCCCATATGGGGGAATAATCCCAGTGCTTCTGCTAACTGAGAGCTAGCAGAGCAGTCCTAGCTAGAAGCTGGTCAAATGAAGAAGGAAGTCAAAAAGAGGAAGGTGTGCTGCGTGAATCGTCCTTTTGTTACCTGGACAGGTTAGGTCACGCGCACCTTCTATCACATGCAAAAGGAAGGATGCTCCAGCCAGGAGGAACAGGAAGTTTCAACTGGCCGGACCAGACATTCCCTCGCATGTCTTCTCTAGCATTACCAGGAATGTTGTACTTGACTGTCTCTCATGGATCACATCCCACAATTCTGTTATCACTAAATTTGGCAGTGCATTGTACAGTGGTACCTCGGTTTACAGATGCTTCAGGTTACAGACACTTCAGGTTACAGACTCCGCTAACCCAGAAATAGTACCTCAGGTTAAGAACTTTGCTTCAGGATGAGAACAGAAATCGCGTGGTGGCAGCAGGAGGCCCCATTAGCTAAAGTGGTACCTCAGATTAAGAACAGTTTCAGGTTAAGACGGACCTCTGGAACGAATTAAGTTCTTAACCTGAGGTACCACTGTACTATCACTAGCAGGTGAGGACTTCCTTTTTTCTTTTTCCAACAGGCTTTGGGGAGCTGCCTTTTTTAAAAAAGAAAAGAAAAAAGAAAGGACATTAATAGTGCTGCGCTGTTTTTATTGTCTGTGTTTAATAGATGTTTTATTCTTATACTTCTATTAGTGTTTAATTACTTTTTAATGATCATCTTTTATATGTTTCGAGCTTTTTTGTGTTTTATCTGCGTGTTTTCAATTTGCGTAAGCCACAACAAGTCCCGGTCTGGGGAAAACGTGGACTATAAATAAATATAATAATTAATTACAACAACGACAACCACCTTGGGAATCTGCAACCCCTGTGATCAAAGGCGTGGGGAGCGCACGGCAATATTTTCACAGTCATGAGAGATAGTAACTTGCTGTTTTCAGATGCCCATGTTTACCCCAGCGCCAATTAACCGGGATCTGTATGGTGATAATTGGAGGAGACGGACTTGAGTTTGACAAGGGGTCACGCCGAACAGTCACAGGCCGGCTTTCTGACCTCCTGGTCTGCTGGGCTTTGCAAAGAGCGGGCATCAAAGTGGTGTCCAAGTGTGACAAGTAAATGAATCAACAAAAGAGGGGTCTCGAACTCGTAGCACTATGTGCCTGGAGAGACTGTGAGCCCTCAGACCACCTTCCAGCTTTCAACTGGAGTGTTTGAGTGTTTCCTCTCTGAGTCGGCCGAGCTCAGACAGGCTTGCGTGATCTTGCAAATGGCAAAGGAGGCTGTTCGACATGCAGATATTAAAAGCTCCCTTTGCCCCGCTCCGGGGTTTAATTTCCTTTTGTCCAACACAGCAGAATGAAGGGGTTTCTCTCCCAGTTAATGTGCGCTTGACAGCTGTTTATTAAGCCTTGCCATTAACAAAAAGGAGGGAAAGGACAAACCAGCCAGAGGAAACAGTGAATAGGCAAGAACTACACAGATAAATAGAGAGTATACATAATATTCCACATAGCGTTTGGGAGAGTTGACGGCAGCAAGCAAGAGAAATGTCCCCACCATTTACTTTTATAGAGGATTGTGATATGTCCGGAATTTCCTGGACATATCCAGAATGCCACATTCATCAGCAACATCTGGGCAGAAATCAGTCAACAACAACAGCAATTTATTGTGTATACTGTTTTCAGGTTATGGAAAACTGATTTGAAATTCTTGGTGTGCTGTACGTCAAGAGAAAATGATATGAAAATGATGTACCGATGGTATTTGACTCCCAGTAAGTTAGCAAAAATGTATAAAACAAGTTCAAATATCTGTTGAAAATGTAAAGAAAAAGAAGGCGCCTTTTATTATATGTGGTGGTCCTGTAAGGCAATAAAGGCTTTCTGGGAAATGATATATAATGAACTGAAGAAATGTTTAATATAACTTTTGTAAAAACAAAACAAAACCAGAAGCCTTCTTATTAGGAATTGTAGGTGCCGATATCCCAAAGGAACAGAAAAGGCTTTTTATGTATGCAACAACAGCAGCATGGATGCTATTAGCCCAGAGATGGGAAGAAGAAAGAGCCCTTACCAGGGAGAAATGGCAAACCAAGCTGATGGACTACGCTGAAATGGCAAAACTGACCGGAAAGCTCAGAGATCAAGAAGATAAAAACTTCAAGAAAGAATGGGGGGGAATTACAATTTATCTAGGAGACCACTGTAAGCAGATGAAAACATTAGCAGGATTTTAATCTCGCTTGTAATGTAACAAATACTATGGACAATATGGATAGATATAAAATATGAAGTATGAATAATATGCAGCTGAAAAAGTTGACAATAGGACCCATGGAGGGGGTCCTGATGTTTAGAAGACATCTGAAGGCAGCCCTGTTTAGGGAAGTTTTTTAATGACTGATGCTTTAGTGTATTTTTAATCTTTTGTTGGAAGCCACCCAGAGTGGCTGGGGAACTCAGCCAGAAGGGCAGGGTATAAATTTTTTATTATTATTATTATTATTATTATTATTATTATTATTATTATTATTCCTCCCTTGTTCTCTTAGAATGGCAACTGAGAGGCCCCAGAACTGAGTTTTGGCTGGAAAAAATGCCCTGGGGACGTCCTGTTCCATGGGTAAGCAACCTAAGGCCCGGAGACTGGATCCGGCCCAATTGCCTTCTAAATCCGGCCCACGGATGGTCCAGGAATCAGCATGTTTTTACATGAGTAGAATGTGTCCTTTTATCTAAAATGCATCTCTGGGTTATTTGCAGGGAATAGGAATTTGTTCTTTTTTTTTTGGGCCAAAATATAGTCCGGCCCCCCACAAGGTCTGAGGGACAGTGGACCGGCCCCCTGCTGAAAAAGTTTGCTGAGCCCTGTTATTCCATACCCTCCAACACTTCTCCAATGAAAGCAGGGACCTGCCAACATTTCTTCAATGAAACTAGGGATGTCCTAAGGAAAAGCAGGACATTCTGGGATCAGATCAGAAACCGGGACGGGTTGTGTAACTCCAGGACTGGAAAATAGGGACACTTGGAGGTTCTGTGACACCTCCTGCCCCTTTCACTCCCTAACCTTTCAAGGTGGTTGCCGGGAGAAACTGGCAGAACATGCACGGCCAGTGAGCTTGATTTGCATAATTAGCAACCAATTTGCAAAATATACAGATGAGGCAGCCTGGATTTGGAGGCCTGAGGAATGGAAAACCTGCAGGCAGGATAGAAAAGAAAGCAAGAGGGAAGGCACTCTGCATATGTTTGGAGGCACTCGGCTCATGGCTCCAGAACAATGGAAAGGCAATATTGGCAACCACCCAATCGCCTTCTAAATCTGGCCCGCGGACAATCCAGGAATCAGCATGTTTTTACACGAGTAGAACGTGTCCTTTTATTTAAAATGCAACTCTGGGTTATTTGTGGGGCATAGGAATTCGTCCATATATTTTTTTTCAAAATATAGTCCGGCCACAGCATGGTCTGTGGGACGGTGGACGGGCCCACAGCTGAAAAAGGTTGCTGGCCCCTGCTTTAACAGCATATTATTATTAAATTTATTCCTCGCTTTTGATGTCAAGGAGACTCAAACGCCTTGGAATGTACGGATTGTTTGATTTTGATAAAGCGTGTGCATGTTCAAAGCAGCTCACAGCAATAAGGAACCATTAGGATGAAAATCACTTCCTAATAGAAAAGAGTTTGATAAGTATAATAAATAACTCAAAACAATGTATATTATTATTATTATTTATTAAATTTGTACACTGCCGTAGACCCATAGATCTCAGGCCATTTCATGACATAAAATTACAATGTAAACATAAGCAAAAACAAACAATTACCATGCTTATACGAGATAACTCAGTCGGTAGAGCATGAGACTCTTAATCTCAGGGTTGTGGGTTCGGGTGAAATATTCCTGCGCTGCAGAGGGTTCGACTAGATGACCTTTGGGGGTCTCCTTCAACTCCACAATTCTATGATTCTATGAATACGAATCAACGATGCAACAAGAAGCAGGCAACCTAACCATCAAGTCATTATGCAATTTATTTATTTATTTTATACCCCAACCTTTTTATCCTAGGAGCTCAGTGGAATGCACATGGTTCGTCCCCCTCCTCATTTGATCCCTAAAACTACCCTGTGCGGGTGACAAGGCTGGGGGCAGTGACTGGCCCAACGTCACCGAGTGAGAGCTTCATGGCTGAGTGAGGGGATTCGAACCCTGGTCTACCAGGCCCTAATCTGACATTCTCACCACCACATCACACACATCTACTTGGGAGCAAACCACACCAACCACAGCAGGGCCTAAAAAGGTAAAGGTAAAGGACCCCTGACAGTTAAGTCCAGTCACAAACGACTCTGGGGTTGTGGCGCTCATCTCGCTTTACTGGCCATGGGAGCCGGCGTTTGTCCGCAGACAGTTTTTTCCAGGTCATGTAGCCAACAGGACTAAGCCGCTTCTGGCGAAACCACAGCAGCGCAGGGAAACTCCATTTTACCTTGCCGCCAGAGTGGTACCTATTTATCTACTTGCACTTTGACATGCTTTCGAACTGCTAGGTTGGCAGGAGCAGGGACCGAGCAACGGGAGCTCACCCCATAGCGGGGATTTGAACCGCTCACCTTTCGATCGGCAAGCCCTAGGCTCAGTGGTTTAACCCACAGCGCCACCCATGTCCCAAAAAGGTAAAGGTAAAGGACCCCTGACAGTTAAGTCCGGTCGCAAATGACTCTGGAGTTGCGCCGCTCATCTCGCTTTACTGGCCAAGGGAGCTGACGTTTGTCTGCAAGCAGTTTTTCTGGGTAATGTGGCCAGCATAACTAAGTACTTTTGGGTAAACAGGATTTTTGGGGGTGTACCGGATTGTGTTGGGATACTGCCAGGGAGACAAAGGCCATCATGCCTCCACGTCGATTCTGGACGATCCATCAATCTCCCGTAGATACAGTATCAGTCAATTAGCGACACAAGCCTCAGAAATAGCTTGCCACATTCCAGAGCTTGTGCACGCTCTTTCAGCAGAGTTCGCACAGCGAAAGATGCACTCAGGAGAGCATTATTTACAACATTATTCAGCATTGGTCAGAACAAAGAAAAAACATGACTGCCTGTCTCGATGTCCAGGCACAGAGAGAGAGGAAACAAAAGCTATATACAAAAACAGAAACATCCTGTGAACAGGAAATACGCAGGCTGTGACACAACAACCTGCTCCCTTCTTAAGGTGGAACAGAAATATCCTAACAGATTGTTCTACAAGGTTTTCTTCTGCCATCTTGGTGGCACGTTGAATTACTCTGTTGCAGAAGACTCAAAGCTGCTTGAAAAGTAAAAAGGATCCCCCTCCCATCTTTCGCTTTGGTTAAAAATATACCGGGGAGAAATGAAATTATCCTGTAATATCATTTGTTAGAATTTAGGCCCCATCTGCACTAGACGTTTAATCAGTATCATACCACTTTAAGCTGTCTTGGCTTCCCCCAAGGAATCCTGGGAGATGTAGTTTGTTAAGGATGCTGAGAGGTGTAATGAGACCTCTTGCTATCCTCACTACAATTCCCAGAGTGGCTGAACAGTCAATCTCTCTTCCCAGGGAATTCTGGGAACTGAAGCTCTGCGAGGATAGGGTCTCTGAACAGCTTGTGTGAATATTTTGTTGTTGTTGTTTAGTTGTTTAGTCGTGTCCGACTCTTCGTGACCCCATGGACCAGGGCACGCCAGGCACTCCTGTCCTCCACTGCCTCCCGCAGTTTGGTCAAACTCATGCTGGTAGCTTCGAGAACACTGTCCCACCATCTCGTCCTCTGTCGTCCCCTTCTCCTTGTGCCCTCCATCTTTCCCAACATCAGGGTCTTTTCCAGGGAGTCTTCTCTTCTCATGAAGTGGCCAAAGTATTGGAGCCTCAGCTTCAGGATCTGTCCTTCCAGTGCGCACTCAGGGCTGATTTCCTTCAGAATGGAGAGCTTGGATCTTCTTGCAGTCCGTGGGACTCTCAAGAGTCTCCTCCAGCACCAGAATTCAAAAGCATCCATTCTTCGGCGATCAGCCTTCTTTATGGTCCAGCTCTCACTTCCATACATCACTACTGGGAAAACCACAGCTTTAACTATAAGGACCTTTGTTGGCAAGGTGATGTCTCTGCTTTTTAAGATGCTGTCTAGGTTTGTCATTGCTTTCCTCCCAAGAAGCAGGCGTCTTTTAATTTTGTGACTGCTGTCACCATCTGCAGTGATCATGGAGCCCAAGAAAGTAAAATCTCTCTCTGCCTCCATTTCTTCCCCTTCTATTTGCCAGGAGATGATGGGACCAGTGGCCACGATCTTACAAGATGAAATAAATTAATGCAGAGTTTTTGCAGAGATGAATGGTTAAATTTGGGGGATTCAGCTCATTCTTAAGGTTACTTTGCGTTGTTACGGAGACAATCATATGCACAGCAGCATCAGTTTCCTAACAAAATTGTATAGATTTTTAGGAAGGGAATTGATATGGAGAATATATTAGGCAGCTGCTTCTGCAGGCATTTAAAGACAAATAAGGTGCTACTATCTGTGAATTAAGTGAGGAAGAAGAGAGGGAGATATTTATTAACAGTGTGGACTGAGAGAGACGCTCTTGGGGGATTGCATTTTAAAACAGATTTCCCAACTGAACAAGTTCCCTTTCAGACACCCCACACGAATATTTTTTTTAAAAAAATGTGAACCATCACAAAAGCACGCCTTGCTCTTTGCTTACACCCTGTATCCGTGGCAATTTCTCCATCGGAGGCAGTGGTTCTCCTCTAATATAGAGAGATTTATGATTCTGCCATAGTTCAATAATGAACAGGCACAAAAAGAGGAGTGCCTTTACGGCTGTTTGCAAGGATGCAGTGAAGTGCTACCTGCCCCAAGGTGAAGACGGAAGTGCTTTAATATGTTTTTAATATTGTCTGGGCAGTTTGTTTCCACCCTGGAAACGGAGCACCTTCTGCCCTGATGTAAGTGCTTAATAAACACACGCACCTACTGTGCATCTTCCGTTTTTCAAATGACACACTGTCTGTTTTCAAGTGTCGCATTTTCCCAGCTGCACATTTTCCGTGCGACCGCACACTAAAACAAAAACCTTGGGTGCTCTGTGCAAAGAACAGCTTGTGAGTTGGCCACCAACTTGAGTTTTACCCATTGAAATTAATCAGTACAGCTAGGCAGATGAAGATGATGGACTTTTTGGAGCTAGCCGACCCAACCGGAAGAGTCCGCGACCAGAAGGAGGAGGAACACCACGAAGAATGGAAGAAATTTAATGATTATTTAGTTAAATGTGTTAAGCTAAACTAATCGGAAATAGCTTCCAGATATTTAATGGGCTTAGGATTGTATTTATGTTAACTGATAAAATAATGTGTTTAATACTGTAAGCAGAAGATTTAAAGATGTTAATGTTCAATTTAAAGTGTATAAAAATTGGGTTTTGGAAAACCATTATAAGGATTTGCAATGAAATTCGACTAAGGGGAAACGACGAAGTCGCTTTACAAAGTTAATAACTGTTATTTTCAATAAGGTTATGATTTATGTTTGTTATGTTTGTTTGTCTTGTGTTTTTGTTTGTTGTTAATATTGTAAAAATCAATACAATTTTTGAAAAAAAATAAAAAAAGAAATTAATCAGTACAGCTAAGTTAGGTCCATTGATTTCAATGGGTTTACTCTGAGCAAAGCTCAGGCGACTGCCATCCATGGGTGTGTTGTAAGAGAGGTCAGGATGGGCGTTTGGAAGGGGGCAGAGCTCAGTATACCTGTCTTGCATGCAGAATATTCCCGGCTCCAGTCCCCACCATCTCTCCAGGTATTGCCTGAAACCCAGAAAAAAACATTGCCGGTCATTGCAGGTGGCCCCAAAGTCTGACCCAATAGAAGTTTTCCTCTAATTCGTTGTATCTAAGGCAGTGTTTATGTCTCTATTATTTCATAATGTTTTATGAAGAATAAGAATTAGAGCAAAGGGGGAATTTGGACAATAATGAAATAGTTTGCCAATTTATGATTCCCAGCCCGCAAGGGAAAGTAAGTATATTAAATGAAGAATATTAGATTCCCCCCCCCCCCGCTTCTCCTCGCAAATAGCAAAAATAGCAGCGTCCAGATTGGATTTGATGACCCCAAGCTTTGCAAGAGCTCTTTGGGGGAGAAAAGAAATGAAGAACCAGAAAAAATAATGATGTGGGGTGCCCCCCCCTTTCTAAAAAGACTCTTTAGGGAGATAATTGGAAGAGTTTCAATCATACACACACACACACACACACACACACACACACCCTTGCAAGAGGCCAAATGAAGGGGGTCTTTATGATTCTCCGATTCTACGAACAGCACATCCCCATCTCTGATCTCACTTCCTCACTTGCGGTGGATAGTCAGTATTGCGCAGGCAGACAAAATCCATGCAATTTATCTGAAGGACGTACTTGGGCCCTGTCACTTAAGCAAAGCTCATATCGAAACAAATTGGGCAAGATATTGACTATTGCGCGGAAAGGGGAAATAATAATTTAATTCCATTGAAAGATGCTTTCCGGGAGTGGGTGGGTCAATAAGCAGTCAGATAACAGTTTTAATCAAAGAGCACACACGCAGCAAGACATATTGTTCTGTTAGGAAAATCCCATACAGGGAGGGCAAAGTACAGTCATACCTCGGGTTACAGACGCTTCGGGTTGCGCGATTTTGGGTTGTGCACCGCACCGAACCTGGAAGTACCGGAACAGGTTACTTATGGGTTTCAGCAGTTGTGCATGCACAGAAGCGCTAAAATGCACTTTGCGCATGCGCAGAAGCACCGAATCGCAGCCCGCGTGTGCGCAGACGCGGCGCTGTGGGTTGTGAACGTGCTTCCCGCACGGATCAGGTTGCAACCAGAGCGTCCACTGTAGTACTTTTGGAGGGACCAGTTCAAGTTAGAGCGTGGTGCTGATGACGAACGCCAAGGTTGCAGGTTCGATCCCCGTATAGGAGAGATTCATATTGCTGCATTGCAGGGGGTGGACTGGATAATGCTTGGCATCCCTTCCAACTCTACAATTCTATGAATAAATGCTTCCCTTCCATGGGGCAGAGAAGGGTGCGCATGGCAGGAAAGTATTGGAGGACAAAGAGCATAAGATCATGAGAAGAGCCTGCTGGATCAGGCCCAAGACCCTCATTTAGTCCAGTGTCACGGACCGGCTGGATACAAGGGAACCCCCAGGGGAAGAAGGCTGAGAGCCAGGGGATTGGTAGTGGCAATGCACGGTCAGAGGGAAAAGAGGGAGCAGACTGGAAGGAGGAGGTGCTGGGAGCTGAAGAGGCAACAGGGTTTAGTGAGCAGGAGGAGGCTGTGGCAGAGAGCAGTCCAGAAGCAGAGGCAGAAGCAGAGGGAGGCCAGGAGACAGACAGGCTGCTGAAGAGCCCAGGGAGTCTTCCCCTCCTGCTACAAGCAGATCCCCTCCCAGTGGTCTCCCAGGAGCAGAAGAGGCATGAAGAGAGCGGAGCAACGAGAGACAAGACAAAGGAGCCTTAGGAACCTGGGGAGGAACCTTAGAGAACAGTGGGAAAGTGGTAACCTTCAGTCGTGGCAACTGCTTCCTTGGGGGCAAGACCTACTGGGAAGGGCTGCTGTCCCCACTAGGACTGAGCTGTTTTGGTTCATTTGAATAAAGAATTAACTTTGCTGACAATGGGCCTAATTCAAGGTGGAGATGAAACAGCGTACAGGGGGGAGGTTCAAAAAGTATCTACATGGTGCTCAGAGAATAACTTGCACCTAAATATTAGTAAGACAAAGGAGATGGTGTTGGACTTCCGGAGGAAGAGAGGGGAACCCGTCCCATTGTATATTGGGGGGGGGGCTGTGTGGAGAGAGTCTCCTCCTTTAAATTCCTGGGAGTTTACCTTAGTGAGGACCTCACTTGGAAAATCAGCATAACTCAGGTGGTCAGGAAGGCCCAACAGAGATTCCATTTCCTCAGGGTCTTGCGAAAGAATAATGTTAAACAACAACTGATGAACTCCTTTTACCGGTCCACAATAGAAAGTGTCCTTTCATATTGTATAACAGTGCAGTATGCTGGCTTGACAGCCACAGACAGAAAGTCTCTACAAAGGGTGGTGAATACAGCACATGATATCATGGGCTGTCCCTTGAGTCTGCTAGATGACATCGCAAGGGATCGTTGCCTTAGGAGAGTGAGAAAAATTCTCAGGGATGACTCACACCCCGCGGCTATCACCTCTTTAATCGTCTACCCTTGGGCAGGTGATATAGAAGTATAGTCAGTCGTAAGGTAAAGGTAAAGGGTCCCCTGACCATTAGGTCCAATCGTGACCAACTCTGGGGTTGCGGCACTCATCTCGCTCTATAGGCCGAGGGAGCTGGCGTTTGTCCACAGACAGCTTCCTGGTCATGTGGCCAGCATGACTAAGCCGCTTCTGGCAAACCAGAGCAGCGCACGGAAACGCCGTTTACCTTCCCGCCGGAGCGGTACCTATTTATCTACTTGCACTTTGACGTGCTTTCGAACTGCTAGGTTGGCAGGAGCAGGGACCGAGCAACGGGAGCTCACCCCGTCACGGGGATTTGAGCCGCTGACCTTCTGATCGGCAAGTCCTAGGCTCTGTGGTTTAACCCACAGCGCCACCCGTGTCCCAATAGTCAGTCGTACCAACAGGCTAAAAAATAGCTTCTATCCGTGGGATGTTAGGCTGTTGAATGGAAAATAACATAGCAAAATTGACTTGCGAGGTGGTATGTTATTCGATAAGCACACAAGAGCGCAATGAGACTGAGTGTTTGGGTGGGGAGGAAGGATCGTTTAATTTCATCGTACACAGGTTGTGCAATGACAATAAAGGTATTATTATTATTTTATTTCTGACCTACGCTTGACTCCAGCTTCTCACACCCAGCATCCTGTGGGAAACCTGCAAGCAGGATTCGAGCAAACAGAGCTGTGTGGTTTGGACTGCGTTGCCTTCTTTGTGCCTCCTAAGCTAGACTGCTGCCTTCAGGAGGGTGCTAATGTCCTGTCACCGCTGCTGAAGTAAGATCCATCTCCCAGCCTGATCACATGGACGTTGGAGGTGCTGGGAGGCTGGAGAATCCCAGCGGAAACAGAAGCAGAAAGAGTCAATGTTTGCTTCTTCGTCCCAAGTCCAGAAATTAATCCAATGAATACAATCTGTATTTGCCGTTGTTGCTTTCAGTCTGCAAACGATAAATAATTGGTTGCATTCTCCGCTTCCATTTTCAGTGTTTTTCCTTTGTAATGAGATGAATATGGTGAAAGAAAATAAAAAAATTCCTTCCAGTAGCACCTTAGAGACCAACTAAGTTAATTATTGGTATGAGATATCGTGTGCATGCTCACTTCTGCAGATACGCTGACACAGAAGTTCTGATACACTGAAGTTCTTCAAAACAGAAGTTCTTCAGATACACTGAAACAGAAGATATACGTATCTGAAGAAGTGTGCATATATTTTGGAAAGGTAAAAGGTTAAGGGACTCCTGACCATTAGGTCCAGTCGCGGATGACTCTGGCCGAGGGAGCCAGCATACAGCAGGAGCAGGGACCAAGCAATGGGAGCTCACCCCGTCACGGGGATTCTGATTGGCAAGTCCTAGGCTCTGTGGTTTAACCCACAGCGCCACCCGCGTCCCTCTATGGAAATGTACATCCAGGGTTTTTTCCCCTTTAAATTTTTTTGGGGCCCCCAAGAGAGTGGGACCCTAAGCTATAGCCTGTTTAGCTTATATGTAAATCTGGCACTGATGACACTCCCTGATAATGAGCCTAATGTAAATCCCACATCATAGACCTTCAACTGTCTACAGTGATGGGACAGTTGGCCCATATAGACACGGTGTTATTTGCACAGCTGCACGAAGAATGCAGTGCCATGTCTGATTTGTCTTTTGTCTAAAGGAGGAAGGAAAGGAACATCATCTTCAGCCATAAGCAAATTGTATCCAATTTGGTTTCTGTTCATTCCATATATATATATTGCCATGGGAGATTTGGGCAGGAGGTGGGGAAGGGGAGCAATCTGGTTCAGTTTGCCTATTAATGTGATCCTACCTCATCAGCACTTCGCAAAACAAAACACACAAACAAACACATCTCCCCTAGGTTCTCCTGCCAAAACCACCTACGAAAATGTGTATTTTATGGAGAAAGTGTGCATAAAAATGCATATATTCATGACAATACGGCAAAACACGCGTTATGTGTGGGGGAATTGCTTGCAAGAAATGAGTATTATTAGGAGAAATGGGCACTAAAATTCTGATGAGTTTGTTGGGCTAGATAATGGACTACATAATACAGCCCCGTTGCGACGGCATCAGGAGCATACCAGCATATAGGTCTGGCAATTTTTAAAATCTGTTTTGTTCAAGCCATTTGCAGACAGAGCCAGAGGAAGCTTATGTGTTGGTCAAGGAGTTTTCAGGTGCACTTATACTAAATCAGAGACATGGGTCCACTTCGCCCAGTATTGTCCATAGCTCTCCAGGGTTACTCCCAGCCCTAGCTGGAGTTGCCTCTGTCGATTGAGCTGGGGACCTTCTGCATTCAGATCAGATGTTCCACCACTGAGCTACAGACCTGTGTTTGAGTGTGCCCTGTGCAGCGGTCATGGCTGACCTCTTGCCCCTTAAGGAGATGGCGTTCTTGGGAAATCCGCTCCACTTCCCCATGGGGAGGGGTTGCGGTGGACCGCGTGGCCACCCACTCTCCTCCGGGGGGAGGGGACTTAGTCCCCCGTTGCCTGGGGGATCCCTGCCATGTCAGCAACCAGCCAGCCAATCCGCTGGCTGGGGGGAGTGGCCGGGGCCATTTAAGCAGAGGCGCGAGCTGGAGGGCTTCCTCTTTGGCTCGCTTCCTCAATCACTCGCCCGCCCTCCCTATTTTGCAGGTTCTAGTCACTGGCCTTGCTATAGACCTCGGTTGGTCGCCGTTGAGGGGCCTGGTAGGAATTTTTCCACTTGGCAAATTGGCACAGGCCATTTGGTTTCTGCCTACCACGTAGCAATCATCACAACTTTGTTAGGGTTGCAGTTAGGAATTGTTTGACCATATGAAGGGAAGGGGAGCTGTGAGCTGTGGCCATCACCTGCCCCTCCAAGCTTAAGGGTATTCCGTTAAAGGAATCCGGGGTGTTGATCTTGTCCGAAGCCCGGGGCGGGGCTAGGGCCATGACACAACCCCATTGGGAACACCAGGGGGAGCTCGAGTTGGTCTGCATCAATGGGGCTCCCCCTTCCAGTGATTTACCCTCACGCATCGGGCAGGAGTCAGATACAGTCGGGTCCATTCAATGCCTAAGCCAATACCGCTCACATTCTGTAATCAATAAAGTTGTGGCCTAAATTTGCCCAATAACAGTAACCTAATGTCTGTGTCCTAGTTAGCATCTTAAAAAACAGAGACATCACCTTGCCAACAAAGGTCCGTATAGTTAAAGCTCTGGTTTTCCCAGTGGTGATGTATGGAAGTGAGAGCTGGACCATAAAGAAGGCTGATCGCCAAAGAATGGATGCTTTTGAATTATGGTGCTGGAGGAGACTCTTGAGAGTCCCATGGGCTGCAAGAAGATCAAACCTATCCATTCTGAAGGAAATCAGCCCTGAGTGCTCACTGGAAGGACAGATCCTGAAGCTGAGGCTCCAATACTTTGGCCACCTCATGAGAAGAGAAGACTCCCTGGAAAAGACCCTGATGTTGGGAAAGATGGAGGGCACAAGGAGAAGGGACGACAGAGGACAACATGGTGGGAAAGTGTTCTCGAAGCTACCAGCATGAGTTTGACCAAACTGCGGGAGGCAGTGGAAGACAGAAGTGCCTGGCGTGCTCTGGCCCATGGGGTCACAAAGAGTCGGACATGACTAAACGACTAAACAACAACAATGTCTGTGTCCTTGTGTGTGTTATTTCACAACGAGGGGGTGGCTTTGGGGTCTCGACATGCAACTGAATTGCTGCTCTGAGACTCTGAACTCAACTGGATTTGCCAGTCTCTCTCCTTTCCCTCCACTCCCTCCCCCCCCTTTCCCCCCAAATAAAAGGAAGCAAGGTAAGTTATTATCATAAAGAACAAGCATGTTATGCACCCCCCTCCCCAACAGCCCCAGGAAGCTGCCGTGTAATTGAAATGCAACTCAGATGCTCTGAAAATAGCAACATCTGGGGACGACGGCGACTGTACAGAGGCCTGAGAGAGGGAAGCTGCCTGGATCTAGCGAAAGACTCTCTCTCTCTCTCTCTCTCTCTCTCTCTCTCTCTCTCTCTCTCTCACACACACACACACACACACACACACACACACACCCCACACACATACCATCTGTCCAGCCTTGCAAAGGACATGCTATAAGAAAAACTGCTCCCTTTCCCTTATGGGGTATTCCAGAGCCCGCATAGAGTCCTTAAATGGGTTCCCTATTGGTAGGAGAAAACAGAGGCCAACCAGGGTATATTGAGAAGCAAAGCAGCTAGTAAGCTCACCTTATTCATATACAAATATGTCCTTAAGACAGGATTTGCAAGCGAAAAGACAATGGGAAGGCTTTCCCCATTTGTCTCCTTTACTGCAGAGGAATATTTGAGGTCATTGGGAGAATCTAAATGGCTCCAGGCTTGCTCTGCCAGAAGGCCCTCGGAGCTGGACCTCAGTGTCTGGGCTGAACGGTGGTGGTGGAGACGCTCCTTCAGGTTCCTTGAAGGCAATTGGTTGGCAAAAGCCAACTTAAATTGAGTCTGTGCAGGAGAACACCCTGGAAGATGACGTTAGCCGTTTGTTGGACACCATGAAATTTCACAAACCACTTTGGAAACACCACGTGTAATACAAGGTTGGTCCAAAACAGTACTCACATTGGCAGAGAGTTAGGAGTTTGGCGCCCATTTCTTCCCTTCCTCCTTCTTGGCATCATTGCCCTTCTTCTTTGCCCTCTCTGACCTTGCCCTCATTTGCCATTGGATCCGATTGGCCGAGGGCAACTCATGGGGGTCCAATTGGCCGAGGGCAACTGAATGGGGGTCACATGGGTAGATTTGGCCAATGCGATTAAATTCCATTTAATGGGGGTCACATGGGTTGATTTGGCCAACACGATTAAATTCCAATGAGGGCAAATGAGGACAACAAAGGAGAACTGAGAAGCAGAGCTAGCCGGGGGTGAAAAGGGGAATGAAACACGAAAGAAAAGGAAGGTGGAACCAAAGAAGTGAGGCATCAAAGCGACACGCAAACACTCCCTGAGAGCGACGAAAGTAACTTAAAACAGGGGGCATTTTTGAACAGTCAGGGAAACGGACACAGAATGAAGGAAGGAGTTTTGGCTCAGAACGAGACTGTTCCCTTTATGTATAAAGTAATTCAGAGAGACGGCTCTGCATCCCATTGTCTTCCTGCGCACGGTGGATGCCGCTAATAAAATTATTAAAGCAGCAGGAGGTGACAGTAGTGGGCTCTTCATATTCATAAAAGCCCGTGGAAGCTTTCAACTTCTGGAAATTATAATTAAAGAAACAGTAAAACCCATGCTGGCTTTTTGCTAGATCACATTTTCTCCTCCCTAACCGCAGACAGGGAGGCAAGGAGCCCACGGCTTCAGGACGGCATCATCCATTTCCCAGGCGCCATCTGGACGCCACGTGCTATGGATCCCTTCCCTCCATCAGCACGTCCTTTGCGATCAGGGTAGAGGTTGCCAGAGGACTGGTGGAGGTCTGGGCCGGCCCACCCATAAGGCAAGATGAGGCGACTGCCTCAGGTGTCGGGATCTACAGGACTGGCAGATCTGGCCTCTGAGGAATATTTTGCCCACTGTTGCCCCTCACCTCTTCTTCCCTGGTTGTGGTGGGCTCCATTTTGTGGTTCACCTCAGGTGCCAAAATGTATTGAGCCAACCCTGGTGGCACAGAGTGGCAAAATTTCCTGAGAGGCTCACATCTCTCTCTCTATTTTTCTGTTTATTGATCTTTTGTTGTTTTCATCTGTGTGAGCCAGCTTGAATCCTGGTCTTGCGAAAAGGCAGGCTGTTGTTGTTGCTAGTTTGTTGTTCACTTTTTTCTCCTGCTCCATCCACCCCCTGGCATGCGGCCCTCGGAAGGTCACCCAGAATCGAATTTGGCCCTTGAGCTGAAAACGTTTCCTCATTCTTCTCCTCAGCAACCAGTCACCTCCCATAGGAGAGGTGAAAAGGCTGGACTGCGTTGGTGTACACGGCCGCGACTCATTTCTGGGTGCTAAACCTGATTCCCAGTGAGAATTGCTTATCTAAGCTCACCCTCTGCCAGCGTTTATTTCATAATTTGTTTTATAAAAGATATACACCGCTCGACTGTAGAAAGAAAACCCTCAGAACGGTTTGCAAGAAAGATGGAACAATATTATGGCTCGGTCGGTAGAGCATCCTGAAGCAAAGTTCTTAACCCGAGGTACTATTTCTGGGTTAGCGGAGTCTGTAACCTAAAGCGTCTGTAACCTGAGGTACCACTGTACATTGAAATGTCCTTGCCTAGTGTCAATAGGCAGGGAGTTCTAAAGTTTAAGTGATGCCACACTAAACGACGGATTTTTTTACAGGTCCAAAATGTTTGGCACCTGTGGTAGTGACAGTTCTGCCAATCGAAGCCGTTGAGTGGGTGCATCTGGGGGAAGCTGATCTTGTTGCCATGCCTGCGGAGAGAAAGACGTAGCCGCAGGACACCAGAGTTCGCAACTTGGCTGTTCCCTATGAAATATCCACACATTACTGGCCCACACAGCGTTATAGAGCGACCAGGTTGCTGCATTTCCTGCGCAGTGTTAATATGAGCACTGACCAATGTGGCGAACACAAATTTAATTGCAGCGCAAAGGTTTCCATAGTGGTACGGGAGCCGGAGGATGCTATGAAAAACGGTGTCTTAATAGCTCTTTACAAGCCCGATGTAAAGAATCGTTGACGCAGACGGAGGCCGGCGTGCAGCCGTGTACCTTGGGTCCCTGTAAGCTAAACGGACCATTTGAAATAATCTTGTCGGGGAAGAGGCTTATCTGCCTATAGAACGAAAACATCGGTGCTTTTCTCCTAGCGCTGGTCGATAATGCTGACTTAGGCACAATAGAAGAAACTCCTTCGGCTTCTGTTCCACAATAGGATGGAATAAGCCACAGCTGGGAAGGGAAGGGAAGGGGTTGTGAACAAACTAGCTTGACTCACACATTGCTCTGACTCACACAGGACAGAGCGGGGCCCTAATATTACGTCCCCCCAGTGGCGTAGCGTGGGTTGTCAGCACCCGGGGCAAGGCAAGTAATTTGCGCCCCCTAACCCATGGATTTGCGCCCCCTAGCCTGTGGATTTGCGCCCCCTAACCCATGGATTTGCCCCAACCCCAGATGTTGCGCCCGGTGCGGCCGGCCCCCCCCCTGCACCCCCACACTACGCCACTGCGTCCCCCTTCTGATTTTCCCCAGTGTCCACACTTTGAGCAAAGACCTCTGAAAAGGGGCCAGTGGCCAGGAGTTGTGGCCCCGTCATTTGGGCAAATCTCAGCTCCACCTGGTACGCAGGCTGAGACCCTCCCTGCCCGTGGACTGTCTCGCCAGAGTGGTGCATGCTCTGGTTATCTCCCTCTTGGACTACTGCAGTGCGCTCTACATGGGGCTACCTTTGAAGGTGACCCGGAAACTATAAACAATCCTGAATGTGGCAGCTAGACTGGTGACTGGGGGGCAGCTGCCAAGACCACGTAACACCGGTCTTGAAAGACCTACATTGGCTCCCAGTACGTTTCTGAGCAGAATTCAAAGTGTTGGTGCTGACCTTTAAAGCCCTAAATGGCCAAATGTCCTGCATACCTGAAGGAGCATCTCCACCCCCATCGTTCATCCTGGACTTTGAGATCCAGTGCCGAGGGCCTTCTGGCAGTTCCCTCCCTACGAGAAGCCAAGTTACAGGGAACCAGACAGAGGGCCTTCTCGGTGGTGGCACCCGCCCTGTGGAACGCCCTCCCTTCAGATGTGAAGGAAATAAGCAGCTATTTTATCTTTAAAAGACATCTGAAGGCAGCCCTGTTTAGGGAAGTTTTTAATATTTAATGCTGTATTGTTTTTAACACTCGATTGGAAGCCTCCCAGAGTGGCTGGGGAAACTCAGCCCCATAGGCGGGGTATACATAATAAATTATTATTATTATTATTCACGTAGAAGAAACCAGAGGCTTTTCCTTTGGGAGTTATGGGACTAGAGATACCTAAACAATATAAAAATGTATTTATGTATGCGACCGCGGCTGCCCGAATGTTATTTGTCCAAAGATGGAAGGAAGAAAACGTCCCGACAAAAGCGGAATGGCAACAGAAACTCTTGAACTATGCAGAAATGGCGAAGCTTACCGGAAGAATAAGAAATCTAGATGACAAAGTCTTTAATGTAGAGTCGAAATCGTTTATTGAATGTTTACAAAAATATTGCAGGCGGATTAAGACATTAGCAGGATTGATGTACAAAAGAGCAGTGATATTAAACAATTATTGATTATATGTGATAAATAATAAATAGGTTTAATTTGGAAACGCAGTAAAATTATTATAAATATAAGGAACAGCAAAAAGAGTGGGAGGGAGGAGTCGAAAGATGATATGCGTAATAACTTTATTTTTAAAGAGCTTTTTTTGCTTTTTGTGTTGTAAAATGAAAATTAAAAATATATATTTTTAAAAAATCTTATGCACATGGATAGCCTAGGAAAGGGGGTTTATTCTTGCCTCCTGTAAGTAGAAGGAGATATTCTGTCTGGTGTTGATGGCATAACAAGCTATTCAGACCAGGAACACAATGCCCTGAACGCCGCAAGGCCAATTTCTTTCAGCTTGACATATAACAACGGCAAAGACTATTTAACCCCTAAAAGCCGCCTCGTTCTTTCGCAGAGACCTTCCTCCAATATTGTGCTCGCCTTTGCAAACCTCTGCTAGGCTGGCGATGGAATCGCCTACAAAATTTGGCTGAACTTGCTACGTGCAGTTTTCTCTTTCAGGGGAAAAGCAAGAGGAATAGTCAACGAATGCCTGCACTAGTCAAGGCCTGTGAGGAAAGGTCCGGCGAGGTTTTCAAAACCGATGAACAATGGCATCAACAAGACATGGTTTCAGAAGGCAGGCTTGCCGCTTGGCAAGTCAGAGCAGGAGCTCTTCTGGAAGGCAGAGGAATGTGGCATTCAGAGGGTGGCGATGCCACATTGCAGAGGATGGAACAATCTAGTTTTCTGTAGCACATTCCTTGGACTACTGCAATGCGCTCTACGTGGGGCTACCTTTGAAGGTGACCCGGAAACTGCAATTAATCCAGAATGCGGCAGCTAGACTGGTGACTGGGAGTGGCCGCTGGGACCACATAACACTGGTCCTGAGAGATCTGCATTGGCTCCCAGTACGTTTCCTAGCATGATTCAAAGTGTTGGTGCTGACCTTTAAAGCCCTAAATGGCCTCGGTCCAGTATACCTGAAGGAGCGTCTTCACCCCCACCGTTCAGCCCGGACACTGAGGTCCAGCGCCGAGGGCCTTCTGGTGGTTCCCTCACTGCGAGAGGCCAAGTTACAGGGAACCAGGCAGAGGGCCTTCTCGGTGGTGGCGCCCACTCTGTGGAACACCCTCCCTTCAGATGTGAAGGAAATAAGCAGCTATCCTATCTTTAAAAGACATCTGTTCAGGGAAGTTTTTAATATTTAATGTTGTACTGTTTTTAACATTTGATTGGGAGCCGCCCAGAGTGGCTGGGGAAACTCAGCCAGATGTGTGGGGTATAAATAATATATTATTATTATTATTATTATTATTATTATTATTATTATTGGAAAGAGCCGATTCCAAGCTGAATTACTTTGCTGGTGCAGCTACAGCACCCAGCGTGAATGGATCAGAAGCAACAGCAGCAAAAATAAAAGAAAAAGTGAATGCAGTCCTAGGCTGCATCAATAGAAGTTTAATGCCCAGATCAAAGGAAGGAATAGAGTCTCTCTATTCTGCCTTGGTCCGATCCTGCCAGGAATCCTGTAGATTTGATACAAGTTTTGATTGTCAGCGCCCCCTGCTGCTACCTTCTTGCCTCTTAGTGCCCCCTAGGTAATCCCACCACGCCCAGGGAGAGTTCCCACCGTCATCAGGAACTGCTGGTATAGACAATGTTACGTATAATTGTTTAATTGTACACTGAAATGGAAAATAGCTCCCTATATGTCCTGTATGTGTTTTGCTAAAGGGAACATTTGGGAAATTCCACTGAGGCTATGTAGGAGCAGCAGAACACCTAACAGTTGCTGATTAATGAGTAATGTATGGTGGACATCTGATGGGAGGGCGTTCCACAGGGCAGGCGCCACCACCAAGAAGGCCCTCTGCCTAGTTCCCTGTAACTTGGCTTCTCGCAGGGAGGGAACCTCAGACTGGACCTCAGTGTCCGGGCAGAACGATGGAGGTGGAGACGCTCCTTCAGGTATACTGGACCGAGGCCGTTTAGGGCTTTGAAGGTCAGCACCAACACTTTGAATTGTGCTCGGAAACGTACTGGGAGCCAATGTAGATCTTTCAAGACCGGTGTTATGTGGTCCTGGCGGCCGCTCCCAATCACCAGTCTAGCTGCCGCATTCTGGATTACAGTGGTGCCCCGCAAGACGAACACCTCGCAAGACGGAAAACCCGCTAGACGAAAGGGTTTTCCGTTTTGGAGGCGCTTCGCAAAACGAATTTCCCTATGGGGTTGCTTCGCAAGACGAAAAAATCTTGCGTCCCCCCGCGGGTTTTTTTTTAGCTTTTTTCGCCCTTTTCCTAAGCCGCTAAGCCGCTTATCAGCTGTTCCACTGATAAGCCGCTTAACAGCTGATCGCGAAAAGCCGCTTGACAGCTGTAGCGCTAATCCGCTAAGCTGTCAATGGGCTTGCTTCGCAAGACGAAAAAACCGCTAGACGAAGAGAATCGCGGAACGGATTCTTTTCATCTAGCGAGGCACCACTGTAGTTGTAGTAGTAGCTAAATGATGGTTTGGATGGGTTAAGAAGGAAGTTATGAGTAACCATCTATATATATAGTAAATAAGAGGTATCAGCTTCAGTGTGTGTGTTGGTAACAACTATTTGCTAAAGAGCTGTTTAGTAAAATATGTTTGTGTTATGTAACGGCTCATTATCAAGGTAACAACACTCATACGTATAGGATTCATGCTTGCTGTATCTATAGCAACTGGCTATTTCGGGGGGAAAGCAATCTTGTGGGTGGCTAATTATCATCAAAGTAGTTTGTGCACCCCCAAAATCTATTAAAATGAGATGAGTCACACAAATTCGCAAGCCAGGTGACCCTCTTTCTGAGACGTATTGCTGACTATTGCACTTCGGCATACAACAAAGAGAATGGATCTTTGGTATGGGACTAGGTCTGTTTCAAGTGAGCGCGACAACAAAATGTTGCAGCGTATTTCCAACACACACACCCACCCCAAAACAGGACAGTTCTTGTTTAAATATTCCATCCTCCAGGATAATACAAGCAAGCCTCCCCGACCTGTCGTCCTCCAGGTAGCCGTGATGGTTGGGGCTGATGAGAATTATAGTCCAAAACATATGGAGGGCACCAGGTTGAAGAATGCTGAATTATATAAGACCAAGATGATGAAGGATCTGGAAACCAAGCCTTATAAGGAACAGCTGGGGGAGCTGTGTGTGTTTAACTTGAAAAGGAGGAGACTGAAAGGAGATATGATAATCATCTTCAAATATGTTAAGGGCTGTCACATGGCAGAGGAAGCAGGCTTGTTTTTCCTGCTCCAGAGAGTAGGACTCGAACCCAAGGCTTCAAGCTACAAGGAGATTCCGACTAAACATCAGGAAGAAATTTCTGCTGGCAAGAGTTATTTGACAGTGGAGCAGATTCCCTAAGAAGGTGATCGACTCTTCCCTCATTGGAGGTTTTTCAGCAGAGGTTGGATGGCCATCTGTCATGGATGCTTTAGCTGAGATTCCTGCATTGCAGGGGGTTGGACTAGATGACCCTCAAGGTACCTTCCAACTCTACAAGCCCTTTGTAGCTTAGGGCCCTCGTATTTACAGGACCTCCTCTCCTGGTCTGCCCCGCAGAGGACCTTAAGGTCCATGAATAACCATAGTTGAGAGGTCCTGGGTCCTAAGGAAGTCAGATTATCCTCCACCAGGGCCAGGGCCTTCTCAGTGATGGCTCCAACCTGGTGGAATGCTCTTTCCCATGAGACCAGGGCCCTGCAGGATTTAACTTCCTTCTGCAGGGCTTGTAAGACAGAGCTATTTCACCTTGCTTTCAATTTGAACTTTGCCTGATCTTTTACTCCTCTTCCTTCCCTCTCCCTCCCCTTTTTATGAAGATTACCCGTTCTGAGACACCACAGCTAATTCTCCCTTGATCTCCTCGCTGGCCCAAATAGGACTAATTTAGCCAGCTAGCCCTGGTGATCATCTAATGTTTATTGGATGGATTTCCCCCCTAAATTGATTTTTGAATTCTGAATTTATTGTTATTCATGTTTTATACTGTATTTTATAATGGTTCTTTGTTGCATCAATTAAGTGTTTTAAATTTGTTGTTAGCCTCCCTGAGCCCAGTTTTCTGAACCGGGAAGGGTGGGATATAAATAAAAAATTATTATTATTATTATTACAATTCTATGGTTCTGCGATGTTGAATTGGGACGGAAGCATGCTTTGTAGCTTCAACATGCTGCCTGTTGCCCTGGGTTTTCCGTGCATAAGTGGGTGTCAGTCCATGCATATGCCTCTCTCCAGGTAATGCGTCCCGATGTGCTCCGCAATGGGGCTGCCACATCCCTCCTGCATATCAGTTCAAGACGCTGCCGTGCGGAGTCCTTGCAAGCGATGTGTCAACATCTCTGGGGTCAAATGAAGCCACTGACCTTTTCCCTGCGTTTTCTGCAGACGTTGACTTCTGCCTGGCCCTCGCCTCTGAGCTGCGGGCGCTGTGGGAGACCCAACCTGCTTTGCCTCAACGTCCTGCAGGTGCCACAACCCATTAAGCTCTGCAGCCCCGGTGGCCGCCCTGACACATTAGTCATGCCACGCAGGGGGCCTGCCTGCGGTGGCTGAAGGGAACTGGGTGTGAGAAAGCTGCTTGCAGGAAGTGGAGTGTGAATGGCAGGCGCAACCTGGGCAGGAGAACAAACATCCCTTTCGAGGATGGAGATTATGCACTGCCAGAAGAGATTTCGCTCCTGCCTGTTGCCTTCGCCTTGCAAAGGTTGCGCAAAATTCAGGAGGCTACATCGCCAAGCGGGGAGATGCCAGGCAGGGAGAGATAGAATCATAGAATTATAGAATGGTAGAGTTGGAACCCCGAGGTTTGTCTAGTCGAACCCCCTCCAAAAAAACAAAGTGCTGCACCAGATATATTTGTAAACATCGTTCAGCTCCTTCATGATAATATGACAGCAACAATCGCAGATAACAGTGGCTCTCAAAGTGAACCATTCACAGAAGGATCAGGCGTTTAAAAGTGTTGTGTTATTGCCCCAACTCTATTCATTATTTTCATTGCCATGATCCTATACTTTGTGGAAGGGAAACTCCCCACCGGAGTAGAAATCATATATCGAACAGATGGAAAGCTCTTCAATCTGAGCAGGCTGAAAGCCAAGAGTAAGCTTATTGTAACTTCCGTCATAGAGCTTTAGTATTCTGATGACAACGTAGTGTGCGCACGCTCAGAAGATGACCTCCAAACCATCCTAAATATCTTTGCAGAAGCTTACGAAAAGCTTGGCCTATCACTCAACATCCAAAAAAACAAAGGACTGCACCAACAAATACAAAATAACCCCTCTGCAGCTCCACAAATCCAACTCAATGGTGTAATGTTGGAAAGTGTCAATCACTTCTCCTACCTAGGCAGTTATCTTTCCACAAGGGCCAACACTGATGCCGAAATCCAGCATCACCTGAGCTCTGTGAGTGTAGCTTTCTCCCGATTGAAGTGCAGAGTGTTTGAGGACCGGGACATTAGCAGGTAAACCAAAATGCTTGTTTACAAAGCTATTGTACTACCAACCTTACCGTATGCTTGTGAAATGTGGACCACTTATAAATGCCATCTCCAACTCCTCGAAAGATTCCATCTATGGTGTCTCTGAAAAAAATTAATACATCACTTGGGAAGACAGGAAAACTAATGCCAGTGTACTGGAAGAAGCAAAGATCACCAGTGTTGATTCTTCAACATCAACTTCGTTGGACTAATCATGTTGTGTGGATGCCTGATTATCTTCTTCCAAAGCAACTACTTTATTCTGAACTTAAAAATGGAAAGCGTAATGCTGGTGATCAACAAAAGAGGTTTAATGACTCTCTCAAGGCAAACCTTTAAAAATGCAGTATGAACACTGACAATTGGGAAACACTGGCCTGCGAGCGCTCCAGTTGGAGAACAGCCTTTACCAAAGGTGTCATGGACTTTGAAGACAATCAAACTCAGGATGAAAGGGAGAAATGTGCTAAGAGGAAGGCATGCTTGACAAACCCTCACCGTGATCAACTCCTGCCCAGAAACCTATGTCCCCACTGTGGAAGGATGTGTGGATCCAGAATTGGCCTCCACAGTCACTTATGGACTCAATACTGTGTTCATGGAAGACAATTTTCCTCGGCTGTGAGTGATTGCCAAAGAAGAGAAGAATAAGATTGCAGGAATCTCAGGTGCCTGGAGATGTTGAAAGCCTTTCCTGTTGGAATATGGGGACTATGGTTCCAGTTGAAAAGGTGGTAAAGTCCTGCCTCTCACACACAGGCACATAAAACTGTAGAATTGTAGAGTTGGAATGTATTTGTCTAATCCTCTTTTAAAGCCATCCAAGTTGGTGGCTGTGGCGTTTGGCCTCCTATGTGTGGGACATCGTACTGGGTTCATAGGGAAAGGGTTAACTAATTGTAAAATGACTAACCAATGGGAACCCAGGGGGCAGAGATAACTGTGTATAAGGTTTAAGCATAGAGGGTTTTTTTTAAGTGTTAGAGTTGTTGAGAAGACAGTCTGAAGAGACAGATAAGAAAAGTCTGTAGGTTGGGCTAGTCTGGTGGGAGTGAGAGAATTTGTTAAGAGTAAGTCAAACAGTTGAGATAATCAGTCAGAAGGTATTAGGAAGGTATAGGCCGGTAAGTGCTCACTGGAAGGACAAATCCTGAAGCTGAGGCTCCAATACTTTGGCCACCTCATGAGAAGAGAAAAGACCCTGATGTTGGGAAAGATGGAGGGCACAAGGAGAAGGGGGCGACAGAGGACGAGATGGTTGGACAGTGTTCTCGAAGCTACCAGCATCAGTTTGACCAAACTGCAGGAGGCAGTGGAAGACAGGAGTGCCTAGCATGCTATGGTCTAGGGGGTCACAAAGAGGTGGACACGACTAAACAACAACAACAGGCTGGTAAAGAAACTAAAGTTAGGATACCGACAGGAATATTATCTGAGAAACCATAAACTTGTTAACGTTTGTAAAATAAACTTGGGTTTTTTTGTTCACCTTTAACAACTGACTGGACTCAAGTGTGTTACCAGAGAGTGACTGGTTGGTGGCAGTGGAGAAGCAAGCACAGTGGTGGCACAGGGATCAATAGACCATTAAACGTCCGGGGACCCTGTGTGATCGCCACAGTGGCCATCACTGCCTTCTGTTGGAGGGTATTCCATTGTTTACCATCTGCATGAAGGAGTACAATATTCTTGTGAGATCTACAGGGGGGACAGCGGCCGATGAGCACATTTAAGCTAACTGGTCATGCCAGCGTGTGGTCCTGACTCAGATCAGCCCTGCCTGGCTCCGAGAGAGGCTCCCCTGATCAGCTCGGGCGCTGCCAAAAGGTTGATGGGCAATAATTTCAGGCATCAGATGTGCCACAGCAATTTGGATCTGCCTTGTGAAAATCGCATCCCTGCTCTTGCCGATAAGAATCCCAGACATGGGATCCCCACTGTTTGGGAAGGTGGAGAATATATGTGGGAATAAAGAGATAGATTTCCAAATTCCTAAGCCAGCTCTGCGGGAGGTGCCTGCTGCAGGATTTCTAGGGGCTGCAGAGAAAGCAAAGGCGTCAATCATCTAATCAGCCTTACAAAGCAGGGGGACGTGAAAGAGAACAGCATTGCTGCTTTTTGCAGCCGTTCTGGAATATGACTTAAATGAATGCAAATATTAGAGCATTGTGCTCGGCCTGCTGTTGCCTTGGCACAGGGCTGGCCAGAAGTGAAACTTCTTCATACAATGGCGTTGCATAATGAATTTCTGGAATTCATGAGTCGGTGCTGTGCTCTGAGCCTGGGGGACAAATGCAGCCTTCCAGGTCTCTCTGTCAAGACAGACAAAAGAAAGTCCTTCTTCATTCAGCGCACAGTAAGGCTATGGATGGCTTTAAAACTTGGATGGCTTTAAAAAATAAATTCCTGGAGGAGAAGTCTGTGGCATTTTTCCATCTCCGCCGTATCAAGCAGTTGGTCCCTTACCTTCCTCGCCTTGATCTGGCCACAGGGATCCATGCAACGGTCACCTCCAGGCTTGATTATTGTAACTCGCTCTGCGCGGGGCTGCCCTTGAAGCTGACCCAGAAACTCCAGCGGGTGCAGAATCCTTATGGGGTCCTCGCCACGAGATCACATTCATCCAGTGCTTTACCAGCTGCACTGGCTCCTGGTGGAGTACAGGGTCAGGTTTAAGGTGCTGGTTTTGAGCTTTAAAGCCCTATGCGGCCTAGGACCCTCGTACCTACGGGACCGCCTCTCCTGGTATGCCCCGCAGAGGACCTTAAGGTCCACAAATGACAACATTTTGGAAGTCGCAAGCTGGTTAGATCGGTCTCAACTAGGGCCAGGGCATTTTCAGCAATGGCCCCGACTTGGTGGAATGCTCTGTCACAAGAGACTAGGGCCCTGAGGGACTTGACATCTTTCCGCAGGGCCTGCAAGACAGAGCTGTTCCGCCTGGCCTTTGGTTTGGACTCAGTCTGACGCTTATGTTTCCCTCCCCTTATGGTCTTGATTTATCAGCTACTCTAAAATGAGGCTGCATTTTAAAATTACAGTTTAGCCTATATTTTAAATTGGTTTCCCCCCTCCCCTCTCTTTTTCCCCAATATGTTTTTACTGTGATTTTTTATTGGTGTTAGCCGCTCTGGCCGGGTATAAATAAATTTTATTATTATTATTATTATTATTATTATTATTATTATTATTATTATTAAAGGCTAGTAGTCCAGATGGCTATGCTCTGCCTCCATGTTTGGAGACAGCAACACAAACCACAGCAAGGGAGAGGGATGTTGTTCTCAGGTTCTGCTTGTGAGCTACCAGTGGGGCATCTGGTTGGCCACTGTAAGACATGATGATGGACTAGATAGGCCATTGTCTTGATCCAGCAGCTTCTTCCTACAAAAGATACAACTTCTCTCTATGGTTTCAGACAGGAGACATTCCCAGCCTTGCCTGGGGATGTCAAAGCTGGAAGCTAAGACCTTCTGCCTTCAAAGCAGATGTTCTGCCACCGAGCTATGGAGCCTCAGACCTGCTGGTTCGGGTGGTCATGTGCCCCATTTCACAGAGAATGGTCCTCCACTTTGCGGTCCCAGGATCCTTGCAGATCCACAAGAAAAGGAGTCCTCTGTTTGAAGCAGTGACGTAGCATGGGAGGGCCATCGGGGTGGTCACCGTGGGCGCTGAATTGCTAGGGACACAAAATTTCAACACCCGGTGCCGCCTAAACCACTGAGCCTCTTGGGCTTGCCAATCAGAAGGTCGGCGGTTTGAATCCCCACAACGGGGTGAGCTCCCGTTGCTCTGTCCCAGCTCCTGCCAACCTAGCAGTTCAAAAGCATTCCAGTGCAAGTAGATAAATAGGTACCACTGTGGCGGGAAGGTAAACGGCATTTCCGTGCGCTCTGGTTTCCGTCACAGTGTTCTGTTGCACCAGAATTGGCCACATGCTGGCCACATGACAAGGAAAACTGTTTGTGGACAAACGCCGGCTCCCTTGGCCTGAAAGCCAGATGAGCGCTGCACCCCCCATAGTCACCTTTGACTGGACTTAAACGTCCAGGGGTCCTTTTACAGCCATGTGCTTCCATCGCTGGGCTCCATTGGAAACGGCCTCTCCATGCAAACCAGGAAGTGACCTCTCCAGACAATGAAACATCTCTTTTTTTCTTGTCTCTGTGGCTGCGATCTCCTGGGTGACATGGCCACTGTTAGGCAGTTGAATGCGCATGTGTACTCCAGCTATGTCACGGGTTTGAAGGACCATTAATTAAAGAGAATGAACCCTGAGAAGGGAGCGCTCACCTGGGAAGTTTTAGGACATAGGTGGCAGATGGATGAAGCACCTGGCTCACCTGCTCAATGTCTCCCCTCCTGCAACAGGGTTATAGGTATTGTATTTCCTTTTAATTTTTCGCAGGTACTCCTAAATTTTCATCTCTGCATAAACATTAGCAAACTTAATACTAATCTTTGACTTTGTCCCTTTTTCATGATGCATTTCTATTGGGGGGGTGTACTATATTATCAAGGGACACGGGTGGCGCTGTGGGTTAAACCACAGAGCCTAGACTTGCCGATCAGAATGTCGGTGGTTCGAATCCCCGTGACGGAGTGAGCTCCCGTTGCTTGGTCCCTGCTCCTGCCAACCTAGCAGTTTGAAAGCACATCAAAGTGCAAGTAGATAAATAGGTACTGCTCCGGTGGGAAGGTAAACGGCGTTTCCGTGTGCTGCTCTGGTTCATCAGAAGCAGCTTAGTCATGCTGGCCACATGACCCAGAAGATGTACGCCGGCTCCCTTGGCCAATAAAACGAGATGAGCGCCACAACCCCAGAGTCGGTCACAACTGGACCTAATGGTCAGGGGTCCCTTTACCTTTACCTTTACTGTTTTATCAGATAATATTGACATGCAGGCTCACTCGCCATACCCCAAACCCCAAGGCCACAGCCTCTCCCCCAAAAGCAAATCTGAAAATGCGGTCAGCTGCGTAAAGAACTATTTACTACAAAACTGGAGGAAGGATTGCCCGTCTTCCAAGAAGGATTTCTGTGGCGCTATAGACTAAACTTTTTTTAAAAAAAAGATTTAACTTTATTGAATTGCAGTAACAAAAACCAAACAATTGCGCTATAGACTAAACTTGTTGTACCCTGACTGTAATCCTTTACATTACCGACCTGGGAGTAAGCTCTCTTCAGCTCAGAGATTGCTGCCTCTGACAGCAAGGGAAAAGCAAAAAGGTCGGCTAAAATGTGACTTTACACTTTTAATTAGAAATTCAAAGATTTCCAATTCAAATGCAGTGAAGTGCTTGCATTTAATTAGAAACCCCATCAAGGAAGAGGACTTGGTAGCCTCGTTATCACCTCATTTGCTTGCCGGAATGGATAGACCAAGATGAGTCCATCAATTACATTGACACTCCAACACGTGGCATCATAGCCCCTGCTCTGAAAAAGTCCCAGAGCAGTGCTCTTCTATCACTTCAGCACCCGTACCCATGGATCTGTGGGTCGGAATACAGGTGTACCTTGGTTCTCAAACTTAATCCGTCCCGGAAGTCTGTTCCAAAACCAAAACATTCCAAAACCAAGGCACGCTTTCCCAAAGAAAGTAATGCAAAATGGATTAATCCGTCCCAGACTTTAAAAACAACCCCTAAAACAGCAATTTAACATGAATTTTACTATCTAACGAGACCACTGATCCATAAAATGAAAGCAATAAACAATGTACTGCAGTCACACAATCAATCAGTAGCTGAATTGGGTTCCACACAGTCACAAGAACAAAACAAAAAGAGCTGCAAAAATAAAAATACAAAATAAATAGCAAAAACAGGAAGACCTCAGTGTAACACTCAAAACGGAAGTGTGGCACTTAAATTGGAAGCGTAACACTCAAAACGGAGCATGTTTGGCTTCCGAAAAAAGTTCGCAAACCAGAACACTTCCTTCCAGTTTTGTTTTTTTTTTAATAAATTTTTATTAGTTTTCCAACATAAATTTTTAAACATACACAGCACAATACATAAACAAACACAACATATAAAACACGTATAAGTTCATAACCCTCTTTTCATTTACCCTCTTTCACCGACTTCCCCATTCCCCCCTTTTCTGCATCTCTAGTTAATAATTTTTCCAGCAACCCCTCACTTCTGCCAATTTTTAATTTTTTTCTATTTCTTCTTATTTTACCCAATCATTTACAGCTGTAATCTAGATTTTTACATTACCCTTGACATTTTTAACATTCATTAATCTTATAATAATTTTTAAGATAAGTTTTAAATTTCTTCCAATCTTCATCCACCGTTTCTCTTCCTTGGTCGCAGATTCTGCCAGTCATCTCGGCTAGTTCCTTCCAGTTTTGCAGTGTTTGGGTTCCAAGTTGTTTGAGTACCAAGGCGTTTGAGAACCAAGGTACCACTGTACTCGGATTTTGCATCAGTCGTGGGTGCAGGGAGGGCAGGAATAATGGATATTTGCAGTAATCGACTTTGGGTTTCGCACCTTCGTGTGGTCCTAGAAGAAGCGCACAGAGAGACAGCTTTTCCTCCCCCCGAGACTTTGGTTTTAGTGCTCCATTATCTACTGGACGGCAACTTCTGTGAGCACATAAGGATTACGTTGATTGTTCCTGGGCTAACAGCGAAATCATTTTTCCCCCAATAGTGCAGGAGATAGAACTTCAATTGAGTAACCGAAATCTACGAGTGATTCAAGCAGCTGCAATTTTGGCTAAATTAGCGACTGGAGCTGGAAGAAAGATGGAAAGGAAGCTTTATGTTTTATTTTTTAAAAAATGGAATCCTCACGAATGTACGGCATTACCATTTTATGATTGCGTGCAGGTAAACGGCGCCATTAAAAAAAGAGTGGGGGAACCTTTCTGGCTGGGAGTAGTTCCATAGGTGGCTATTTTTCTACATCATGGGCCTCAGCAATCCCACAGTCTGGCTTTTTGGATCGGTGTGGCAATCCTATGCCCACCCAACAGCAGAATATTTAAAATTATTTTTTCCTTTACATATAAGATGCTATTTTTAAAAGGGAACAAAGTGAGAAAAAGAAGAAACAAACAAACAAAGAATTATTATTATTATTATTATTATTATTATTATTATTATTATTATTATTATTTGGTCTCCCTCAGGAGGTGAATGATTCTTTGATTCTAAGGTTCTATTATTCTTCCACTCCACAGTGAATTATGATTGAGAGTGCCATGATCAATAAACAGACTCAGTTATTCATTTAAATTTCCAGATCAACCTGCATTGGTGGCTTATGGTGGACAACAGCTAGGGACAGCAACAAAATTCAGAATGGTTGGGTGGTCCTAGATTCACATTTTGGTCTCTTCCAACTCTACAATTCTATGAATATCTCACCACCAACCTCCAGAGGCAAAATTGGGCAGGGCAAGAGATGTGACTTTGAATGCATGCACATAGCAGGTGGCGCTGTGGTCTAAACCACAGAGCCTATGGCTTGCCGATCGGAAGGTTGACTGTTCAAATCCCCATGATGGGGTGAACACCCATTGCTCTGTCCCAGCTTCTGCGAACCTAGCAGTTTGAAAGCACACCAGCGCAAGTAAATAAATAGGTACCACTGCAGTGGGAAGGTAAACAGCGTTTCCGTGTGCTCTGGCTTCCACCACGGTGTCCCGTTGCACCAGAAGTGGTTTAGTCACGCTGGCCACATGACCCGGAAAGCTGTCTGTGGACAAACGCTGGCTCCCTTGGCCTGAAAGCGAGATGAGCGCCACAACCCCATAGTCACCTTTGACTGGACTTAAACATCCAGGGGTCCTTTACCTTTTACCTTACCATACATTGAAAGCACATTTAAAGAATTCACACCCAACCCACCAAATGATAATAATAATCCTAGGAGATGTAGTTTACCCTTAAAAGCAGCGGTCAGCAAACTTTTTCAGCAGGGGGCCAGTCCACTGTCACTCAGACCTTGTGGGGTGCTGGACAATATTTTTTGGTAGGGAATGAACGAATTCCTATGCCCCACAAATAACCCAGAGATGCATTCTAAATGAAAGCACACATTCTACTCATGTAAAAACACTCTGATTCCCAGACCGCCCGTGGGCCAGATTCAGAAGGTGATTGGGCCAGATCCGGCCCCCGAGCCTTTGTTTGCCTACCCATGCTTTAAAGGACAGGGGAAACTCCCAAATCTACCTGGAGACTGGACCTTCTGCATGCAAACCACATGTGCCACCACTGAGCTACACAAGAAGGGGCACATTCTGCAAACAAGCCCTCCTGTTCTCTAGAATAGGACGCAGAGACCCATCCCACACCTGTAGTTCCCAGTCTATCGGGCATTTTGGCCACGCAGCTGGCAATCTAAGACGACGCCAATAAAAGCCACGGAGGGACACTTGTTTTATTGCCGTTTACAACAAGGCTTCCCTCATGCGTGATAAACATCCGTCTTCAGCTATCGCCGCTCTGCCTCTGATCTTGCTAATGAACGAAGAACCACTTGATACACTGAAAGGGCAAATGTATCACCACCCAGGAAATTAGCTTATCTTTCCCGGCTGGGAAGCCATGCACAGTGCGATCAGAGGAAGGAGGTGATGTGTGGAGAATCAGACAAGGGTCGTATTGATCCTTTGCATGCACTCTCTCTCTCTCTCAAACCCCCACCTGCCAGTTCCTCATCTCCTAGTGAAAACAGGAGATTTAAAAAAAAGGCCCACATGGAACTTCACACACACACACAAACGATTTTTGCAAACTTTCCCGTCATTTTGGGGGAAACAGAAGAGATGCAGCTGGTGAAATAATAATAATAATAATAATAATAATAATAATAATAATAAACTTTATTATTTATACCCCGCCCGTCTGGCTGGGTTTCCCCAACCACTCTGGGCGTCTTCCAACAGAATATTAAAATACAATAGTCTATTAAACATTAAAAGCTTCCCTAAACACACACACAAAAAGGTAAAGGGACCCCTGACCATTAGGTCCAGTCACAGACGACTCTGGGGTTGTGATGCTCATCTCGCTTTATTGGCCGAGGGAGCCGGCATACAGCTTCCGGGTCATGTGGCTAGCATGACTAAGCCGCTTCTGGCGAACCAGAGCAGCGCATGGAAACGCCGTTTACCTTCCCGCCGGAGCGGTACCTATTTATCTACTTGCACTTTGACGTGCTTTCGAACTGCTAGGTTGGCAGGAGCAGGGACCGAGCAACGGGAGCTCACCCCGTCGTGGGGATTCAAACCGCCGACCCTAGGCTCTGTGGTTTAACCCACAGCGCCACCCGCGTCCCTTCAAACACACACATAAGGAAGGACAAAGTGGCAGCTCAGAGATGATGGAGGAGGAGGAAAGAGAAAATTGTCCCCGATTTTGTGGGTTTGGGAAGTCAGCCTGGATGATGCCCTGAGTGCCTTCCAGTTCTTGGGGTCCTGTGTTTTATTTTATTTTCTATTGCTGAACTAGTCAGACAAGCATTGCATGGAGCTGAACTAGATGACACTTAGGGGTCCGTTCAACTCTGCAATTCTATAAATCCTCTTTTCTGAAAAGCACCTTTGTGCTGGTTTGCACACCTTGTTGGTTAGTCTATAAGTGTAATTCTGGTGGTCAGCAAAAGAGGCTTAAAGACTCTCTCAAGGCAAGTCTTAAAAAATGTAATATAAACACCGACAACTGGGAAACACTGGCCTGCGAGCGCTCCAGTTGGAGAACAGCCTTTACCAAAGGTGTCATGGGCTTTGAAGACACTCGAACTCAGGACGAAAGGGAGAAACATGCTAAGAGGAAGGCACGATTGGCAAACCCTCACCAGGATCAACTCCTGCCCGGAAACCAATGTCCCCACTGTGGAAGGATGTGTGGATCCAGAATTGGCCTCCACAGTCACTTACAGACTCACTTTTAAAACTGTGTTTATGGAAGACAATCTTACTCCGCTACAAGTGATTGCCAAAGAAGAAGAAAGAAGAAGAAGAAGAAGAAGAAGAAGAAGAAGGCATCATTGTAGAAATTTTGCTCTTTAATGATCCTGTGTTCTGTATTATTCCATAGTTCTTTCTTGGGGTGACTCCCCAATGAAGAAAGGCTGCAGTGCTGGGGAGTTTTTAGTGCAGAAAAGGGGCAGAAAGGAGGCAACGATAAAAGTTTTTAAAATGGCACTGGAGGAAGCGGTCAGAGAAAAGTTTTTCTCCCTCTCAAATAGCACTGGAATTCGTGGGCATCCCATGAAGCTGAATGTTGGAAGATTCAGGACAGATGGACTTCTTGATGCAGTGCACAGTTAAACTATGGAACTCCCTGCCACAGGAGGAAGTGATGGCCACCAAGCTGGATGGCTTTAGAAGAGAATCAGAAAAATGCATGGAGGAGAGGGCTATTGGTGGCTACTGGACCTGTCAACTCTCCCAGTGGGATATCCTGGAATTACAGAAGCCATCCGGGTTTCTGATGGGCTCCTGCGATGTCCTGTGTTGACTCCAGCAAGAGTGCAGCCTCTGGCTACTGTAAGAGCAGCAGCCTTACTCTCATGTAAGCACTGTGGAACTGGGCCCATAACCCTTTATTGGGATGCATCCGAGGGGGCAATAGGCAGGCCCCCAGCTGGCTCCAGCCCACTGGCTGGCAGCCGGGCGAACTCCAGTCTCCCTTGGCTCAGCATGAAGCAGCGACCCAGAGCTTCAGAAGCCGTTAGAAGCTGGGCATGCAAGCCAGCAGAGATAAGAACTCTTTGCAACAGAAGGGCAGAGAGAGGCATATATAAAGCGTATTTACAGGCATTTTATTCAGCATCAGGACAAAGGAAAAACATGTCTGCTCCCCTTCGTGTCCAAGCAAAAAGCATAAGCAAAAGCTGTACACAACGGAAGTTCCCAGCAGGCTGTGCTGGAAGTAAACAGGCACTGTGAGAACAGATGGGACATGGAATATATGGAACTTGCCTAACTGACCAGGAGACTCCGAGACCAGAGAGAAGAGACGGTGGAAGAAGACTGGAAAAAGTTTAAAGAATATCTGAAAAAATATGTTAATATTTAAATCTTGGAATAGCTTTGGAAGTGGATATAGGCTGTAGGGATAGGAGTAGAAGATAGTGTATTTTAAAATAGTATTATTTGTAAGTGATAAAATGTGAAGATTTTTATCGTAAAAGTAAGCGTGATTAAAAAATGGTTAAAAATTATGATATATGTAAACTGCTAAAGAGGGGGTAAAATGAAAATCAAATAGGGGAGACTTGGGAAAGCCCACCTAACAATGTTTAGAAAAATAAGGATAAGACAAGAATTTGTTTGTATTGTTTTTTTTTCTGTTTGTGTTGTTTAGTTGTGTTATAAAAGGAATAAAAAAAAAATGGGGGGGGGAGAACAGATTGGGATATTGGGCTGATCCTGCAGGCACTTCCTATGATCTTACATTTTTGTCGACTCTTTTATGCATACTGTACATACTATAAGAATAACTTTTTAAAAAAAATCCCTGGGAGGCCCAGATTTTGCATGGAAGCCAGAAACCCCTGCAGGGCAGGATATGGGGGGATCAGGAGAGGAAGGTGCCCCCCAACAGAAGAGCCGGTTGAGGAAGCTGGCTGGTACCAGTGACCCCAAGAACTTCCCAAGCAGAAGAGAAACCTCTGTGGCTCTTGATGGCTCACTGATCCATACATTGATCACCTGCCGTGAACCAACCAAATGTCACAGCTTAGATGCAAACATCTCTCATTCATCTTTCTGTGTCATAAAGCAGCTCTTCCCTGATTATGGTGATTTATGGCGTGCATGGAGGCACGAAGCAATTGCTGCTCATTAAGATCGTCTTCCTTCGCTTTGGCCCACATCCTTTCAAAAGCACAGAGAGGCACTCGGTCCATTGCTCACCATCAACAGATCTGTGTAGCTGTTCTATGACTCGGCTAAGGAGAACCCTCCTTGCCCCCAAAGAACCCTGGAACAGAACATCTGGGCTTCCAGGTGGACGTGCCCTTCTGGAAAGGTCCAGGAGACCTCCTGAAAGGCTCTCCCGATCATACCGGCAGATGCTTGCTTCCAACGAAGCCTAGGATGGAAGTGAGAGCTGGACCATAAAGAAGGCTGATCACCGAAGAATTGATGCTTTTGAATTATGGTGCTGGAGGAGAGTCTTGAGAGTCCCATGGACTGCAAGAAGATCAAACCTCTCCATTCTGAAGGAAATCAGCCCTGAGTGCTCACTGGAAGGACAGATCCTGAAGCTGAGGCTCCAATACTTTGGCCACCTCATGAGAAGAGAAGACTCCCTGGAAAAGACCCTGATGTTGGGAAGCATTGAGGGCACAAGGAGAAAGGGATGGCAGAGGACGAGATGGTGGGACAGTGTTCTCGAAGCTACCAGCATGAGTTTGACCAAACTGCGGGAGGCAGAGGAAGACAGGAGTGCCTGGTGTGCTCTGGTCCAGGGGGTCACGAAGAGTCGGACACGACTAAACGACTAAACAACAACAAGCCTAGGAGAACCCTCAAACTGGACAACTGACAAGGAACAGTTCAGTCGATGGGCAGAGCGCAGCAATAGCAAGGTCGCTTACCAGCAGGGGAAGTGGCGAGGTGGTCGTTGGTGCACCCATAACATCCATGACGCCTCATCCCTCCTGCTCCCAGGGAGCAGCAGAGACTCCACTACCAGGAGGCTATTGGTGCACCTTGAGGATGCAACTACTCTTGCCCTTTTCCTTTTGGGGTTCGATCAGGGCACCCAGTAGGGATCTTCCAGTCAGATCCACCTGCAAGCCAGGCTTCTCAGAAGAATATCACGGAAGGGCCAAAGTTACTCAAAGGCCATTGGCCAGTGCATCAAGGCTCTTTGGGTTCTGAATCTAGGTCAGACTCGAGATTGAAATGGATCCAGTGTCATGGAGCTGGCAGGGAAGGCTCTGGAGTTGAAGGAGGGAGAGAGAGGGGAGCCTGTAGAAGAGGCAGGACTAACAGAGGTTGGAGAGCAAGGGGAGGCCACTCAGGCGGAGGGAGGGCTCCCTGATGTTAAAAGGTAAAGGGACCCCTGACCATTAGGTCCAGTCGTGGCCGACTCTGGGGTTGCGGCACTCATCTCGCTTTATTGGCCGAGGGAGCCAGCATACAGCCTCCAGGTCATGTGGCCAGCATGACTAAGCCGCTTCTGGCGAACCAGAGCAGCGCACGGAAATGCTGTTTACCTTCCCACCGGAGCAGTGCCTATTTATCTACTTGCACTTTGACGTGCTTTCAAACTGATAGGTTGGCAGGAGCAGGGACCGAGCAACTGGAGCTCACCCCATCACGAGGATTCGAACCACGTCCTGATGTTAGCCAGCAGCAACACCTATCCACCAGCTCAGGCATGGAGGGAGAGGGAAGACCAGTTCCTTCCGCGCAGGACCGGAGGGGGTTAAAACGCAGGGAACAAAGAAGGTGTTTGGGATCACCCAAGCTGCTTTGCTGGAGGAGGAGCCGAAAGTTCCCACTTCCAGGATCTGCTATGGATGATTCGGACGCATGAAGCTATGCTCTGTATCTTGTAAATAGATGCACAATAAAGACTGTAAATACATCTCTGAGCAGAGGTGTTTATTACGAAAGGCTTACCAAACCTATCGCATCCAGATCATCCTGCGGAAGGAGATCAAGTCCTGCAGGGCCCATGTCTCATGGGACAGAGGATTCCACCAGGTTGGAGCCATCACTGAAAAAGCCCTGGCCCTGGTGGAGGACCACTGTTCTTCCACAGCCTTCCGAATGGAGCAGGGCACATCGGCACTCTTAGCAAACAGGCTGCGGGTCATGATATCAAGGGGGCAAGGAGGCCAAACAGCCAACACCGCAGGAGGCAGGAAGGCCAAATTTCACACATCAATTTAAACTAATGGGCCAAATCAGTGTCTCCCAGCCTTTAGCTGTTCTCCGACCCCCAAGCTGCCACCGGCAACAGCTCAATTTCCCTGTCCGGCGTATGCAATTCCCTTTTTGCTGTTTCCCCATCCAGCGGCTTCTCGAAATGTGCAAAAATCAAGGCAACAACAAGAGCGGCCGACGCAATCAGTCGCTGGTCTTCGCTTAGAGTCGCCGGCCATTTCTGCTCCTTTTCAATCAGCTAGATTACTCTGTCAGGCGACCGGTCCCTCGCTCTTCTCCAAACAAGAGCTGGAGGGAGAGAGAGAGAGAGAGAGAGAGAGAGAGAGAGAGAGAGAGAGAGATATTATATCACGAGGAACTCAGATCTTGTCAACGCACCTCTGGAAGTGATGGGACGGTGTGCTCTTCCGCCCCGCTGATAGAAGGGAAACTGGAGCGTGTTGCCCGACATGTATCTGCAGGCTGAACAGGGAGAGGCAAGGAAAGTAATTGATGCAAAAGGTGTTGAATAATGGGATGCAACTCCCAGCAGAGGAGGAGGAAGCGGAAGACGAGATTGGCAGGCAAACCTTAAGCATGCTGCGTGTGAGGAGAGAGAGACCCCACAAATTGGGCTATTGATAATGGCTAGAAATGAATGCTGGAGGCTGGACTGAGATCCTATAGGAATATTCTAGTCCCTTTCCTTAATTTCCAACTTTTTTTTTCTTACTTCTTAATAAAGTAGCCCTCAGTACTTCTATGTTTACAGCAGAGACACAGATTTTCGGGTCCAAGGAGCCACTTTCCTTCCTAGGCAGCCTAATGAGGGCCGTGTACCAATTTTTGGACATAGAGGCAATCAATCAATCAATCAATCAATCAATTGATTGATTGATTGACATAGAGGCAAAAGTGCACACAGATGCAGATGTGGATTTAGCGGCCTAGGACCCTCGTACCTACGGGACCGCCTCTCCCGGTATGCCCCACGGAGGACCTTAAGGTCCATAAATAGCAACACCCTAGAGGTCCCAGGGCCTAAGGAAGTCAGATTAGCCTCAACCAGAGGCAGGGCCTTTTCAACACTGGCCCCGGCCTGGTGGAACACTCTGTCTCATGAGACCACTGTGGGTTAAACCACAGAGCCTAGGACTTGCCAATCAGAAGGTTGGCATTTGAATCCCCAGGGCAGGGTGAGCTCCCATTGCTCAGTCCCTGCTCCTGCCCACCCAGCAGTTCGAAAGCACGTCAAAGTGCAAGTAGATAAATAGGTACCACTCCAGCGGGAAGGTAAATGGTGTTTCCGTGTGCTGCTCTGGTTCACCAGAAGCGGCTTAGTCATGCTGGCCACATGACCCAGAAGCTAAAAGCCAACTCCCAGGCCAGTAAGGCAAGATGAGCGCCGCAACCCCAGAGTCGTCCGCAACTGGACCTAATGGTCAGGGGTCCTTTTACCTTTACCTTTACCTTTACCAGTGCTATGAGACTCTTAGCAAAGCTCTCACCACCAAGGGCAGGGAGAATCTAGCCAAGGTCAAGCATGGAGAATCAATCAAGGTCCCAAAACATGAACCAGAGGCCAGGCCACAGTCCAAGGTCAGTATCACCGGGAGTTGGGTGAAGTGGTTAGGGTGCTGACCTTGGACCTGGGAGACCTGAGTTCAAATCCCCCTCAGCCATGGAACTCACTGGGTGACTTTGTGCCAGTAATAGGCTTTTGAGCTAACCTACCTTACAGGGTTGTTGTGAGAATAAAAATGGAGAGGCAGAGAGCCACGTTTGCCACCTTGAACTATTCTGAATAATTGTTTTCACAGGGTAGGGTGGGGGGCCCCAGGGGTGAATTTATAGAACTAAGGTTTGGGAACCAAAATGTTTATAAACCAGTGGAAAAGAGTGACTTCACACTATCCAAAGGATGCCTCATAAAATGTTTTTTTGCTTCGAAAGGAAGTCCAGCCCCCATTTTGGATTATTCTTTGCAATTCAAGTGTGTGTACACACACATATTTGCATGTGGTGACGGGGAACTGTTTCAGTTTATTGTGCTGTGGTTTTGCTCGTGTTTCCTAACCAAATGGCCATTGGCCTTCTGAAAGGGTTTTGAGCAAGGAGAGGTCAGGAGTGAAGCAGGGGGGCTGATTCACTAACGTGCCACCGCCACCCCTCCTGCTGTTCCCAAAATGCCTGTTTTACGAAAGGGTCGTCCTGGATTTATTTTATCTTTTTGCAAGTTGCAATTAGGAGCTTAAATCCTGCCCCCGCATTACCCTTCCCAGAAAGGGGAGCCTGCTGTGGTTTCAAACCCCACCACAACCAGGCAATTCTCTCCCCCACTCAGCCCCCTCTCATCTCAGCCGGTGCCTTCAGCCATGACAAGAGAGTCAGCGCAACTCAATGCTTTGCAACTGTGGCACTTTGCGGCTTTTCTATCCGTAGGGAGAGAAAAATATTAGTGTGACCCACAGCTTGAACTGCCAGGAAAAGCTGAAAGCTGCCTCTGGATGCTGTGTTTTGTTTGATGAGTTCTTCTTCTTCTTTTCTTTCCTAAACAGCAGGCACCCTCCAGCCCAGATCAAGACTACAGTGGAGGCAAAACGTTTTCAAATTCCCTCTCCTCACCCATGCTTCAGTCCTGACCTAGATCCCCATTCACACATGCCTCTTATTTAGCAAAGAAAAAAGAACCTAAGGTGCTGAACCCAAGGCATAGCTCCAGACCAGTGCTGAAGCAACATTTCAGCTCACCACTGCCTAGGGAGCCCGCTGTCCAGCCCAGTCCTGCATCTTGCTCCAAGGGGAGCTCTCCGTGGTCCTAACCCTTAGCTGTCTGGCTTGTATCTTCTCCTATTTGGTTTAAAGACCCCCATGGGTTCCAGTCTGGAACAGAAGACACAGAATGGTCACAAATGGATACTGTACTATTCAAGCTGGGACTGCATCTATGTATATTATATATCATTGCTCATTTCCGTTCGCAGAATGTATCCGGCCCCTGTAACATCTAAAAACCTGTAACATCTACCTGAAGCGGAGTAACTGAACATAAGCAACTGAAGTTTAAAAGAAGCTGTGCTTGATTAGAAGTCCACAACATCAGTTAGATTTAGTCTAAATATTATTAGGTGAACAGTTATCTGAAATAACATTATAACCTGAAGTATCCTTTGTTTTACCCACTTTGTGTCATAAACTTCCTTTGTTTAATAACATCTTTCTTGTTTATTTGATCAAATCCAGCCCGAGACTCCAAATCATTAAGTTTTCCCTCACACAAGTCCCCCACTAGATAATCTGGGGTGATTTGTAGAAATTTGTGTAATTGGTGTACTGTGAGGTGGTTGCGTTATATTTAAGTGAGGGCCAGCCGAGTGGCGCCAGGGGGGAAAGTGCCATTGCGCCGTCACACAGACAGGCAGAGGGGGCTTTGCTTTCCAGGCAAGGCAGAGACCTTGGAAGTTTTTCTTACACAAGGGGCAGTGTCGGATTTACGTATAAACTAAACAAGCTATAGCTTAGGGCCCCACTGTCTTGGGGCCCCCAAAAAAATTAAAAGGGAAAAAAACCTGGATGTACACGTCCAAATTACAAGATAAAAACCAAATAAAATAAAACCTACATACAGCAACAGTGTTTTGTGTTGTGTAGGCTCCTATGATGTAAGTCCTGGGCCCCGCCTGCTAGCCTGCTCCCTAAAATATCACTGGTTTGCTCATTTCTATATATAGGGTGCCTACATTCTGCATGGACTGGTTGCATTTCAGTTCAACAATTACTTTGATAAAATACATATTTTGTTATGTGCAAATGGCTTTAGATACCTGTTCATAGCTGTCAACTTTTCCCTCTTCTTGCGAGGAATCCTATTCGGAATAGGGAATTTCCTGTAAAAAAGGGGAAACGTTGACAGCTATGTACCTGTTAGGTCCATAAATTACCATATAGCATAAATTCAACACAAAAACCAGCAACAATTTGTTGTTGATGAAGGACAGCTGGACATATAAAGGGCTCTGTTACCTTCAGTAGCTTAGGGCCTCATCAAACCTAAATCCGGCCCTGCTCCGACAGACCAGGTCCATCAGGCCTCTTTTCTCTCAGCTGTCATCTGGAGGCAGCCATTTTACCAGGGATAGGAAGCAGGTTGTTCCTTGTATCGGCTTTGCTGGATGCCTGGCCCATCAAGCACGTCTTGCCTCTGAACTATGCCAGCTGGTCTATACAGGAATAACCATCTAGAAATTGGTGTCTGAGTTTTGAGTTTTATTTTCCTCTTTCCTCCTTGTCCCCTTTTTTCCTTGTGTGTTGTTTGTTTGTTTATTTGTTTGTTTGATTGATTGATTAGAATGCAAGCCTGCAGGTACAGTGGTTCCTCGGGTTAAGAACTTAATTCTTTCCGGAGGTCCGTTCTTAACCTGAAACTGTTCTTAACCTGAAGCACCACTTTAGCTAATGGGGCCTCCTGCTGCCGCTGTGCCACCGGAACACAATTTCTGTTCTCATCCTGAAGCAAAGTTCTTAACCTGAGGTACTATTTCTGGGTTAGCGAAGTCTGTAACCTGAAGCGTCTGTAACCCGAGGTACCACTGTACTTGAAGGTGTCTTGTTTTGATTTAATGTAAAAAGTAAAGGTAAAGGACCCCTGGACGGTTAAGTCCAGTCAAAGGCGACTATGGGGTTGCGGCACTCATCTCGCTTTCAGGCCAAGGGAGCCGGCGTTTGTCCACAGACAGCTTTCTGGGTCATGTGGCCAGCAGGACTAAACCGCTTCTGGCGCAGCAGAACACTGTGACAGAAACCAGAGTGCATGGAAACGCCATTTTCCTTCCCGCCATAGCAGTACCTCTTTATCTACTTGCACTGGCATGCTTTTGAACTGCTAGGTTGGCAGGAGCTGGGACAGAGCTCACCCCATCACGGGGATTCAAACCACTGACCTTCCAATTGGCAAGCCAAAGATGCTCAGTGGTTTAGACCACAGCGCCACCCGTGTCACAAGCCAAGCCCAGAAGAAGGTGGTGCAAGATTCTGCATGCCGAGAAGCTCAGTTTTCCTTTCCTATTTTTTCAAAGTATCTACTCAGGGTGGCAGAGAAGTCAAGTGTTGGATTTTCAGTGTTTTGCATAACACCTTGCCCCTCCCCATTATTAGCTGAAAGAGGGTGTATTATTGAAAGCCAGCAAACAAGCAAATTTCCATTCCATTTACAGAGGCCGGAGCGTTCAGCTTGACAAAACGCAGAAATTTATACAGATTTATGACAATGGGCATCTTAAGTTCCGAGAATCATCAGCAACACTCGACTGAAGTAAGAGCTCATTTGAAAGACGGCACTCAGCATGGGCTGACAAGTGGAAAATGGTTATCATTTTCAACAGCACTCAAAAACGATGCCTTTCAGAGTATACACCAGCATTATGGATTTAGGAGCTCAGGAGATTACATGGTGGAGCCCACCCAGCTGTTTTCGCGGGAGGTGAGATTTGAACTCTTGTCTGCTGAAATCCATCCAGACCAGCAATTGTGGGTGATGGGCCAGAAGAACTGCAAAAGTTCTGGGAGGTGAGTTTTGCAAGGAGAAACTCAATGCATGTATTATTATTATTTATTAAATTTTTGTTCTGTCCTCAGGGCAGTTCACAACATAAAATCTAAAAAAACCACACAAAATACGTAATAAACGTAAGAACCAAAACAGACCAATAGTCCCCACTCCCACAACACATTTAATACAATTAGTTTAGTAATCTCTCTTGAACCTCTCTGGACCCAGGATTCATAGATGCTGTAGGAACCCTATTCTTGGGAAACAGGAATGAGGGGGACTGAGTTAATTGTCACACCTTGCAGTCATAGTCATCGTTTCTCAGATGGCTATTTTTGGGATGGGGAAAGTCATCTTACCGCGTGACCCCGGGACTTCATTTCTGTAGTCTGTGATCTTGAGATGTATCCAAATGACTTTTGCACCTTGGTGGGTCTTGGGAGTGGTGGGCTTCTCCAGGGCTCCCCACCTGTCAGGGGCTGGGCAGAGCAGGAGGAATGGTGGAGATTGCCTCCCCATCCAGACCCTTCCAGGGAGGAGGAAGAGGAAGACAGTTTAGATTTACAACAGGGGGTTGAGGGAGGTCATAACTCAGGGGCAGATAAGGGGGAAAGTTGGAAAATCATGGAAGAGGAGGAGAAGGAGGCAGAACCAGAACAGCAGCTGGCTGACACATTGTCTCTGGAAAGCATCCCAGATCCTCCATCTCCCAGAACCCGGCAAGCCTTAAAAGTAGGAGAGCAAAGAGCTCAAAGACAGAAGGCACTTAGCGGTACCCATAGAAGACGTGATGATGATGACGGATGAGGAAGTGGGAGAGTCAGAGGGTGGAGATTCACTTGGGACAACGCCATTATTCAAGAGGATGGGTTCTATAGCCTCTCTCTGTAAAATTTGAAAGTGGTGCATGCTCTGGTTATCTCCCGCTTGGACTACTGCAACGCGCTCTACGTGGGGCTACCTTTGAAGGTGACCCAGAAACTACAACTAATCCAGAATGCAGCAGCTAGACTGGTGACTGGGAGCGGCCACCGAGACCACATAACACCGGTCCTGAAAGACCTACATTGGCTCCCAGTACATTTCCGAGCACAATTCAAAGTGTTGGTGCTGACCTTGAAAGCCCAGTATACCTGAAGGAGCGTCTCCACCCCCATCGTTCAGCCAGGACACTGAGGTCCAGCTTCAAGGGCCTTCTGGTGGTTCCCTCACTATGAGAAGTGAAGCTACAGGGAACCAGGCAGAGGGCCTTCTTGGTAGTGGCACCTGCCCTGTGCAACACCCTCCCATCAGATGTCAAGGAAATAAACAACTATCTGACTTTTAGAAGACATCTGAAGGCAGCCCTGTTTAGGGAAGTTTTTAATGACTGATGTTTTAATGTATTTTTAATCTTTTGTTGGAAGCCGCCCAGAGTGGCTGGGGAAACCCCGCCAGATTGGTGGGGTATAAAATTATTATTATTATTATTAGGGGCTGTAAGAAACTTTTCCTTGTCTTTATACTTTCCTGGGCAACCAGCTGGGAGCCGCTGACAGCATTCTGACACCACCAAATTCATCTCAAGGCTGGAATTCTGCACTGTGAGGACTTCCCTGTGGAGAAGACCTTCCTTCTGCTTCAGTCATCTGCAGGAGAACTGAAACTTGCCATGATACCAAAAAAAAAAGATGCTGAAGTAAACAGATTCTTGTCAGGCTCTCCTACCAGACCCAGAGAGACAGACTCCACAGCATCCACCCAAAAGACAAGTTGTTCTCCGGAGTCACACAACTCCTTTTGATTCCTCCTTGTGAGGAGTTTTCTGTCATATTGTCTGTGCCCAAGAATAACACTGTTTACAATGTAGACCTTCCGACCCTCAAGAAGCCAATGCCAACCCCTTTGAAGCCAGACTGCCCTGGTTCCTCAGGCAATTGTATCTATATTTAGATCTCCCCTCAAACATCTTCCTCTCCAAAAATTGCAGGACACAGGAAGAAAGGGCAGCACTGTGGAAGCTGCGATTGGGCAAGTGGGTCACTGTCCATGCAGAAGCATTTCTGGGTCGTCGTCCTTCCTAGTGGGTGGGGGGTGGAATTTGTTGCCATGGCAAAGATAGTTTTCAGTGCTGGAAACCAGGCAAAGGTATGAGGACTGTGTGTGGGTGGGTGGGTGGGTGGGTGTGGGTGAGCTTAAGGATAATTATGCAAGGAAATTTATTGGCACAACGAGGACATAAATTTCTGGTTGTTGCTTTTAACGTCGTTCAAGTCTGCTAGAAAAGCAGGTTTCTGCAACCTGAAACCCCCACCCCAATCTGAAATATGAGGAAGATAGTAAACAAGATGATCAAGGGTCTGGAAACCAAGCCTTATGAGGAGCACTTGAAGGAGCTGGGTATGTTTAGCGTCAATGAGAGACTGAGAGGAGATATGATTGTTGTTGTTTAGTGGCGTCCGACTCTTCGTGACCCCCTGGACCAGAGCACGCCAGGCACTCCTGTTTTCCACTGCCTCCCGCAGTTTGGTCAAACTCATGCCTTCGAGAACACTGTCCAACCATCTTGTCCTCTGTCGTCCCCTTCTCCTTGTGCCCTCCATCTTTCCCAACATCAGGGTCTTTTCCAGGGAGTCTTCTCTTCTCATGAGGTGGCCAAAGTCTTGGAGCCTCAGCTTCATGATCTGTCCTTCCAATGAGCACTCAGGGCTGATTTCCTTCAGAATGGAGAAGTTTGATCTTCTTGCAGTCCATGGGACTCTCAAGAGTCTCCTCCAGCACCATAATTCAAAAGCATCCATTCTTCGGTGATCAGCCTTCTTTATGGTCCAGCTCTCACTTCCATACATCACTACTGGGAAAACCATAGCTTTATCTATATGGACCTTTGTTGGCCAGGTGATGTCTCTGCTTTTTAAGATGCTGTCTAGGTTTGTCATTGCTTTTCTCCCAAGAAGCAGGCGTCTTTTAATTTCGTGACTGCTGTCACGATATGATAGTCATCTTCTAATATCTCAAGGAAGAGGGAGCAAGCTTGTTCTTTCCTGCTCTGGAGGGTCAGACTCAAACCCATGGCTTCAAGTTACAAGGAAGGAGATTCAGACTAACTACACGGAAAACATGTGGAAAAACCTTCTGACAGAAAGAGCTGTTCAAAAGTGGAATGGTCTCCCTCGGGAGGTTTGTGGACTCCCCTTCCTTGGAGGTTTTTAAGCAGAGGTTGGATGGCCATGTATCATGGACTCTTTAGCTGAAATTCCTGCATTGCGGGGGTTGGACTAGATGACCCTTGCATCCCTTCCAACTCTACAGTTCTATGATCTTACACGGATATTGTCAAAGATAATTCAGGTGAATTAGCCCCCCACTCCCAAGTTCCACTAAGGTACAGAGGTCATTTTGATGCACCTCAAGATCCTAGGATCACCCGCTAGGATGACTTACCCCATCACAAAAATAGCCATCAGAAGAATGATGACTGACTGCATAGACCCTTGGCCCAGCTTCTCTCATTCCTGTTTCCCAAAAACCGGGTTCCTATAGCATCCATGAATCCTGGATTCAAAGAACTTCAAGTTAAAATGCCTTGCACTGCTCTAATTTCCCTATTTTACTGTGATTTTATACTGTTAACCACCTCACAAATTAGCTTGATTAAAACAAGCAACATGTAAATACTTCAGATAATAATGCTTCAAATAAATATTTTTTTCTTTAAAAAAAAATATCTCACCGCTTTCACGGCTCATATATCTTTCAAGCTTATCTCCACAGCAGCAAGGGTATGGAAACCAAAATTCTCAAGAAGCCGACTCTAGAGTCCAAATCCCATGCTTGCCACCACACGCGAAAAGAGGCAGATATTCCTTTATTTACAAAACGGTTGAATTGCTGTTCCAGTTCAAAGTAATATACATGAAAGGGATTAAACCACATAAAACCAAACGATAAAAATCACAGCATGCCATTGCAGACACTTAGCCAAAACACAGAAAGTGAGCCGAAGTTGGAAGGCAAACTTAAAAAAACAGTCAACATGGGAAGAGAAATGTATTATATTCTGGCAGTGGAATGAGGGCAGTGAGGGGTCAACCGGTATGCTAAGCTGTTCTCCTGACTCCTATCTCCCCGCCTCCCCATGGAAAATTCACCGCTCATTCTGTCCATGGCAGGAAGTTCAAATGGGGATCCTAACACACCACAGCCCAGAATCCCCCTGGTCCAAGAACCAGGTGGCCTTGGAGAGCCATTTCTGAGCCGCTGCCTGCTGTACTGTAACCCCATGGCCTATGATTGCAGTCATAGGATTTTTGTCTTTCACATGACAATATATGTTTTGACTCCACAAAGTGGGAAGTGACGGAGACAGGATGTTTGTGTTACTGTGTTCCGTGAAGCGGGACTATTGTCCTTTGTTCTTTTTCTCTTTGCTGTCTGATGCTAGAGAGAGAGGGAGCCATGTTGCAGTGCTCTGTGTGTGTTTATATGTAAATAAAGTAGATTAGCCAAAATGCTGAGTTGCTGAGGTCTGTCACACATGATGCGCAAACTCTGCAGATCCCTAAGTGTGCTGTTGTCGGTTGGCATCGGTCGCTGTGATGTTCGGGGAGAAGAAAGCTTTTGAAGCTCCTGAACGATCGACCAGGACGGAGAGAACATGCCAGTCGGGCATGTGGCTCTGCCAGGGTCCTACTCGAGTGTAGCCTGAACTCCTGACAACTCCTTCCCACAGGAGGCAGTGAGGGGCACCAACCTAGCGTTAAAAGAAGACTGGACATATTCATTGACAAGAGGGCTACTGATTGCTACTAACCATGATGGCTATCCTCTGCCTCCATGGTCAGAGGCAGTAATGATTCTGAATACCACTTTCAGGAAACCAGAGGATGGGAGAGGGCTCTTGTGTTCAGATCCTGGGTTTCCCACAGGCAGAGGTGGAGCTAGCTGTGCACCTGGGGGCGGAGTGAGAATCCCAGGGGGCGGGGCGAGCGTCTCAGGGGGCGGGGCGATGATGTCACTCCCCTCAGGGATGACACCCGAGGTGGACTGCAGCCACCACACAACCCTTCCTCCACCAGTGCCCACAGGCATCTTGTTGGCCACTGTGAGAACAGGATTCTGGTTTAGATTCAGCAGACTTTCCCTATGTTCTTCTGACACACAAACACACCCACACACTCCACACACCGAATCTGTGGGCTCCACACCTCTCCCAATTTCTTACTTCTTTTCCTTTTTAATAGCCTAGACAAACACCCTCCAAAACACCCTAACTCTGCACGGGAAAGTTGTGTGTGCGTCAAAAAACTCCAGCCGCCTCTCTCGGAAGACAAAAACAACATGGCAGGTCAAATCTGCATTATGCTGACAATATATTACTATGTGCAAACATTTCCTGAAGACGTGTCGCAGACTACAATCTGAAACAATGAGGTGGGAAGTTCCAAATAGCTTCTGATGAATGTAATGGCAGCGAAATTACTGTAGATAAGAAATCCGGAGAGCAGGGGCAGCCGTGACAAATGATGGAGGAGTCAAACGTGACATCCTTCAGACAACTTTGCTTTGGGAAAGACAATGAAAGTGAAGCGGTACAAGAATGAGAATTGCGGAGGCCAAGCAAAGCAATGCATGATAGATGAGCAGCCAAGTTAGCCTCTCCGGAGCCCCTCAGAGCGCTCTGCTGCCCCCACCCCCGACACACACAGAGAGACTCGTGGGAAATAAGAGAAAGTCACCCCAAGATCTGCTCTGCACCCCAAACTATTGCTCTGCTGGAATTTATTTATTTAAATACAGTGGACGCTCGGGTTACGAACGTGATCCGTGCGGGATGCATGTTCGCAACCCACAGTGTTCACAGCCCTCAGCGGCACGTCTGCGCATGTGCGGGTTGCGATTCAGTGCTTCTGCGCATGCGCAAAGCGCGATTTTAGCACTTCTGCATATGCGCGGCCCCCAAAACCCAGAAGTAACCCGTTCCAGTACTTCCGGGTTTCGGCAGGTCTGTAGTCTGAAAAAACACAACCTGAAGCGTCTGTAACCTGAGGTATGACTGTAGTTTTTTAAAAAAAGTTTTTTTTTCTAATTTACGTTTCAAAGATAACCATTTAGACAACCTTAAATCAACGACTTCCTTTCTTCTCTTTCCATGGTTCATTTTGCGTACAATACACCCCTGCGTATTTTACATGAACTAAACCATCCAGTAATCCATTTTTACACCATCAAAGCATATTTAACTGTTGAATTTATCTTAATGCTACCAGTGTTTTTAAAAGTACACAACTTTCACCCAAATAATCAGCAAACATTTTCCAGTCTTCTTTAACGTATATTCTTCTTGTTCTCTTATTCTATATGTTAAGGCCGTAATCTGCGCATTTTCCGTCTGCTTAAGCTGCCATTCTTCTTTGGTTGGGACCTCACTCGTTTTCCATTTGGGGCTAGCAAAACACAGGCCGCAGTAGTGGCATACATAAATAATCTTTTTTGACATCTGGGAATTTCCATCTGAATAATCCCCAACAAGAAGGACTCTGGTACTTTAAAACATTTTTTTCAATTCATTATATATCATTTCCCAATATTCTGTGCTGGAAATTTCTCCTGTGTTTACTTTTCCCGATCCATCCTCCATCAACCGATAAAGAAATTGATGGTCTGTATATTTTAGGCTGGGCAAAGTTTTCTTCCCAACCCAAAGGCTGAATTCCTTTGTGCAGAACCTTAGGGTGGCTGTATGCTACTAGTGGGTGGGGCCAGAAGAAAAAGGGGTGGAGCTACGGTGGCCTATGTACAGTAGACTCCATTCCAGGCACACAAGAGTCAGGGGTTTCTTTCTACACATACACAAACACTGACCCCTTCTCATCCTCTACCCAAGTAAACGTAATCTTAGTCCAAGAGACATACCGTATTTTTCGCTCCATAGGGTGCACCGGACCATAAGGCACACCTAGTTTTTAGGGGGGGGGATAAAGAAAACAACTTTTATCCCCCCCCCCCAGCCTTTTGGGCTGCCCTTTCCAGCTTTGTGACATCAGGCACGGTTCTCAATCTCCCAGCAACCTGCCCTTTGAACCTTGCACACTCTCCTCTCCCTCCCGTCTTGCCCTTTTTAACCACCTCGGCTTGTCTTTGTGCTCCGAATCTGAATCACAAACCTTCGTTCTGAGCCTCTCCCGACCCCAGCCCCAAGAACGGGTCCGAGAGAGACGGAGAGGTTGAGCACAACCTCGCCTTCGCTCCTGGAGCTTGCCGTGAAGCGTGGAGAGCGAGAGGGGTTGGTGCTCACGACCCCTCTCACTCTCCATTCGCTCGATAGGACGCACACACATTTCCCCTTCCTTTTTGGAGGGGGAAAAATGTGTCCTATAGAGCGAAAAATATGGTAATTGCAGTTCAAAGACATGTTCCGGTCAGGTCAAAGCCCTCCAGGGAGTGAGGATTGGGGCCTGGGAAGGGAAGCCGTGGCTTAGGGAGAGCCCAGAAGGCCAGATAACATATCCTCCAACACATCAAAGGACGTCATCTTCCTGGTATGCCATCTTCTCATTTTTTCCTCACAAGAGGATGGCAGCCATTTTGGGCACTGTGATCTCACACAATTTCGCATCGCAATTCCTCCGCCAAAATTGGGCTTTTTTGGGCATGGTACCCCAAAACCACAGATTTTCGAGTGCTGCACAAAATCATGCCCCTCGTCCCCAAAAAATTGCTTTTTCGGGGGGGGATCACAGCATGAAATTGTGCTAGGTCACAGTGCCCAAAATGGCCGCCGGCCTCTAGTGAGAAAAAAACAGGATGGCCCATTTTTCTGGGACATTTGGAGGGTGTTGGATAATGAGGCCTAGTGAGCCACATTCAGTTTCCAGACCTGTGATTCCTCGCCCCTGAACAAGATGACCCTGTCGTGGCATAATGTGACTTTATCTGTTTGGAGATGGCCGCGCTGACCTCTGGGCTGAACCGTCTGTGTTCATGTTCCCACAAAGCCTGTGGGTTACAGACTGTCAGCCAAGCATTGCTGAGCTGTGTAATAAAAACCACCCCGTACAATTCTCAGGATGAAGGAGAGAAGAAAGGTCTCAGGATGTTGGCCGGACCTCCTTCTGGCACTGGCAGGCCCTTCTGAGAAGCGCCAACGAAACCGGTCTAAAGCAAACAGCCTTTTCGCGGGGAAAAGGCAGCCGTTGGAAAGGGCACAGTGGGAGAAAGCCTTCCAGAGAAAATAGCAATTAATACTCTCAGGCGGTGACAGATGCTGGAGCTGTTTCTTTCAACATCATCAAACGCCAGCAGAATCAAACCCCTAGCATATAAATCAAAAGAAAACGAGGTCCCCATGGCCCCAGGGCTCGCTGTTTATTTCATTTGGAAATGCCCAGCCTGCTAGTCTTCCAAAAGATGACCTCAAACTGGGTGACTTCAGGTCTCATCCTGGAAACCACTGACCATGCTATCCTTCTGGGGCAGCTGTCTGAGTTAGGAGTGGGTGGCACCGCTTTGCAGTGGTTCCAGTCCTACTTGGATGGTCGTTTCCAGAGGTTGATGCTTGGGGAGTGCTCTTCAGCCCTACGAAGTCTTCAATGTGCAGTTCCTCAGGGTTCATACTGTTTAACATGAAACCACTGAGTGGGGTTATTCAGAGGTTTAGAGTACCAGAATAAAATATTGGGGGGAGCAGGTAGGCTGCATCCCACATAATTGATCACATGCACACCATTTGGGTGGGCTGACCCCCCCAGATATTTTATTGGGAGGCTGAATGGGCCTCAGTCCCTGGGAGTTGGCTTCTATGTTGACAGCAATACTCTGGTGACAAGTGTCCTGGACTGATGTCTTGCTTTGATAAAGCCACTTCCACCCTGCAGAGGAGGTGGGGTTGTGGGCGTCACCCCCCCCCCCCCGCACAATTGGGGGAATCCCCAGCTGCATCACCTCTTGGCCAGCCAATTGGCTGGCTCAGGGGGTGTGGCCTGCCCTATTTAAGACAGGCGCTGCTGGGGATCTCCCTCTTTTGCCACCTACCAGCTGTTCCTGTTTCCCACCCTCCCTCATAAGGTTTTCGTTCCTTCACCTTGCTATGGACCTTGGCTGTTGGCCGTCAAGGGGCCTGGTAGGAATTTTTCCACTTGGCAAACTGGCACCAGCCACTTGGTTTTCGCCTACCTCGTAGCAAATCCTCACAACTTTCTGGGTATTGGCGGTTAGGCATTGGTATAGTTCTGTAGATGGAAGAGGGGAGGTAGTGCCATCACCTGCCCCACATAGTGAAGGGTAGTCCGGTAAAGGATTCCGGGGGGTGTGGCCCTGTCCGAAACCTAGGGAGGTGAGGGTCTAAGGCATGCTCCCTATCGTGACCCCGGGGGAGTTCCTAGTTGATGTGCATCAGCAGGACTCCCCCTTCTGTTGGTTAACCCTTACCGGACTTAAGCAGACAAGCTGAAGTCAGATATCGTCGGTGAGGACCAATGCCTAAGCCAATACCACTCATCACCTGTAACCAATAAAGTTGTGGCCTTATTTAGCCCATAAACCTTAATAATTGTGTCATGTGTGTTTATTTCCACTGGGGGGCGGGGCGGGAACTTGCCACACAATTGACTGGATGAGAGCCAGCAAACCCAAGCTCAGTCCTTGGGCTGATTAACATCCTATACCCCTTCCAATGTGTTTGTGGGAGGGAGTGTTATTGGTCTGCTTGGTTTTTTGTTTTTATTATGCATATGTTCTATACATGGACCGCCCTGAGATCTACGGATGAAGGCCGGTATACTGATTTAATGAATACATAAGAATAGCAACAAGAATAGAACCCACATTGACTTGCAACACTGGTAGCCCAGGGAGCATCCTCGAGACTACAATTGGACTACAATTCCCATCGTGCTTGATCATTGGCCATGCAGGTTTGGGCTGATGGGAGTGCAATGCCACCTGCAGGGCATCACAGTAGCTCACCCTGGGAGCTAATCCAGTGGTGGACTTTGAGCTTTACAATTTCAATGGCACCCTGGGCATTGCCCAAGTTTGGTGCCCCCCGCCTCTTGCCTTCCGATGTTTGTCATTGTCGCAGTGCCCCCTGAGGCACCTAGAGTGGATGAACCAGTCACACACCCCTTGTCAAGGAATGGTTCAAAGACAAGGACTGGGGAATGCACTCTATGGCAGACCGTCACTTGGGAAGACAGGTGAATTAATACCAGTGTAGTGGAAGAAGCAGAGGTCGCCAGTGTTGAAGCAACAATTCTTCAACATCAACTTCACTGGACTGGTCATGTTGTGTGGGTGCCTGATTATACTCTTCCAAAGCAACTACAGTGGTACCTCGGGTTACATACACTTCAGGTTACAGACTCCACTAACCCAGAAATAGTACCTCGGGTTAAGAACTTTGCTTCAGGATGAGAACAGAAATCGTGCTCTGGTAGTGTGGCGGCTGCGGGAGGCCCCATGAGCTAAAGTGGTGCTTCAGGTTAAGAACAGTTTCAGGTTAAGAATGGACCTCTGGAACAAATTAAGTACTTAACCCGAGGTACCACTGTACTCTATTCCGAACTTAAAAACGGAAAGCGTAATGCTGGTGGTCAACAAAAGAGGTTTAAAGACTGTCTTAAGGCAGTTTTTTTTTAAATGTAGTATAGACACCAACAACTGGGAAACACTGGCCTGGGAGTGCTCCAGTTGGAGAACAGCCTTTACCAAAGGTGCCGTGGGCTTTGAAGACACTGGAACTCAGGACGCAAGGGAGAAACGTGCTAAGAGGAAGGCATGCTTGGCAAACCCTCACCATGATCAACTCCCACCTGGAAACTTATGTCCCCACTGTGGAAGGATGTGTGGATCCAGAATTGGCCTCCACAGTCACTTACGGACTCATTGTTAAAACAGTGTTTATGGAAGACAATCTTACTCGGCTATGAGTGATCACCAAAGAAGAGAAGACGAAGACGAAGAAGAAGAAGAAGAAGAAGAAGAAGAAGAAGAAGAAGAAGAAGAAGAAGAAG
>JAXCMG010000015.1:1941171-1966644 GCA_034642415.1 Podarcis siculus
AGAAGAAGAAGAAGAAGAAGAAGAAGAAGAAGAAGAAGAAGAAGAAGCAGCATTCTATGGCAGACCAGCTTCTCTCCAATGGAGAGCTGGAGGTGGAAGAGTCACCCCCCCCCCTTGTCCACAGCGTGTTCAGAAGCAGAGAGAGAGACAGAAGCTGAACAGCTTAGGGAGCAGTTACCCAGTTATGAGATAATGACAACAGAACCAGAAAGAAGGGGGAAGCCAGTTGAGACGTCACTTGAGATTGTGAGGGACCCCTCTCCCCTTGGACCCAAAGCTCTGAACGTATCAGAGAGCAAAGAAGTCAGAGGGAGGTAGGAACTTCCTGTAGGCACCAAAAAAGGTTGTAGAAGCCAGGAGGAGGATTAGACGAGCCAACTGCCCTCCCTGCGGAGAGCTGTGTATTTGTGCTTGCAGCATGATGCTATAATAAAAGAAATATGAATCTATCAACTGCTCGTTAATTCTTATCTGTGAAGTTACCAAAGGGAGGGGAGGACTCTCCATGCCTGACACCCCTAAATCTGCCTCTGTCTGATCCTTTGTAAAGCTGTCTTAAAAGTGAGGAGGGCCACAACTCTGTGGTAGAGCTTTGCATGCAGAAGGTCCCTGGTTCAATCCCCGGCACCTTCAGGAGGGGCTGGAAATGACCCTGATCCTGAAACCCTGGAGAGCCTCTGTCAGTCAGTGCGAGCAATACTGAACTACATGGAGCAATGCATTAGGCAGATTCCTCTGTCCTTTGCAAGTGGTCCTCCAGACTCCAGAGTTTTGAGGAGGATCTGATATAAAGGTAAAGGTAAAGGGACCCCTGACCATTAGGTCCAGTTGCGGTTGACTCTGGGGTTGCGGCGTTCATCTCACTTTACTGGCTGAGAGAGCTGGTGTACAGCTTCCGGGTCATGTGGCCAGCATGACTAAGCCACTTCTGGCGAACCAGAGCAGTGCATGGAAACGCCGTTTACCTTCCTGCTGGAGCGATACCTATTTATCTACTTGCACTTTGACGTGCTTTCGGACTGCTAGGTTGGCAGGAGCAGGGACCGAGCTACCCACAAATCCCTTGCAGGTACAAAGTTTGCTCCATCCTAGCCCTGGACCAAAATGTGAAGGGTAATTATTCTCTGTCAAGTTCTCCTGGCAGGAGAGTGTGTGAAAAACTCTTCCATTTCAGCAGCTGAATATTTATTATTATTATTATTATTATTATTATTATTATTATTATTATTATTCCACTCCGTATCTGGAACGTGAAATCGTTTTAATTGCTCTTATACATGAAATTGTTTTTGATAAGATCCATTGCAGATGGTTTGGACCTTCCTTGCTCTTAGCTTGTGAAATCCCTTCTAGGCACTACATATGGGAAACGTTCCATCAATGAAATAAAGAACAAGCAGCAAATATAATCACGTTGCACACAAATCACATCTCTGGGACTTGCTTCCTCCTGAGTAGTCACACAGAGGATTGCCCTGTCACCCTCCTCATTCACAGATTGATTTGTTTACAACGTTCCAAATCGGTGTATCGCTAACATGCCTTTTGTTTTTGATGGATGGCTTCTATCTGCCTCTTAATTTCCTTTGCTACTCCGTTGCATCGTTTTGTCATAGTTGCATCCACTGTTTTCCGTCATTCCAGGGAAGCCGCTTAAGCAAAATTCCACCTGGAAAGCGGCAAGGCATTCCCTACAAGAATGAATGCAGAATCTGGCGATCCTGGTCCACTGAAGAGCAAGCTGTGTGTAGAAACACACCTCCATCCATGAACCCCCATCTGGATTAGAACAAAGTAACCTGCCTTAGATATGGCATCAGGTCATTTGCGTGGACAGGTGGAGTCCCCAAACCCTGGGCGGCCCCCGTGTGGAATAACGACTCAAGACAACGTGCTATGGAATTAAAATTGGCCACAATTTTATTATGTTTCAGATGTGGGTAGACCTTGGCTCAGGCACTGGGCGTTTATCCTTCCCAGTCTCCAACAGGGATCTGGGGAACATCAGGGTTATCCAGTGTGTGTGGGGATTGGGCTGGCTCTGGAGAACATATGTTCAAGCCCACTCCCGTTACGCTGCCATCGCAGGGGAGACCAATGAGAACCTCTAGGCGTACGGCCAAAGCCTCTCCTCAAACAACCCCTTTAACGGAGAACCCTGGTATCACTGCCACAAAGAGAAGGGGGGCGTGGGTCACCGCTGCAGGGCCCCCCCCAATTCAGGGAAGATAGACTAAAGGATTCCGCCCAAGGCCTGATACCGCCAAAGTTGTGACATTTTGCTATGGGAAATGCAAACCTGCCAATGCAGGAGAATTGGCCTCCACAGACATTTACGGACCCACTGTTGAGACCGTGTTCATGGAAGACAATCTTATTAGCCTACGAGTGATCGCCAAAGAAGAAGATATAATTTTTGTTATATGATAATTTAAAAGAACAGACATGGGCAAATTCAAGGCTGCAGTTTCGGAGCTGTCTTCAAGGGTAGCCTCACGCAAAGCCCATTACAGTTATCCAGGTGGGAGCTCACCAACGCAGTGTGGCGGGGACACGATCCTTGCACAAGCAGAAGCAAGAGACAGAAGCACCCGGTGCGAAAGGAGAAGCGGTGGAAATGAAAGGGGCAGACCACATGGCTTTGCTGGGAGAGGTCCGTCCACCTTTTCTGCCTGTCTCACAAACTGGTTGCATCTCTCCAAAGGATATGTGACCATTATAATCCTTTGTTCCCAGTCTGGTTTCATTTTCATCTCTTATCAGCCCGGCCCCAAAAAGCTCTATTTTAAAAAGAGGGAAGTCGGAACAGACGCATGTGAGAATGTGCACCCAGGAGATAAATGTCTCCATTGGGACTGATTAACTAGTAAACCTGTTTTCCAGAAGTTGCTGATTATTTCTGCAGAGAAGTGAGCCTGCCTGCTGAATTAACAATGAATTTGCAGAGATGTCCCAGCTTCTGTTGGCTCCATTAAATTTCCCACAGAGTGAAATGACTCCAGCTTTCTCGGCTTTCATGTTTGAGAGAAAAAAAGAACCATATCATACCAGAACAACCATCCAGTCCCATTGCCATTTCTCCACAGTAAGGGTGTGGTGGGGGGTGAGAGAGATTGGCTGACTGAACCCCCAAAATGCTCACTAATGGTTCCTCGTCATCCTGGGGGGAAAGTGATAACTGGGGTGCTGCAGGGTTCTCTCCTGGGTCCATTGTTGTTCACCATCTTTGTAAACGACTTGGATGAAGGAATTGAGGGGACGATCATCTTAATTTGCAGATGACACCAAACTGGGAGGGATAGCCAATGCCAGAGAAGACTGAATCGGGATTCAAAATGACCTTAATAGATTGGAGAACTGGGTGCAAGCTAACAAAATGAATTTCAATAGAGGCAAATGTCAGATTCTGCACATAGGCAGGAAGAACCATCTGCTCCAATATAAGATGGCGGGCACCTGGCTTGCTGGTAGCACAAGTGAAAAGGATCTAGGGGTTTTCGTGGACCACAAGCTTAAGACTGTGATGATGATGATGATGATGATGATGATGATGATGATTTATATCCTGCCCTCCCCAGCCAAAGCCAGGCTCAGAGCGGCTAACAACAGTAGAAGTAACACAGCATTCTAAAATCAATTCATTCTAAAATCATTTCAGAATCAAATTAATGGCAACCACTGGGCTAGGGTTCTGTGAGGATTACCGAACGAGGGGGTCCGACTGTGCCTTGGCCAAAGGGCTGGTGGAACAGCTCTGTCTTGCAGGCCCTGCGGAAAGATGTCAAGTCCCGCAGGGCCCTAGTCTCTTGGGACAGAGCGTTCCACCAGATCGGGGCCACAGCCGAAAAAGCCCTGGCTCTGGTTGAGGCCAGCCTAACCTCCCTGTGGCCCAAGATCTCCAAGATGTTTTTGTTTGAAGACCATAAGGTCCTCCGTGGGACATACCAGGAGAGGTGGTCCCGTAGGTACAGGGTCCTAGGCCATATAGGGCTTGAAAGGTTAAAACCAGCACCTTAAACCTGATCCTGTACTCCACCAGGAGCCAGTACAGCTGGTATAGCACCGGGTGAATGTGATCCCATGGCGAGGACCCCATAAGGAGTCATAGAATCATAGAATCATAGAGTTGGAAGAGACCACAAGGGCCATCGAGTCCAACCCCCTGCCGCGGCATTCTGCACCCACTGGAGTTTCTGTTTTTTTGTTTTGTTTTGTTTTAATGCATTTTTATTGAAGTTATACACAAAAACAGACATATAAGAAAATACAAAGAAGAAATTACAAAGAGAAAAGAAAGAAAACAAGAAAAAAAACACACATCCGAAAAAAGAAAAACACACAATCTGAACTTCCTTCCATCCTTTTGATAAGTATCAAATATCTCCTTCCATTACGTATTTGATTTTCAATCTATAGTCTTAAATTCACTCGCTGGTCGTATTGTTCTAACCCCGTCAGTTCACTTTAAACATTTATTCCAATATATTTCCAAAATTTGCTCCAATTTTTCAGAAATTTCTGTTCATCCTGATCTCTTATTTTACCTGTTAATTTGTCAAGCTCAGCATAGTTTACCATTCTAATCTGCCAGTCCTTTATGTTGGGGATAGTTTCCACTTTCCAATATTGTGCCAACATAATTCTCGCTGCTGTGGTGGCGTAGAGGAATATCGTCCTATCTTCCTTTTTAATTTCTTTATCCATCATTCCCAACAAGAAGGCTTCAGGCCTCTTGGGAAAGGTATACTTAAATATTTTTTTAAGTTCATTATAAATTGATTCCCAAAAGCCTTTCACCTTTTTACATGTCCACCATAAATGATATAGGTCACCCTCCACCTCGCCACATTTCCAGCATCTCTTGTCCTTTAATCTGTACATTTTGGCCAGTTTCACAGGGGTGTGGTACCATCTATATAGCATCTTCCAGATATTTTCTCTCAGTGCCATACATGCTGTGAACTTTATGTTACAATTCCAAACTTCTATCCACCTTTCGAAATCAATATTATAACCAAAGTCAATTGCCCATTTAATCATTGCCTCCTTCACCTCCTCGTCCTTTTGTACCACTCTAATAGTATATCATAGATTCTGGACAGGGTTTTGTTTTTGCCTTCTATTACTTCTATATTAAATTTTGATTTTTTATCATCAAAACCCACCTTCCTCTTATCCTCTTTTAACAAATCATTCACCTGGTGGTATTGCAGCCAACCAGTGAATAAATTTTTTATTTCTTCATAAGGTCTAAGTTTGGGCCCTTGGTCTGTTTTTCTTAACATTTCTTCATAGGTGGCGTTTATCTCCTCCATATTTATTTTCTTGACCGTTAAAGCCTCTATTGGTGAAATCCACCATGGGGTCTTTCTTTCAAGGAGGTTTTTGTTCCTTTCCCATGCTTGATATAATGGTCCCCTAAAAATATGGTCTAAGAAACTCTTGTGGACTTTCACTTTCCCATACCAAAGGTACGAATGCCATCCGTACCGATTATTAAAGCCTTCCAGGTCTAGTAGCTCTCTATTCTCCAGTTTTATCCAATCTTTTAACCAAAGTATACAAGCCGCTTCATAGTATAAGCTTAGGTCCGGGAGGGAAAAACCCCCTCTTTCTTTTTTATCTATCAAAATTTTCATTTTTATCCGTGGCCTTTTCCCCTGCCAAATATACTTTGCCAAGGCTCTCTGCCACTCTTTACATTGTTTTAGGCCTTTAAGTATGGGGATGGTTTGGAATAAAAATAACATTCTAGGCAGAATGTTCATTTTAACAACAGCTATCCTCCCCAAAAAGGAGAGTTTCATCCTCCCCCAAATTTCCATGTCTTTCTTTATACTCCTCCAGGTGGCATCGTAATTATCCTTGTATAAATTTATGTTCTTACAGCCAAAAAAGCCCTGGCTCTGGTTGAGGCCAGCCTAACCTCCCTGTGGCCCAAGATCTCCAAGATGTTTTTGTTTGAAGACCATAAGGTCCTCCGTGGGACATACCAGGAGAGGTGGTCCCGTAGGTACAGGGTCCTAGGCCATATAGGGCTTGAAAGGTTAAAACCAGCACCTTAAACCTGATCCTGTACTCCACTGGGAGCCAGTACAGCTGGTATAGCACCGGGTGAATGTGATCCCATGGCGAGGACCCCATGAGGAGTCATAGAATCATAGAATCATAGAGTTGGAAGGGACCACAAGGGCCATCGAGTCCAACCCCCTGCCGCAGCATTCTGCACCCACTGGAGTTTCTGAGTCAATCTCAAGGGCAGCCCCACGTAGAGTGAGTTACAGCAGCAAAAAGAGCTGAAGTTATTCTAGGCTGCATTAATGGAAGTATAGTGTCCAGATCAAAGGATGTAATCATACTTGACCAGCTGAAACGTGTGCAGAGGAGGGCAACCAAGATGATCAAGGGTCTGGAAACCAAGCCTTATGAGGAACAGTTGTGGAAATTGGGTATATTTAGCCTGGACAAGAGGATACTGAGAGGTGATACAATAGCCATCTTCAAATATCTCAAGGGCTGCCACATGGAAGAAGAAGCAAGATACCGTAGTTTTCTTTTGCTCCAGAAGTGAGAACTTAAACCAGTGGTTCAAGTTATGAGAAAGGAGATCCCGACTAAACATCAGGAAGGACTTTCTAACGGTCAGACACTGGAATGTCTGCACTGATAAAACTACCAGCAAAAGCAGTTACCTATTTAATAGAATTTTAAAAACCACAAAATCAGCAGCAGACTAAAAACAGATTAAAAGACGCATCAACATATCTGGGTCGGCTTCTCCAAACAAGGAATACTTTTTTAGCAGCTGCTGAAAATACAGAGAAGGCACATGCCTGATATCAATAGGCAGGGAGTTCCGAAGTCTAGGTGGAGCCATACGAAAAGACTGGTTTTCTTACAAATGTGGAACGGATATTATGAGGCACTTGGAACAGGGCCAGTTTTGTTTTCACCAATTAACAGGCATCCAAAGAACCTCCCAAGACCTTCTGGCCATGGAACTTTTCCAAAATGGCAGCTTTGGCGTGACACCGCCCTGGGGCCTTCTCAGACTGTTCCATCCTGTTTAACTAGAAAGGAGTAAAGGTAAAGGGACCCCTGACCATTAGGTCCAGTCGTGGCCAACTCTGGGGTTGCGGCGCTCATCTCGCTTTATTGGCCGAGGGAGCCGGCGTACAGCTTCCGGGTCATGTGGCCAGCATGACTAAGCCGCTTCTGGCGAACCAGAGCAGCGCATGGAAACGCTGTTTACCTTTCCGCCGGAACAGTACCTATTTATCTACTTGCACTTTGACGTGCTTTCGAACTGCTAGGCTGGCAGGAGCAGGGACTGAGCAACGGGAGCTCACCCTGTCACGGGGATTCGAACTGCTGACCTTCTGATCGGCAAGTCCTAGGCTCTGTGGTTTAACCCACAGCGCCACCTGTGTCCCAACTAGAAAGGAACTTGGAATTTCACTGCAATATCCCCCTTTGCTCCTATATATATATATATATATATATGCAGGTTTTGGTGTCCTCGGGTGTCTTCCCGTGTAAAAGTTGGGGTGTCTAGGCGACGTTTCGATGAGGTCTCACTCGTCGTCTTCAGGCTGGTGCTTTCGGCTTCTTGTTACTGGAACAGAGCAGGATCTCAGTGTTTGAGTTCCTATAAATACTGTTGAGGAGGTGTGGTGTATAGCCTCCAATGTTCTGGGCAGAGAGGAAGTTCCCAGGCTAGTGTGCCTTTTCTTCTTTTGTTCCTTAATTGCTTGAGGGATATCTTGAGTGATTTCTTGAGTGATATCCTGAGTACCACTTAGGTGGGTCATTAGGTGTGGATTAGTTGCTAAAGCTTTTGTGTCTTGACCTCTTGAACTTTGTGAAGAGTTTTTCTGAGAAGATGGCTGTACTGCTTTGTTGTGCTCTGGCTTGGCTTCGTGTATAGGGGCGAGCTGTGGTTTTGTGGCCTGTGCCAGCCAGATCTGTGTAGGGATTGCAGGGGGGTGCAGCATCCGGAGGTGCCATCGTGGTTTGGCTACTGGATGGTGTCTGTAATTTATCTGTGGAGAGGGTCTGGGTTTGGGTCTGGTGTGGTTGATTGGTGATGGCGTTCTGTGTGCCTCTGGATCTGGTGTCAGTTTTTGTGGGGAGGGCTAATTTCCAGATGTCTGGCAAGCGGGATGTGTCGTCACGCTTGTTCATGTTGTGAGGGTGTTTCTCTATCTCGATGGCTTCCATGATTATTCTCTTGTGGTGATGTTCCATGTTAGAGAGCAATTTGGAATCTGCAAAATTAATTTCGTGTCCTGTTTCTTTCATGTGTTGGAAAAGAGAGGAAGTTTTTTCTTCTTTTTTGACGGCATTCTTGTGTTCTGCGATACGTGCATTTATTCGTCTGTTTGTTTGTCCAATGTACGTGGCTGGGCAGACTTTGCAGGGTATTTCATAGACCCCTTGGTTTTCCAACTGGATTTTATCCTTGGGGTTTCTGAGGATATTGGCTATTTTTTGGTTGGCGCAAAAGGCTGTTTTGATATTGTGTTTATGGAGGATTTTGCTAATTTTATCTGTAGTGCCCTTGATATAAGGAAGGAGGGCCATGCCATTGTTTTCTTCTGTGTCTTGGTTTTTGGGGGGTGTTTCTTTTTGGATTAGCTTCGTAACCCTGTTTTGCTGGTATCCATTGGCAATTAACACATTTGAGAGATTCTGTAACTCAGTTGTCAAGTGGTCTTTGTCAGCCAGGCGTTTGGTTCTGGAGATGAGAGTCTTGGCTACGGAGTTTATTTGTGCAGGGTGGTGGTGTGATTGTGCATGTAAGTAGCGGTTGGTGTGTGTTTTTTTCCGGTAGATAGTGTGTCCTAGGGAGCCATCAGGTTTTTTGTAGATTAGGACGTCAAGGAAGGGAAGTTGGTTGTTGGCTTCTATTTCCATAGTGAATTGTATTTTGGGGTGTAGGCTGTTGAGATGTGTGAGGAAGCTGTCCAGTTTTTCCTTCCCGTGTGGCCAAATTACAAAGGTGTCGTCAACATATCTGAGCCAAAGTTTGGGTTTGTGTTCTGACTTGTCTAAAGCATTGGTTTCAAAGTGTTCCATGTACAGGTTTGCGATGACCGGTGAGAGGGGTGATCCCATAGGTGCTCCTTCTATCTGTTTGTATCTTTGTCCATTGTGGATGAAGTACGTGTTGGTTAGGCAGTGGTTGGTCAGGTCCAAGATGTATTCGGGGGGATTGTATTTGTTTTGAATGGCTGTCAAGGCTTCATTAATGGGCACTTGTGTGAAGAGAGATACAACATCGAAGCTCACAAGTAGGTCATTGGGATGTAGGTTTTGCTTCTTTATTGTTTCTATGAACTGGAAGGAGTTTGGAACGTGTGAAGAGATGGATTCTGCATAGGGCTGAAGTTGCTTGGCGAGAAATTTAGCGAGATTTTGTAGAGGTGAGCCTATGGAGCTGACTATTGGTCTGAGTGGTGTTCCTTCTTTGTGTATCTTGGGGAGGCCGTAGAGTTTGGGGCATCTGGATGATTTTTCTCTGGGGATGATTCTTAGCTGGATTTCTTCACTGATAGGAGAGGCTTTTATTTTGGATTTGGTGGTGAAGCCGAAAGCACCAGCCTGAAGATGACGAGTGAGACCTCGTCGAAACGTCGCCTAGACACCCCAACTTTTACACGGGAAGACACCCGAGGACACCAAAACCTGCATTCCTGTACCCGTGAAAATCTACGAAAGCATATATATATATATATATATGCTTGTTGTTTTTTTGTTTACTGGCATTTCTATGCCAATATTTGCACTGGAAGATCTCCTTTCTTTCATAAATGTTTTTCCCCCCAATGCAACAGCAGTTACTTGCTTGTTTACCAGTTTTATTTTAGACGTGGGTATTAAACCAGCATCACTCTCTTGATAATTATTCGCCTCTGCCTCTCTTCCTCTCGTTCCAATTCTCCATGACAAAACTGCAAGGGTATTTCACATTTTCCACCTAATTGAGCAGATCTAAACACCCGGAAGCTAGCACACCCCTGTCATAGAGAGAGGCTGCCTATTTTTGTTCCTCAGGGGAGACACATTTAAATATTGATGTGTTCCTGAGTTATAGTCAAAATAGTCATAGGAAAAGGGGGGAAGGAGAGAAAGCAGAGAGTCATCCTTAGGCCAATTTCCTCGTCTCTCTTTCAGTGTAAATGTTTTCAAGGAAAGACAGATAGAAAGTATTAGGGCTGTCAATTAAATCTTTCAGTTGATTAATCACCTATCTTTTAACTGACTGATTAAATTTAAATAAATTTGCACATTAACAAACCCTCAGAGGATCTTGAAGGATGGGTGTTGTTACTCAACATACAGCTTAATATATAAAAACTACCTCTCCGTGTTACAAACAGATGCTATGGTTTGCACAAAGCTGGGGATCTGGAGGCCGGGCTATTCCTTGGTTTCTGCAGAACCACCAAAAAGAACTCCACAACTGAACAAATTCAAGCTCCATCTGTGTTTTAGAGGACTCGGATTCAAAGCAGATTGATATTGGTTGAAAGTAAGCACCATCAACTACAGGTCAACTCAAATCTAAAGCCCGAGAAATCACCAATTTTAAGGCTTGGGAAGCCGCAAGCTTTGGTGAGATCTAGGCCTTCCCAATGGCACGACCATCTTTCAATAAGTCTTCTCCCATGGAGGTTCACCCTGTGGGATGTAAGAATCAGGTGCAGTCAAGCACAACATTGCTAGAGTAGACATGAAGGTTGTCTCAGTCCTCCAGCCGGAACTTCCTGCTTTCCAGGACTGAGACGAAACTTCCTATGGGCAACTTGAGATGGGCATGGCCTCTCCTGAAGTAGAATGATCCAGAACCACAGACTGGTGACCATCTTGTCTCTCTTGTCTCTATCGATGCCATCTCAACAACAGCACTACTAAGATGCACCTTTGGCTCCACGCCAAGAAAAGAAAAGGGGGACTTTCTCCCATAAGGAGATAGTCACCACATTTAAACTATGTTCTAACCTTTTAAGTCTGCCTTCTGGGAACCTTTGTGTGAACAGATGATTACTTGTGAGCTAACGGTTTACCCTTTACAGAAGACTGTGTAGCATCTTATTTTAGGAGGGATTAAACAGGAAAAATACCAGGAAATATTTGCAGAGACTCTAACGAGTCTGAGCAAGCTATCTGCTGTGCGTGTGTTTAAAAAGGGGGAATGTTAACTCTGCTGATTTTGTTGAACTTGTAAAGACAAGTTGGGATAGGATATCTTAGCATAGCTGTCAACTTTTCCCTTTTTTAAAGAGAAATTCCCTTATTCCGAATAGCATTCCTCACAAGAAAAGGGAAAAGTTGACAACTATGTATCTTAGACAATATATCCTCCCCCGCATCCCTAAACATTCCCACACACCCTGCCCACTTCCTTCCAAGAAGTTGGTAGAGATCTCCTTGCTGAATCAAGAGAATGTTGCATCGTATATCCTCCAACACTTTGAAGCCAAAATTCAGGACACCATCTTCCCATTATCTTATTGTCAGGACTGCCCGAGGTCCCAGCTCACAAAGGACCAACGCCAGTTCGTTGCTATTTACAAAGGTCTTTATTGAAGTTCAGTTTCCATTTCAAAGCCGCGGCGCGCAGCCCTACGTCTCAAACTCTAGACCGTTGAAGCTCCGTCTGAATCTCCTCCCCCCAGACACCAGTTTAAGACTCTAGCCTTGCTCCACCTCTTCCTTTGCTCCTTCCTCCTCTGGGTCCGCCTGTCCGCTGGGGTTTTGCCCTTTCTGGACTCTTCTGACGCTGAGTCCCCTGATTCTTCCCCCCTCCCTCCGGCGGGCTTTAGGACCTGGTTCCCCATCCGGGTTTCCTGCTGTCCCGCGCGCCTGTACATTTGAACTTGGCGCGCGCGCCCAGCCGGCAACCTTCCTCCTGACCGTTACACTGCTCCTGTCACTGCTTTCCCCTTCGGGGAGGCTAGCTGGGCTCCCTGCTGGAGGAGACGCTGGCCCTGATGCATGGGACTCTTCCCCCCCACTACGCTCTGGTGGGGAAGCTGGTCCTGATCTCCAGCTGCTGCTTTGGGAGTCCCCGCTGGCCTCTTGTTTCTGGTGCGTCCCCCCTGGGACCCCCCTTGCCCTGGCCATAGGCGCCCCCTTCTGGGAATCTTCTGATTCGCTGGAGAAGCTCATGGAATCTCTCAGTTCACTCTCATACTCCCCTACACTTCCCTCAGATTCTTCCCCTTCGCTCTCCATTCCCTCTCTTCCCTGTGCCTCTGCTCCTGAGCCCCTGACACTTATCTTGAGAGCACCGCAGCCATTTGGGTTGCTGTCATCTCATGAGGTTTCATGCCGCACTTCCCGCCCCCCCAAAAAGCACCTTTGGGGGGCACATCACCCAAAAGCGTGAGTTTTGGGACACCAAACAAGATTGCAGCCCCCCAAAAGCGCTTTCTTCAGGAAGTAATTGTGCAAAATTGTGGTGACCAAAATGGCCGCAGTTGTCGTGCAATAAAAAAAAGAGATGTCCCATTTTTTCCCTAGAATACTTGCTGGGTATGGGAATCACATACCCTCCAACTTTTCTTTGATGAAAACAGGGACATCCTAAGGGAAAGTAGGACGTTCTGGAATCAAATCAGAAACCAGGACGGCTTCTCTAAATCAGGGACGTCCCTCATATCAGGACACTTTGTTTGTGGCTCATCTTGCATCTGTCTCTGAAATATTCTCTTTCATCATGTGGTTACTGGTTGCTTTAAATAGATTCTGTGATCACCGTTTGAGACTTTTCTTCATCTGCCTCCTTCACAAGAGGTCCAGAGGGTGGCAACACAATAACGGGGCCTTTTCTGCAGTGGCTCCCCATTGTGGGATGCTCTCCCCAGAGAGGCTCGCCTGGCGCCTTCATTATACATCTTTAGGGGCTAGGAGAAAACGTTTCTCTATAACCCAGCCTTTGGCTGATTAACAGTCTATGTCCTTTTAAGTGTGTTTGTGGGAGAGGGTTTATTGGTTTGTTTTTGTTCCGGTTCTGGTTTCTATTATGTATTTTGGGTTGTCAGTTTGCATTTTAATGTTGTGAACCACCCTGTGCTCTTCAGAGGAAGGGTGGTGAAATATACTCGGAGTCGAGAGTGGATTTCATGCTCTTTATTCAGCTCATAGTGGTGAGGAGGAATGGAAGTTCCCCCAGAATGTCTGCTTTATATACATTATTCACACAATGGGCCCCACGTGATTGGCTAATTCCGGGATTCTCCTGTAGGCCAATCAGGTTGCGGATTCACTTCCACCTGGAGCTGGATTGGGTGGCTCCTGTGGACCAATCAGACTGCTGCATTCTGGACCCTATTGTTCTACGACCAATCAGACTGCTGGATCCTATTCAACTCAGTACATAACAGGTGGTATATAAATTTAATTAAAATAAAATAAAATACAGTGGAACCTTGGGTTGTGGACATAATCCATGACAGAGGCACGTCCACAACCCGCAGCGATCGTAACCTGCAATGCCATGTCTATGCACGACCGTGACGCGATTTGGCGCTTCTGCGCATGCACAAGCGGTGAAACCCGGAACTAGCCCTTTCTGGTACTTCCGAGTTTCCCGCGGTCCACAGCCTGAAAACACGTAACCCGAAGCATTTGTAACCCAAGGTACCACTGTAGATAAATATCCTCCATCACTAAAAGAGTTTAAAACAAACAAAACAGCAACAAAGAAACCAGCCAAATTGCTCCCAAGTTGTTCTCAGAAGTGCATCCGAGCAAATCGTGCTGCTGTTGCCAGGTTGTGTTTGCGCCCTCGTCGTCATTCCCCCCGCCCGACCCTGTTGGAGATGATTCTTAGTCACAAACCGCTTCCGCTCCCTGCCAGGACTGTCACTGAGTGTTTACTCCGGTTCGACGCTGAAAATGGGACGCCAGCCAGACGGGTTAACAGAGGTGGGCAAACGCTGGAACAACTCATTTACCGCCTTGTGCTGAGTGTCATAAATTTATTAGCAAGGAGGCCGAGCTGACACCTCGGTGACAGGATATAATTCCTTTACCCAAAAGCCTTAACAGCCCTTGACACAAAAAATTAAGCTAAATTACATTATTTTAAAGGAGCAGATGGGGAATGCTAAACGTTTACCCAGAGAAACGGAGAAGCTACCTCGACACAGTCCATTATGACTGCTAAGGAACAAGAGAATGACATCTAATGCCTTCCATTAGTGACTCCCGGGGAGAAGTTCCAGGTAAGAAACATCACCTAGGAGCTGTCGTAAAACTGTACAAGAGCTCGGCCGTGGGTTGGGCAAAAGCATTGTCACACCCCAAGCTGAAACTAGTTGTCTGATTGACCTGTGTGTGTGTGTGTGTGTGTGTCTGTACTGTGCTAGAACACAGGTTCAGATTTGTATTATTATTATTATTATTATTATTATTATTATTATTATTATTATTCCCCACCTTTTCCCCTGACAGGGATTCAAGGCGTCTTGCAGATAAAATAGGAACAGATAACAATAGGGGGCAAGGGAGACAATCATTCAAAAACAATTAAACATTAATTAAAAGATAGATAATTTATTACGGTCAAAGACCAACTCACATAACACAATACAGTGGTACCTCGGGTTAAGTACTTACGGTAATTTGTTCCAGAGGTCCGTTCTTAACCTGAAACTGTTCTTAACCTGAAGCACCACTTTAGCTAATGGGGCCTCCTGCTGCTGCCGCGCCGCCAGGTCCCAATTTCTCTTCTTATCCTGAAGCAAAGTTCTTAACCTGAAGCACTATTTCTGGGTTAGCGGAGTGTGTAACCTGAAGCGTATGTAACCCGAGGTACCACTGTAAAAACAGCGTTCATAAAGGTAAAATATACAATCAGAGCAGATTGCAGCAATAGCTCGTGAGTTAAAATTGAGATATATACATACACCCGTACAACTGAGATTTGGGCTACCAAAAACATTAAGCCTGAGGCACCCCAAAGGGCGACTTCAGCATTTCCCTAGTAAGCTATTTTATTCTAGAGGATGATCTGTGCCTACAAATCTGGGCGCAGAATCTGGCTACGAGCCAGGTCATCTTGTGATCTTTGCCTAAGAGGAGAGAATTAAATTTAGACTCATCTGAAAGATCGGCGAGCCTCTTCAGCAAAGGATCAATGGTGTCTCCACGAATCTCAACATAAAAAGGACGTCTAAAAAATATATGTTTGGGGCTTCCTATTTTCCCTAATGGGCAGGAATTAAAAGCTCATATACACAGAAAAGATCTATTAAGAAACATACAGAGAATTACAATCAAAACACCATGGCGCCAGCCCCACTGAGCGTGCCTGTGAGGGTTGTGGGACTGAGAGAAGGGCTTCCCCTGAAGATCTCAAAACCTGAGCTGGTTTGTATGAGGGAATGTCGTCTTATACTGCCTTAGCCCACCTGGTGTTGTTTCTTGGGGCTCCAGCTCCCATCAGCCCCAACCAGCATGGCCAACAGTCAAGGATGATGGGAGCTGTAGTCCAAGGATGTCTGCAGTGCCATCTCTGTCCTACAGCATCCTGGACAGGGGCTGCAATGCTTCTGAGTACCAGTTGCTGGAAACCACAGGAGGGGAGAGCGCTCTTGTCCACCGTGAAAACAGGATGCTGGCCTGATCCAGCAGGGTCTTCCTATGTTCTCTATTCTCTATTCTCTATGTTCTCTATTCAGGCAAGCAAGATGCATGATCAAAGTTCAAGGGCACATCTAGGGAAAACACTCAAGGTATGAGGCAGGTGTTGGAGAAAAGCAAATACATTTCCTTCTCTTGAGCTTGTAGTTAATGCATGTGTTACTTTAAAGCACATGAGGGCACTGTTTGTCTAGTGATCTAACCGCCCCCTGCTCTCTGTGTAAGTTAACTCTGTCCTTAAAAACCTGATACTTTCTTCTTCTTTTTTTTGCTGCCTCCCAACTTATTGAAACAATGTCTGCCATTTCTCTCTTTCATCTCTAATGATCCTGTAAATAGTTCCTGCCAAAATAAATTGGCTCCTGCATGAATAAAGCCTCAGGACTCCAGAAACTGAAAGTGATTGTTTCAGTCTGACTCAGCTGAGCTGCAAGCTCTCCTAACAGCAGGGGCAGTGAAAGATGTGTCCTAGGGTGTGATAGAGACACCTGGAGGGCTGGCCTCAGACTAACTCTGTGGTGCTGATTCCTGGCTAGTCCCATAGCATCTGTTTCAAAACCCAGCCCTCATCAGCCCCAACCTCTGGCCTTTGGCAGAAGGCATGAACACAGCTTCATCTACTCCCATTTCCTTCCAAAAACTCGGCAAGCATGGTTTGAAGGTGAGAACAAGGCTGAATGTGACTGAAAGTGATACGGTATATACCGAGAGGGGGTTTTTTTGTTTTGTTTTTTAAGGCACCAAACAGATGGTAATCTACAAAGAAATAAAACCAAAAGGGAAAGAAAACTCACATTAGCAATGAAACCAAGGCATTGGAAAAAACTAACAGAGAGAGAGAGAGCTGTAAAAGCAGGGAAGAGTAAAGCTGATGGCCTAATTAATGAGAAGAGAAAACTCAAAATAATGGCAAAGGAAGGGAGGGAAACGTTTGTAGCTAGCAGTAAAGTTCCCATCCCAAAATTGTAGCGAAGGTGGGAAATGGGAACTTAACTATGATCTGCTATATACTGTTCAAGCAGATCTAAGAGAAGAGCTAAGGGAGGGAAGTATTCTTTTTTAACAGCAGTCGAAATTTTTCAATATTTTTTACCTGCTTACACACACACACACAGAGAGAGAGAGAGAGAGAGAGAGAGAGGTGAGTCTGGGGGTCTCGTCTGCATCATGCCCAAGCCCCTTCTAATTCCTGGGGTCCTGAATCTAGCAAGGGTTAAAATCTAATGGAGGAGTCCATTGTTGAAATAGTCCGGCACCTTTCTTTGTGAGGTAACAGCAGTAATTGCCACCTAAGCACCATCATTAGTATAACAAAAGAAGTCGCTCTGTGCCAGGGGGCAAATGGGTGAGCCTTGCCTTCTTCACCTGGGGGTTGGAAGACAAAAGCCAAGGCAGTCGAAATAAATTTTTAAAATGTCCAGTAGCACCTTAAAGGTAAAGATAAAGGACCCCTAACAGTTAAGTCCGGTCGCGAATGACTCTGGGGTTGCGGCACTCATCTCACTTTACTGGCCGAGGCAGCCGACATTTGTCCACAGACAGTTTTTTCCGGGTCATGTGGCCAGCATGACTAAGCCGCTTCTGGCGAAACCAGTGCAGCGCATAGAAACGCCATTTACCTTCCCACCGGAGTGGTACCTATTTATCTACTTGCACTTTGACGTGCTTTCGAACGGCTAGGTTGGCAGGAGCAGGGACTGAGCAACGGGAGCTCACCCTGTAGCAGGGATTCAAACCGCTGACCTTCTGATTGGCAAGAATTTGTCCCAATTCCTTGTATAACGAGAGGATGAAAGATAAAGGTGTGTTGCATCTGAAACAGGCGCAAATTGTTTTATTTTAGGAGAGCCTAAACTAAAACAAGGGACGCGGGTGGCGCTGTGGGTTAAAGAACAGAGCCTAGGACTTGCCGATCAGAAGGTCGGTGGTTTGAATCCCCATGATGGGGTGAGTTCCTGTTCCTCGGTCCCTGCTCCTGCCAACCTAGCAGTTCGAAAGCACACCAGTGCAAGTAGATAAATAGGTACCGCTCTGGCAGGAAGGTGAACGGCATTTCCGTGCGCTGCTCTGGTTCGCCAGAAGCGGCTTAGTCATGATGGCCACATGACCCGGAAGCTGTACGCTGGCTCCCTTGTCCAATAAAGCGAGATGACCGCCGCGACCCCAGAGTCAGGGGTCCCTTTACCTTTACCTAAACTAAAACAATTTATGTTGCCCATATTAGTGTATTTACCATTGTGTGAAGAGAAATGGCGGCTTGGGGTTGTGGCAAGCGGAAGTGAGCATGCTGGGGATGGTAGGAGCCATTGCTTGGTTGGGGAAATCCTTGTTTTCCATCCAGAAGGACCCGGGTTCAATCCCTGGCCTTTCCAGCCAAGAAAGACCAAAAGCAGCAGCCGGTGGGAGCAGGTTTGTGGGCAAATCGTCAGCTTCCTAGGGGGGTTAAAGAGAGCCAGAGCTATTCTCAGGCTTCCCCAGTCTTCTGGTCCCGTTCCCCGAATAATTTTAGCTGCTCTTTTCCATCCCTTTCCCAGCTCTGGGATATCAACCCAGAACTGTTTGTGGCATTCTAAATGTAGCTGCACCATCGATTTCTAGAAGGGAGGAAGTGTGTTTCTACCGCCGCTATATATAACCCAGAAAAGAGCTTTCTGACAAAGAAGCATAGAGTCATAGAGTTGGTGGGGAACCTGGGAGTCATCTAGTCCAACCCCCCCCCCCCTGCAATGCAAGAATATGCAGGGACCAAAAATATGGGGACCAAATCTGCAACCTTGCCATTATCAGCACCAGCTGAGCTATCCGGTTTAACATTTGGGGCAAACTTAAAAGTCTGTTTGCTTAGTGTTCTGTACTGAGTTGAATAGGATCCAAAAGGCAGCAGTCTGATTGGTCCTAGAACAATAGGATTCAGCATGCAGCAGTCTGATTGGTCCTAGAACAATAGGATTCAGAATGCAGCAGTCTGATTGGTACACGGGAGCCACCCAATCCAGCTCCAGGTGGAAGTGTATCCGCAACCTGATTGGCCTACAGGAGAATGGGCCAATCACGTGGGGCCCATTGTGTAAATAATGTATATAAAGCAGAAATTCTGGGGGAACTTCCATTCCTCCTCACCACTATGAGCTGAATAAAGAGCATGAAATCCACTCTCAACTCCGAGTATATTTCACTTAGAGAGCAACTTTCAACAACTGGGGTGGGGGGGAGCTTCCAGATGTTTTGGACTACATCTCCCATCAGCCTCACTGCTGGTCGAGGCTTCTGGGGGTTGTTGTCCAAAATAGGACTTCTTGACTCAGCACTGTTCAATGATAGAACTCGGTCAATCAAACTTTTATCGTGCTAGCCAATGGCTATGACAACATCCATAACTTCAACAGGTAAAGGTAAAGGACACCTGGACGGTTAAGTCCAGTCAAAGGCGACTATGGGGTTGCGGCGCTCATCTTGCTTTTCAGGCCGAGGGAGCCGGTGTTTATCCACAGACAGCTTTCCAGGTCATGTGGCCAGCATGACAAAACCACTTCTGGCACAATAGAACACCGTAACAGAAACCAGAGTGCACAGAAGTGTCATTTACCTTCCCGCCACAGCGGTACCTATTTATCTACTTGTGCTGGCGTGCTTTCGAACTGCTAGGTTGACAGGAGCTGGGACAGAGCAATGGGCGTTAACCCCGTCACAGGGATTCAAACCGCCGACCTTCCGACTGGCACCAGGGGTGAGCAAACTTTTTCAGCAGGGGGCTGGTCCACTGTCCCTCAGACCTTGTGGGGGGCCAGACTATATTTTGAAGGGGGGGAAATGAACAAATTCCTATGCCCCACAAATAACCCAGAGATGCATTTTAAATAAAAGCACACATTCTACTCATGTAAAAACACGCTGATTCCCAGACTGTCCACAGGCCTGATTTAGGAAGCGATTGGGCCGGATCCGGCCCCCGGTCCTTAGTTTGCCTACCCATGGGCAAGCCCAAGCAACTCAGTGGTTTAGACCACAGTGCCACCCGCATCGACAGACGCTAAATAGACAATAAAACCACAATCAGATCCAACAGAATTTAGAAGGATACATAAAATAGAAGGGAGTTGCATATGGATTGTGCAAGTTGCAGCTCAAAGTCCTATCACCTTGGATGACTTGAAGAGAGGATTGGGCAAATCTATGGCTACATACCCTCCAACATTTCTCCAATGAAAACAGGGATGTCCTATTCCATTATTATTATTATTATTATTATTATTATTATTATACACGGCCCATCTGACTGGGTTGCCCCAGCTACTCTGGGTGGCTTCCAACACATATAAAAACATAACAAAACATCAAACATTAAAACATTTCGCTATACAGGACTGCTTTCGCATGTCTTCTAAAAGTTGTGTAGTTACTTAGCTCCTTGGTTTGGAGGGTGCATAACTGCTACCAGTGGCTGCGAACCAGGATGGCTATGCTCTGCCATCACAATTGGAGGCAGTGATGCTCCTGAATGCCAGTCGCTGAAAACCACAGGACGGAACAGTGCGCTTGCGCTCGGATCCTGCTTGAGGGTTTCCCACGGGCCTCAGCCCAGTACACCTGAAGAAGCATCTGCACCCCCTGTTAGGATATTGATGTTCCGTTCCACCTAAACAGATGTGTGGGTTGTTGTATGTCACATGTCTGTTTACATTCCAGCACAGCTTGCTGGGAACTTCCGTTTGTGTATAGCTTTTGCCTTATGCTGTTGTTTTGCTGCTCTTGGACATGAAGGAGAGCAGACATGTTTTCTTTGTCGTGATCTATGCTGAATAAACTGCTTGTAAATATGCGCAATATATCCGTACAGTTAAAGCCATGGTCTTCCCAGTAGTGATGTATGGAAGTGAGAGCTGGACCATAAAGAAGGCTGATTGCTGAAGAATGGATGCTTTTGAATTACGGTGCTGGAGGAGACTCTTGAGAGTCCCATGGACTGCAAGAAGATCAAACCGATCCATTCTGAAGGAAATCAGCCCTGAGTGCTCACTGGAAGGACAGATCCTGAAGCTGAGGCTCCAATACTTTGGCCACCTCATGAGAAGAGAAGACTCCCTGGAAAAGACCCTGATGTTGGGAAAGACTGAGGGCACAAGAAGAAGGGGATGACAGAGGACGAGATGGTTGGACAGTGTTCTCGAAGCTACAAACATGAATCTGACCAAACTGCGGGAGGCCGTGGAAGACAGGAGTGCTGGCGTGCTCTGGTCCAGGGGGTCACAAAGAGTCGGACACGACTAAACGACTAAACAACAACAAAATATGTTTTACATATGCCTCTGTCCACCCTTCCGCCGCAAAGGGTTTGTTATCTCTGCTGGCTTGCGTGCTCAGCTTCTGAAAGGCTTCTGAAGCTCTGAGTTGCAGTTTTGATGCAGAACTGAGTACCGGAGTTCGACCGGCTGCCGGCCGGTGGGCTGGAGCCAGCTGGGGGTCTGCCAATTGCCCCCGTTCCCTTGGGCGCATCACAACATCCCCATCGTTCTGCCCGGACACTGAGGTCCAGCTCCGAGGGCCTTCTGGGGGCTCCCTCCCTGCGAGATGTGAGGTTACAGGGAACCAAGCAGAGGACCTTCTCGGTGGTGGCGCCCGCCCTGTGGAATGCCCTCCCGTCAGATGTCAAGGAAATATACAACTATCTGACTTTTAGAGGACATCTGAAAGCAACCCTGTTTAGGGAAGTTTTAATGTTTGATGCTTTATTCTGTTTTTAATCTGTTGGAAGCCACCCTGAGTGGATGGGGAAATCCAGCTGGATGGGGTAATAATAATAATAATAATAATAATAATAATTGATTGTCCACTATGAGAACAGGAAGCTGGACTAGATGGGCCATTGGCCTGAGACAGCAGGCTCTTCATATTTATGATCTGAAGGCTGTCATTCTTCCTATATTGTACCTGTCAAGAGGAAGAACTTTCATGTAAACATCTTACGGACGGGGAAAGCTGCCTGAGCCTTTTCAGGGGTGAGGAAGACATCCCTTTTAACGGAACAAGCAAGCACAAATACAAACCTGGGAGGTCAAGCATAGAGGGTTGTGTATTTTTTGCTCCTGCGCTTTGAAGATATTGTTTCTGGGGTCAGCGTGGCAATAGGAATTCAGTGTCCATGAAACGCTCCGTCTCTTCCGAAAGAGCATTTGACAAGGTTTGACTCTTGGAGATAAATGCCTCGGAGTGAAGAGGCTGGGGACCAGGTGGAGAGCAGCGAGGGCGCCTGGGGTTTAAGCTGAGATAATGCCAGCATCTGCTGGGTTAAAGACACCTTTCAGAGGCGGAGAATGAGCTCGGAGCGAAAAGAACAGAGAGAGGCACACACACAGAGAGAGAGAATAATTAAAGAATTGGTTGCAAGGGGGGAAACGTGGAAAATGGCGATATTTGCAAGCTGTTATTCAGGAGAACACTTAACAGGGAGGTTTTAAAGAGCTGCTGAGTTCCTGGTGCGTTTTTTAAACAAAATTAAATCAAATGCTTCTGAGCACTGACCCTTTGGGTGACGATAAAGGTCCCTCTCAACCGTCTTTCTTAAGCTCATCTGATCTGGAAAATCAGCAGCATCAGCAAACATTTCCCCTTTCTCATTAAAGCCTAGCTTTGCTTAAAAGAAAAATGCTTTGAGGCTTCATTTTCCAATGCTCATAAAAGGAATGGAGCAGGTTCTGCAAAGGTTGTGCTGGAGTTTCAGGTAGCATTCTGCAAATTTTGGTTCCCAGGTGTGGTTGGTCTGCCTCTCAAATAATGGAATCAAGGAATTGTAGGGCTGGAAATGACCCCAAAGGTCATCTGGCCTAACCCCGTGCAATGCAGCAATGATGACCGAGGAATCCCTGAGAAATGCCTTACAGCCTCTGTTTAAAAACCTCCAATGACATAGAGCCCACCAACATCTGAAATAATCCTTTCCACCATCAAACACAGGGGTCAGCAACCTTTATCAGCCATGGGCCGGTCCCTCAGACCATGTGGTGAGCCAGACTATATTTTGGGGAAAAAATAAAAATGAACGAATTCCTATGTTCCACAAATAACCCAGAGATGCATTTTAAATAAAAGGACACATTCTACTCATGTAAAAACCTGCTGATTCCCGGACCGTCCGTGGGCTGGATGAGAAGGCGATTGGGCCACATCTGACCCACGGGCTTTAGGTTGCCTAACCCTGGTCAAACATCTTCCTGATGTTTAGTCAGTAACTCCTTCCTTGTCCTTTGAATCTGTTGGAATCCTTCCCTCTGGAGCAGCAGAAAGCAAGCTTGCCCCATCCATGTGACAGCCCTTCAGATATTTGGAGATGGCTATCATCTCACATCTCTGTCATCTCTTCTGTAGGCTAGGCATACCCAACTCCCTCAACTGTTCCTCATAAGGCTTGGTTTCTGAGGTCATGATAAGTAAAGTGGCTCATCTCCTACTTGATAGATTCAGACGTTTCTCAAGCCTAGCAGTTGGGAAGCAGCAACCATTGAGGAGGTCTGGTCTACGGGTGATCGAAGTCCCGGCTGAGGACATCGGGACCGGGGGCAAGATGGCGGGGTGGGAGCAGGAACGAGAGTCCAGAAGCCAGGGGTTCGAGGGTCAGGAAGCAGGGAGTCACGAAGTCAAGGGTCAGAATCTCCTTCCTTGTAACTCGAAGGCATTGGTTTGAGTCCTACCCTCCAGAGCAGGAGAAAAGAAGCTTGCTCCCTCTTCTAGGAGAGAGCCCTTGAGATATTTGAGGATCTAAAAGGTAAAGGGACCCCTGACCGTTAGGTCCAGTTGTGGACGACTCTGGGGTTGCGGCGCTCATCTCACTTTACTGGCCAAGGGAGCCGGCGTACAGCTTCCGGGTCATGTGGCCAGCATGACTAAGCCGCTTCTGGCGAACCAGAGCAACACACGGAGACGCCGTTTACCTTCCCGCTGGAGCGGTACCTATTTCTCTACTTGCACGTGCTTTCGAACTGCTAGGTTGGCAGGAGCAGGGACCGAGCAACGGGAGCTCACCCCGTTGCAGGGATTCAAACCGCCAACCTTCTGATTGGTAAACCCAAAAGGCTCTGTGGTTTAACCCACAGCTCCACCCGCGTCCCTATCTGAGGATCTAGGGAGCACCAATCTAGTACGATTAGCAGATATTTTTTCCTTTTTGCTGTTTTATATCATTTTTGATGGATTGATTGGATTTGCTGTGTTTTTGCTGTATATTCTTTTTGTACCGATACGCTGTCGCTCGTTGCTTCAGGAGGGCATCTGGGCCTAGCAACGTTATATAAACAAACCATCCCAAAAACAATGTTCACAATGCGATATCTGAAACAGCCCGCAGTGCCAGCATTTTGACATTCCTGCTCCGTACAGTTCAAACCTGATGCACCTCTGCCGTTGTGTCGGTGAGGTTGCTGTCAACAGTTCCCCCCCCCCCAGAATGAATTTGCTGCCGGCTGAGAACAGGCATGGACCATCCATCATGGCAGCTGCTGGAGGGGGCGACATATGCCACCGATTACTGACAATGAGGAAACTGCAGAGGGAGGTGGCGCAATCTAAGAGGGACCCAAGGCCCACAGATGCAAATATTAAAAAACCAACCCTCATATAATGCAATCAATGCATTTTAATTAAAGCAGATATTAAAATGAGGATGTATGATGAGGATGCTGAAGTGAGCTGCTCTAGAAGAGAACAAGATGGTACCGAAGAGGTCAGGAGCAATGGGGTCGAGGTCAAGTTTTTGGTGGCCTCACAGTGGGACTGTGACGCTCTGGTGTGGAACATAAGAACTGGCTGGACTGGCCAAGTGCCCATCTTGCTGGCTTCCCATTCCCACAGCAGCCTGTGGGAAACCAGCAAGTGGTGGTTCCCCCTTCCTGTCGTTTCCAGTGTTACGGAAATTACCGGGGGGGGCACATCTTTAAAGTTGCTAAATGTTACAAATATTATGCCTGAATGTATCCTTTCAACTTGACAGCTCAGGGAGTTACCTAGCTTTAAAAATACCGTGGTACCTCTGGATGCGAACCCCGTTCGCATTCTGAAGCGAACGCAACCCATGTCCGCAGGTCGCAATTCACCACTTCCGCGCATGCGTGTGACATCATTTTGACCGTCTGCACATGCGCGAGCGGCAAAACCCATAAGTAACGCGCTCTGTTACTTCCAGGTCACCGCAGCGCACAACCCAAAAATACTCATCCCGAAGCTACTTTAACCCGAGGTATGATTGTAATATAAAATCAACTCCTTTGCCAGTCACCATCCCATCACCAAACTTGCCAAGGGTCCAGACGTTCAAAGGAAGTTCTATTGTACTTTGGGTGGTGGGACTTCAGAGGCGTTTGCCTATGCTAATCTTATACCTGGGTCTTGCCCTGACATGTCTGCTTATGCTAATCTTGTACCAAGGACTTGGCTGGACATGTTTGCCAAGGTTAAACTAGTGTAACCCCTGTCTACCCCTGTTTTCCTGCTTGGCAGGGGGTTGGACTCGATGGCCCTTGTGGTCTCTTCCAACTCTATGATTCTATTATTCTACCCCTCCCCTTTGGTGACACGTCAGTGATATATCAATGATGCTGTACGAACTGTATTCTGGGATATGGTGGGAAAGTTTTAAAAGTCCTTGTCACCCCATCCTCGGGGTTCAAAATTCCTTTTTGAACCTGTTGCGCAATAAACTTTGGCCTACAGCTATTTGCTCCAGTTGGTGGCTGGACTCCTTCCTTTATTCAGCAGGGACTGCTGCCCGATGAGCTGGGTGACAGAGCAGCCTCACACCTAGATTTTTCCGTAACATTAGCAACTGGTATT
>JAXCMG010000015.1:1967044-2004771 GCA_034642415.1 Podarcis siculus
GTAATTTAGTAATATAGTCCAACCCCTTCCTTCTGTAGTCCAACCCCCTACAATGAAGGAATATCAGCTAATGCTCTTATGTTCTCCAATGAAGAAATAAACGAGTCATTAGGGCCACCAGTTTGCATCCATGTGATACAATACGATACGATATGATACAATATGATAATCTTTATTGTCATTGTGCCATACAGAACAACGAAATTGAAAAATCTACATCAGAGATTCAAAAACCAACAACCCTGCTATCCCAGCCTGGTTAGCCCCCTAAAAACTCTGATACCCCATAATTAAATACAATATACTCCCATAGAGACTCCTTACACTGCATTTAAAACCAAAATTGCATTTGGATAGAAACTGTTTCTCAGGCGGCTAGTCCCAGTCTTTATAACCCTGGACCTTCTTCCAGAAGGCAGAAGCTGAAAGAGATCATTTCCGGGGTGTGCACTATCCTGCGCTATCTCTGCAGCTTTCTTATGGCACCTGGAAGCATAGATTTGATCCAAGGCGGGAAGAGTGCACCCAATTATTCTCTCCGCAGTCTTTACAACCCTGGACAGCATTGTTTTGTCCCTGACCGTGCAGCTCCCAAACCACACACAGAGACCATAAATTAATACACTCTCAACAGTACAATGGTAAAATGCCATCAACAGGTCCTTTGAGAGATTGTTTTTCCAGAGGATTCTCAGAAAACATAATCCATCTGTCTTGGGAGGCGATGGAAGAGTTCACGATTGGGATGAAGTCTTTTCCCCCCTTTTTTCTTTATTGCAAAACAATTTACATGAAACATAAAAACAACACTATTACCATACTCACATAACAAATAGACACTAACAACGTATCATTTAACATTGCACATGCTTTTGACTTCCGATTCGCCTCATTGTACTTTTTACACATTATTGGTCTATACGCACTTCCTTGTCCCGCCCCACCCCCCAGCCCCATTACATATCAAGATAAATTTTTGCTTTTATAATTTCCTTGTTATTCAAGATTCAGTCTAAATCTGTCAGGAGATTTACATTGCCACAGTACTTTTAAATATATTCTTTAAATATTGTCCAATCTTTACTCACTTTCTGGTTTGAGCTTCCTCTTATTCTCCCAGTCATTTTCGCAAATTCTAAACATTCTATCATCTTCGCTTGCCAGTCAGTTTTTGTGGGGGCTGAGTCTCCTTTCCAGTTTTTTGCTATTAAAATTCTAGCCGCTGTGGTTGCGTACATAAAAAAGGGTTCTAAAGTGTTTTCGTTGGGTCTTTTTGTATTTCAATGGACATAATGCCTAACAGAAAGGCTTCTGGGTTTTTTTGAAAGGAGAATTGAAAGTTCTTTTTGAGTTTGTCATATTATGTCCCAGAATTGCCCAAAGATTAAGGCTTTCTGGGAAATGATCTATAATGAAATTAAGAAGGTTCTTAAGTGCACCTTTCACAAGAAACCAGAGGCCTTTCTCTTGGGTATGGTCGGCCAAATGGTACCAAGGAAAGATAAGACCTTTTTTATGTATGCTACAACAGCAGCAAGAGTTCTTATAGCAAAGTATTGGAAGACACAAGAACTACCCACGCTGGAAGAATGGCAGATGAAGGTGATTGACTATATGGGACTAGCCGAGATGACGGGCAGAATCCGCGACCAAGGAAGAGAAATGGTGGGTGAAGATTGGAAGAAATTTAAAATTTATCTTAAAAATTATTACAGGATTAATGAATGTTTAAAAATGTCAAGGGTAATGTAAAAATCTGGATTACAGCTGGAAATGATTGGGTAAAGTAAGAAGAAATAGAAAAAAAAGTTTAAAAATTGGCAGAAGTAAGGGGTTGCTGGAAAAATTACTAACTAGAGATGCAGAAAAGGGAGGCATGGGGAAGTCGGTGAAAGAGGGTAAATGAAAAGAGGGTTATGAACCTATACGTGTTTTATATGTTGTGTTTGTTTTTGTATTGTGTTGTGTATGTTTAAAAAATTTATGTTGGAAAACCAATAAAAAAATTATTTAAAAAAAAAACAGAATTGTCGTATCTTCACACAGATGAAGTCAAACAGTTGGAAGGTTACAGCACCTGCTGTGGCTGTAGAGACTGATACGAGAGAGGCATGTTTTGTTGCAGCTGGGGCAGATGAAGGCATCCAGTTTCGCTGTTGCAGATGCACCATGGCATTTCTTCTCTCTGCATTCCTCTTATAATAAATAATAATTTTTATTTATTTATTTATACCCAGCCCTTACCGGTTCAAAAAACCAGGCTCAGGGCAGCTAACAACAAATTTAAAACACTTAATTGATGCAACAAAAGAACAGAATAAAATACAGTATAAAACGTGCATAACAATAAATTCAGAATTCAAAAATCAATTTAGGGGGAAAATCCATCCAATAAACATTAGGTGATCACCAGGACTAGCTGGCTGAATTGGTCCTACTTGGGCCAGCGGGGAGACCAGGGGAGAATTAGCTGTGGGGTCTCAGAGTGGGTGATCTTCATAAAAGGGGAGGGGGAGGGAAGAGAAGGGAAGGGAATAAAAGATCAGGCCGAATTCAAATTAAAGGCCAGGCAGAATAACTCTGTCTTACAGGCCCGATGGAAGGAGGTTAAATCCTGCAGGGCCCTGGTCTCATGGGACATAGCATTCCACCAGGTCGGAGCCATCACTGAGAAGGCCCTGGCCCTGGTGGAGGATAGTCTGACTTCATTAGGGCCTGGGACCTCTAAACTATGATTATTCATGGATCTTAATGGTCATTCCTCCTCTGGTCACTTCTATGGGTACAGGACCTGACTGTCTCCAAGCACTGCGATTGTCGGCAAGGGATTCGCACATGGCAGGGTTCGTGTTGCCAGCTTCCATGTCTCACTTGCAGACATCTTTGTAACACAGAGTTGGTCTGCCAAAGGGCCTAGTGCTGGAAGCCAGCTCCCTGCAGAGCACATCCTTGGGAATCTCCCATCTTCCATTCTGTGGACATGGCCAAGCCGGTGTAAATGTCGCTAAGGCAGGAGTGAGAACAAGCTGGGAAGGTGGGCTTGGGAGAGCTCATCACACCATGTGATGCCCAAAATATTCTCGACATGGTGCATGTGGAAGATGTTGAAGCATTGCTCCCATACCCTCCAACATTTCTCCGACGAAAATGGGAACATCCTATTCCATACTAATGATAATAATTTTATTATTTATTCCCCGCCCATCTGACATGGCTGCCCCAGCCTCTCAGGAGGCTTCCAACATATATATATATAAAACACAATAAAACATTAAACAAAACTTCCTGAACCGGGATGCCTTCAGAAGGTTGTATAGTTATTTATCTCCTTGGCTCGTGGGTCACATAACTTCACAACCTCCAACAATTCTCTGATGAAAATAGGGACGTCCTAAGGGAAAGTGAGAGATTCTGGGATCAAATCAGAAACTGGGATGGCTTCTGTAAATCCGTGATTGTCCCTGGAAAATAGGGACACTTGGAGGGCCAATATGCATGGTGGGTTTGGAGTCACTTAGACCCCAATTAAAGTGAAACTGAGAGAGGCCTGCTGCACTGCACATCCAAGGTATTGAATGTCTAAATGGTGAAAATTGTCACTCAACAATACAGTATTGGTGGAATGAGGAAGGCTACACCTAATGATAGTCCTCATCCTTTGGACTCAGATATAATGCCTATCCGGAGACTCTTGAGAGTTCCATGGACTGCAAGAAGATCATTCTGAAGGAAATCAGCCCTGAGAGCTCACTGGAAGTATTGGAGCTGAGGCTGCAATACTTTGGCCTCCTCATGAGAAGAGAAGCCTCCCTGGAAAAGACCCTGATGTTGGGAAAGATGGAGGGCACAAGGAGAAGGGGACGACAGAGGACAAGATGGTTGGACAGTGTTCTTGAAGCTACCAGCATGAGTTTGACCAAACTGCGGGAGGCAGTGGAAGACAGGAGTGCCTGGCGTGCTCTGGTCCAGGGGGTCACGAAGAGTCGGACACGACTAAACAACAACAACAACAAATAATGCCTATCATCTCCATGTAGGGATTGAAAAAAACTTTTGTATGAACCCTGGAGAGTCAATTCTAGTCACTTTTGACAATACTGAGCAACATGAATTGATGGAGTGCCTGTATACAAAGCAGCTTCCAATGTCCTTAAGATAAGGAGGCAGTAAGCATTCAGCATTTTCTTTCATCTTGAGTTGAAGGGAAAATGCATTAGTAGAGTATCAAGAGGATTCCATCAGGTTTAACACTGGTGGTCACTGCAGATCCTTATCCCTGAATTAGTTGTCATCTCGTATTCTAAGAAATAAACCCCGATACAATGTCACGCTGGAGTCATTGCCAAAAATATCTCAATTGTGTTTACAAACAGCCATGACTGAACTGAGGTGTATCTGCCTGCAGCATCAGATGAGGCAAGTCAAGCACTTTCCTGAAAGCCAGCAACAGGAATCGTAGAATTGTAGAGTTTAAAGAGACCCCTAGGTTCATAGAATTGTAGAGGGTCATCTAGTCCAACCCCCTGCAATGCAAGAATCTCAGCTCAAGCATCCATGGCAGATGACCATCCAAGCTCTGCTTGAAAACCTCCAAGGAAGGAAGAAGAGAAGAAGAAGAGTTTGGATTTGATATCCCGCTTTATCACTACCCGAAGGAGTCTCAAAGAGGCTAACATTCTCCTTTCCCTTCCTCCCCCACAACAAACACTCTGTGAGGTGAGTGGGGCTGAGAGACTTCAGAGAAGTGTGACTGGCCCAAGGTCACCCAGCAGCTGCATGTGGAGGAGCAGAGACGCAAACCCGGTTCACCAGATTACAAGTCTACCACTCTTAACCACTACTCCACACTGGCTCTCAGGAGAGTCCACCACCTTCCATCCCACTGTTGAACAGCTCTTAATGTCAGAAAGTTCTTCCTGATGGTTAGTAGGACTCTCCTTTCTTGTAATTTGAATCCACTGGTTTCGGTCTTAGCCTCTGGAGCAGGAGAAAACCAGCTTGCTCCATCTTCCATGGGATGGCCCTTGAGATAACCCCAATGAGAGTCATCTATTGCAACACCCTGTGATACAGGGAAACTCAAGAAGACCTTCCACACCAACCACAATTGGTCCACCAAGCCGAGTAGACACTGTTTTCCAAACTGCACAGAGAGTGGATCTCGCACAAAGTCATCAGCATGCTATAATATCTTTTGGTGGTTAACGGCACTGGCAGCAGCTCATGAGTCGGCAGATTTATTTGCATCTTTATTGCTCTCAAGCGCTAGGGTGATGCTGTTGCTCTATTTTGACTAAATAGGCCAAGAAAGATGTTGTGTAGTTTTCCTTGAGCGAAGAGAGATTATGTCCAATTACATGTTCGGTGCCTTCCCAGCCCCCCTTTCCCCCACACATATATATATACATCTGGCATCTCGCCTTTCTCCCAAATTATAGAGCCGCCCTGCAAGTTATTCAAAAGAGACATTAAAACGCAAATGAATATCATTTGCGCGAAATGGAGGAGAACATTGCAACTCAAGTCAGATGATTATTATTATTTTGTCTAGACAGGTTGTGAAGGGAAGAGCTTAAAGGAATTCTCACTCGCGCTCCAATCAGCCTTGCCTGCTCAGGAGAAGGAGCTCAGTTTAGGTTTGCAATTTTTAATATATATTTTTTTGCACAGGGGGAAAGGTTTTTGTACTGGCGACCACTTCGAGAGCATGACCTAGTGGGTGGATTTTGTTTGGATTCAGCATATGCTAAGCAAAGCGAGATGATCGGTGCTGAAAAAGGAGTCTGTGGGTGCCTCTCGTGGATTATGGAACCGGAGGACAGATTGAGAGACAGGTGATGGAAAAGACTTCTGGAGATACGCTGCCAGTCAGAATAATGGCAATGCCAAGTTAGATGGAGAAATGCCGTATTTTTTGCTCTATAAGACTCACTTTTTCCCTCCTAAAAAGTAAGGGGAAATGTGTGTGCATCTTATGGAGCGAATGCAGGCTACACAGCTATCACAGAAGCCAGAACAGCAAGAGGGATTGCTGCTTTCACTGTGCAGCGATCCCTCTTGCTGTTCTGGCTTCTGAGATTCAGAATATTATTTTTCTTGTTTTCCACCTCCAAAAACTAGGTGCGTCTTGTGGTCTGGTGCGTCTTATAGAGCGAAAAATACGGTAACTTGGACTTGGTAAAGGCAGATTCTCATATTTGTTGTGCGTTCAAGGGAGAATGTCTTTAACAAAGAGCGAACAGCAGGAGAGCTACTTCCCAGTGAAGAAAGCTTGCCGTGTTGGGCACTTTTTAGTTTAAAGAAAAGGCAAGAAAGAGGAAGACATGGTAGAAGCTTGTAAAATTACACGCGGCATGGAGAAAGTCGATAGGGAAAAGTCTTTCTCCGTCTCTCCTAAGACGCTCTATGAAGCTGAATGTTGGAGGACACAGGAGAGATTAAAGGAATGACTTTTGCACACACAGCACATAGTTCAACTATGGAACTAACTATGGTCGCTAACCTGGCTGGCTTTAAAAGAGGATTAGATGGGTTCAAGGAGGAGAAGGCTAATTGATGGTTACCAGCGATGATCGCTCTGCTGTGTCTCCACAGCTGGAGGCATCAATGCTTCTGAATTTCCTTTCCTGGAACCACAGGAGGGGAAAGGGCTCTTGTGTTCAAAACCTGCTTGTGGGTTTCTTACAGGCATCTGGTCGGTCCCTGTGAGAATAGGATGCTGAAATTGATGGACCAAAGGCCTGATCCAGCAGGATCTTCTTATGAGAGGGCTGTTGCCTTCATGCTCTGCTTGCAAGTATCTGGTGAACTGCTGTTGGAAAGAAGGTGCTGGACTAAATGAACTGGTGTGAGACCCAGGCAGATTTTCCTTCTGTTCTTGCAAGGGGGGAAATGACCAAGGCATCCTGGGGATTTGAGGCAGGAAGAACTTTGGCTTTGCAAAAACTGTGGTCAAGCAGCTAAATCTCTAAGGGTTTCGTTTTAGGGTTAACTGCAGGGGAGGAGGAGAATTGAGGGAACTTGAATGCTTTTGCATTCTGTCACGCTCTCATTTTTCAAATCCTTCTTGAAAACAAGGAAGCCACCCTTTCCCCGTAAACTACAATTCCTTATTCCAGGAATGGGTGACTTGTGCTCAGCCTAATTTCATGCAACCCTTGGCTTAATTTCAAGTGGGTTAGGTGGAGCTCATGGGGGGGGACACAGTGGGGAGAGAGCTGCAGTGATGGAAGGGGGGTCCACTTTGCTCTGTATATCCTTGCATTCTGCTGACGGCAAAGTCTGGTGTGCCCCAGAGATGTGACTAGTATATACCGTATTTTTCCGTCTATAAGACGCCCCTATGTATAAGACACCCTTTATTTGGGGGGACCCATATTTAAGAAAATGGGGAGGAAGAGATCTATCCATGTATAAGACACCCCCAAATTTTGGACATTAATTTTTTAGGGGAAAAACCTAGTCTTATGCACAGAAAAATATGGTACCAGAAATTGGACTTTTAGTGTTGCAGCTCCAGCTGCCTGGAATGAGTTACCAACTGAAATCAGACAATTGCCAAACTTTTCCACTTTATTGGCCGAGGGAGCCGGCGTACAGCTTCCGGGTCATGTGGCCAGCATGACTAAGCCGCTTCTGGCGAACCAGAGCAGCGCATGGAAACGCCGTTTACCTTCCCGCCAGAGCGGTACCTATTTATCTACTTGCACTTTGATGTGCTTTCAAACTGCTAGGTTGGCAGGAACAGGGACTGAGCAATGGGAGCTCACCCATCATGGGGATTTGAACCGCCGACCTTCTGATCGGCAAGTCCTAGGCTCTGTGGTTTAACCCAAGGCGCCACCCGCGTCCCTTCAGGTCCCCTTACAAGTCCACAATTCTACGATTCTGTGATTCTAACACAAACGCTAGGAATGAGAAGCCAACAAGTGGGAAGGAGATCAGCTTTAAGCACATAAATCTACACGTCCTATTCATTCATGCTCTGTGTTTGCCTCCAGATTATAATTGATGAGCGGGTTATCTCCCTACTGTGGCTTTGTGGTCCGACATTTCAGTGTTGATGGCAGGAAACAAGGCAGGGGGGTCTCCCTGCTCTGCCGCAGGTACTGTCGGGCCGGGCACCTGCCATCTGTTGCTTACACAGCGGGTTGAAGTAGCTCTTCATCCAGACGGGGCTGCCTGTCACCTGCCGTCAAGGATGTTCCCTCCAAAGGCCGGATAAGGGTCCTTGGGGGAGCATCAATCTTGCGAAAGGACAGGAAGGAGCCACAGCGCAAACAGTTGGAGAGGGAGACCTTCCCCACTAACCAGCTGGCACGGCGGCACTCCAGAGCCATCTGCACATCTCTCTGTGTGCTCCAGTGCTTGGGATCCTGAACTGTCACGTAGCTGCCTTGCCGTTCAGCCAGCTGGGCCATGTGGTCCCAAGTGGGAAGATGCACTCCCCATGGCCTGCCAGCCAAAGGGAGCTCCAGGCTTGCTTCTCATTGCTCTTTGTGTAGGGATCAGATGTGTGTTTCCTGCAACAGGTCCTTGGCTGTGTTGGCCACTGTGAGAACAGGATGCTGGGCAAATGGGCCACTGGCCTGATCCAGGCAACTCTTGCATTCTTATGGCATCATGGTCCTAATAGCCCTTGGCAGATTTAGCCTCCATTAGAATCTGACTTAAATCCCCTTTTAGAAGCATCTAAGCTGGGGGCTGTTTTTGCATAATAATAATAATAATAATAATAATAATAATAATAATAATGTCCTATACCCACAGGTCTCGGAGGGGTTCACAAAATAAAATCACAATATGAAGGTCAGTGAGAAAGAGGAGGATTGGTTTGAGAAGATATTGAATTATTTGGGTCGGTTTGAACAATTTGGGGCACTTAAAACGTTAAAAGCTAAATAAACCTTGTGGATGGAGGAGTGTTAACATATATAAAATTGTACATATGGTTGATTTGAATATGTTATTATTGATTATGTATACCCAATGTATCAGCTGCCTGGGGGGTTTCACTGTTTGTGTTTTGGTTAAAAAAAATATCACAATATGAAAACTCTCCTTCTTTGCGGGTTTTTATCTGTCATGAATGCTTTAGCTGAGATTCCCGCAATGCAGGAGGTTGGACTAGATGATCCTTGGGGTCCCTTCCAACTCTACGATTCTATGTAAACACAAAATGCATAATAAAAATATAAACAAGAACAACTCAATAATCACCCCCGACTCATTATAAAAGGGGTTGGATGTCAATCAGCCCAAGGCCTGGTTAAAGAATTAGACGCCTGGCGCCTAAAAGTGTCTAATGACTACACCGCCATACCTCCCTGGGTAGAGCATTCGTCAAATGGGGAGCCACTGCAGAGAAGGCCCTGTTCTTGTGTTGCCACCCCCCAGAAATGAGCTATTCTTTTTGTGAACAAGTGTTTCCTCTTGAGCCTAAGGTAGGGGAGATTGGTTCAGTCCTCATTTTGACGTGAACCTGCTGCATTTTTGCCTCTTGAATCAACACGTAAAAGGAAAATGCACAGATCCTTTGAAATCTGCACCTTCAAGTTTTGCACCGCAGTTCTAGAGCCAAGGAATACATACAGAAGTGTCCATTCTTGTTAATATACTGCTTAACGCCAAACTAGGCTTCTGAAAACGAGCCTAGAATTGCATGTAGCAACAAGAACATCATACAGAAATTCATTATTCTAGGGAAGAAGAAGAAGAAGAAGAGTTTGGATTTGATATCCCGCCTTTCACTCCCCTTAAGGAGTCTCAAAGCGGCTAACATTCTCCTTTCCCTTCCTCCCCCACAACAAACACTCTGTGAGGTGAGTGGGGCTGAGAGACTTCAAAGAAGTGTGACTGGCCCAAGGTCACCCAGCAGCTGCATGTGGAGGAGCGGAGACGCGAACCAGGTTCCCCAGATTACGAGACTACCGCTCTTAACCACTACACCACATTGCTTGCCTAAAAAAAATGCTTGCATGCATTATGCAAAATTGTGGAGTTGGCTAAATGCACTGTCACAAGGACTTTTGTAAAATAAAAGTATCCCAACTAATGCAGAAGCTGAAAGCTGAATATATTAAGTTGGGGGTGGGGTGGGGTGACGAACCGAGAGAAGTCACAGAATGTCAGTCTTGTCCATCTCTACTTGACCGGAAAGTTAATCAGTTTGACACACAACATAGAAGTCACTGAGTCAGAGGTGGCCTCATTCTGTGTCTCACCAGGGCTCCAACCAGCCTCCACAGTCTGCTGTCAGACTGGAAGAGAAACAGCAGGACCTCTACTGCCTGCACTCCCTAAGGCACAATCCAAGGCCCAGTCAGTTTCCGGGAGCCTGGAAGTCTATTTTGACAAATAAACTGACTATTTAATGGGCTGTCAGTTCGACGAAGCAGTAATGGCTGCACAGCAGCTAAGGCCCATTCCTTGGTGGGGAGAAAAACATTTCGCCACCCACTTTCTCCATGCCATTCATAGTTGTGCAAACATCTACCATGCAGCCTCTTTCTCACCTTTTTGCTAAACTTTGTTGTTGTTCAGTCGTTTAGTCCAGTGGCGTAGCGTGGGTTGTCAGCACCCGGGGCAAGGCAAGTAATTTGCACCCCCTAACCCGTGAGGCAGAGAGCTGCGAGTGCGAGCGCCCCCCCGATGTTGCGCCCGGTGCGGCCGGCCCCCCTGCACCCCCCACACTACGCCACTGGTTTAGTCATGTCTGACTCTTCATGACCCCATGGACCAGAGCACGCCAGGCCCTCCTGTCTTCCACTGCCTCCCGCAGTTTGGTCAAACTCATGCTGGTAGCTGCGAGAACACTGTCCCACCATCTTGTCCTCTGTCGTCCCCTTCTCCTTGTGCTCTCAGTCTTTCCCAACATCAGGGTCTTTTCCAGGGAGTCTTTTCTTCTCATGAGGTGGCCAAAGTCTTGGAGCCTCAGCGTCAGGATCTGTCCTTCCAGTGAGCCTCAGGGCTGATTTCCTTCAGAATGGAGAGGTTTGATCTTCTTGCAGTCCATGGGACTCTCCAGAGTCTCCTCCAGCACCAGAATTCAAAAGCATCCATTCTTTGGCGATCAGCCTTCTTGATGGTAAACTAAGAAGTCCCAAATGCTGCAACCTCTCCTCCGACCCCTTGATCATTGGTCTGATGTTTTCTGATCCCTTTCCAAGTTTGCAGTATCCTTTTTGAGGCAAGGCAACCGTGAGCACTGTTCCAAAAGCAGTTGCACCATATAGTTGTATAATCGCATTATAATGTCAGCTGTTTTATCTTCAACAATCTGTAGTGTGGAATGTGGCCTTTTTTTGTATGTAAGTTCCCATCGCCAGAGCTGAAGCACAATTCCAGACTCTCCAAGCGTCCCTGTTTTCCAGGGAAAGCCCCAGATTTACAGAAGCCATCCTGGTTTCTCATTTGATCCCAGAATGTCCTTAAAAGGTAAAGGTAAAGGGACCCCTGACCATTAGGTCCAGTCGTGGCCAACTCTGGGGTTGCGGCGCTCATATTGCTTTATTGGCTGAGGAAGCCGGCATACAGCTTCCAGGTCATGTGGCCAGCATGACTGAGCCGCTTCTGGCGAACCAGAGCAGCACACAGAAACACCGTTTACCTTCCTGCCAGAGCGGTACCTATTTATCTACTTGCACTGGTGTGCTTTCAAACTGCTAGGTGGGCAGGAGCAGGGACCAAGCAACGGGAGCTCACCCCATGGTGGGGATTCGAACTGCCGACCTTCTGATCGGCTAGTCCTAGGCTCTGTGGTTTAACCTATTTTCATTGGAGAAATATTGGGAAGCACAGAGTTATGTGACCCTCAAGCCAAGGAGATACGTAACTCTACAACCTTCAGAAGACACCCCAAGGCTGCCTGGTATAGGGAAGTTTTTAAAAGTTTAATGTTCTGTTATGTTTTTATATACAGTGGTACCTTGGTTCTCAAATGCCTTGGTTCTTGAAATATACTCGGAGTCGAGAGTGGATTTCATGCTCTTTATTCAGCTCATAGTAGTGAGGAGGAATGGAAGTTCCCCCAGAATGTCTGCTTTATATACATTATTTACACAATGGGCCCCACGTGATTGGCTAATTCCGGGATTCTCTTGTAGGCCAATCAGGTTGCGGATTCACTTCCACCTGGAGCTGGATTGGGTGGCTCCTGTGGACCAATCAGACTGCTGCATTCTGAATCCTATTGTTCTAGGACCAATCAGACTGCTGCCTTTTGGATCCTATTCAACTCAGTACATAACAGTTCTCAAATGCCAAAAAACCAGAAGTAAGTGTTTTCAAACCTTTTTCAGAAGCTGAACATCTGATGCAGCTGTTGGCTATTGTTTCTGGGGCACCTGCAACAATCAGAAGCTGTGCCTTGGTTTTCAAACATTTTGGAAGTCAGTGGATTAAGTTTGGCGCTTTTGTTCTTGCTATTTATTTTGCTTTTCGGCTTTTTCAGTTAATTTGTTTTTGTGACTGTGTGGAACCCAGTTCAGCTAATGAGTGACTGACTGTGTGACTGCAGAAAGGGATAAAAGCCCCCCATCCAAACAATTACAATCATCAGTGCAGGTAAGGAAAAAATAATAATTTTAATTTTTATCATCTACAATACTGTCTTATTTATTTTATAGTACAGTACATTGATTATTGCTTTCATTTTATGGATCAATTGTCTCGTTAGATTGTAAAATTCATGTTAAATTGCTGTTTTAGGGGTTGTTTTTAAAAGTCTGGAACAGATTAACCCATTTTGCATTACTTTCTATGGGAAAGTGTGCCTTGGTTTTGGAATGCTTTGGTTTTGGAACGGACCAACAGAATGGATTAAGTTTGAGAACCAAGGTACCACTGTATGTTGGAAGCTGCCCAGAGCGGCTGGGGCAACACAGTAAGGTGGGCAGGATATAAATAATAAAATTCTTATTCTTATTCTTATGTAGCCAGGCATCCTGGTCCAGCCTTCAGCTGCGGAGACAGAGAAACTCTCCGGCAACCTGATTTATGCCTGTGTTGTGTTAGTTCTTCTTCCGGTGTTGTCACTTTGCAAATTTGCAAAAAGGGGGGGAAAACTGCACAACACGCAGAACTCATCCGCACTCCTTGATTTGCTGAGGGATTCAATAAGCACATTGTCAAAACGGAAACCAAACATGGTCTATCATCCAGCAATAAGACACAGCGACTTCGAGATAAGCCTATTTATCTTCCTGCAACTGCCAGTCAATAATCATCATAATAAAAATAATGCTGGGTTATTATTTATAGATTGTTCCATGCCTGCAGCCATTGGACACTTAATAATACATCAGTAAAATCGAAGTAATCCAGTGACTTTTAAGCAGGGAGGAAGAGGGGAGACACAAAGGAAAGCTTTCATCGTCTCAGGGTTGCTCTGGAGTAGCAAGGCCTCCCATCACATGTTGTAGAGCTTCCCCATTGATGCCTATGGGATTTCTCTAGAGGAAGCAGTTGGGCTCTGGATTGCAGAGCAGCCCCAACCCCCAGATCCCCAAATAGAAATATAACAATAATAACAATAATAATAATAATATTTTATTTATACCCCGCCCTCCCCAGTCTGGGCTGGGCTCAGGGCGGCTTACACCAAATATAAATTACAATAAAAGGTAATAGAAAACAACAACAACAAACAAACAGTCAATTAAAATACGGCTTAAAATACATCTTAAATACATCATTTTAGTAGTAGCCCATAAATCAAGACCATAAAGGGAGGAAACATCAGATATTCACCCGAGCCAGCTATCCATGCTGGTCCTACATGGGCCAGCAAAAAAGCCAAGGGAAAATTAATATACCAAATCCCATATAAGAGGTCAGAGTGAGTCTAAGCCGAAGGCTAGGCGGAACAGCTCTGTCTTGCAGGCCCTGTGGAAAGATGTCAAATCCCGCAGGGACCTGGTCTCTTGTGACAGAGTGTTCCACCATGTCGGGGCCAGTACTGAAAAGGCCCTGGACCTAGTTGAGACCAATCTAACCTCCTTGAAGCCCGGGACCTCCAAAGTGTTGTTATTTATGGACCTTAAGGTCTTCTGTGGGCCATACCAGGAGAGGCGGTCCCATAGGTATGAGGGTCCTAGGCCACATAGAGCTTTAAAGGTCAAACCCAGCACCTTAAACCTGACCCTGTACTCCACAGAAAATATCAAACCAAAAGCTGAGAAAAGGAGCATAGCATGGGTTGCTGGTGCCCGGGGCGGGGCAAGTGTTGTGCTTCCCTGGTGGACTAGGCAGCGGTCAGTCCCCTCACCAACCAGCGTCTAATCATGGGAGTCTCTCCTTGCAAATGAGCCCCAACCTGGGAGCAGAGATAAGGCAGAGAAACGCGGAGCCAGGAACGCCGCTATGTCGCCTTGCCTTCCTGTCATTGCAGCAAGGTGCTCAGGGCAACACATGTGGCTCCGGCAGTGGTTCCTGCCTTCCTCTCAGTGGCGTAGCGTGGGGGGTGCAAGGGGGGCCGGCCGCACCGGGCGCAACATCTGGGGTTAGGGCAAATCCACGGGTTAGGGGGCGCAAATCCATGGGTTAGGGGGCGCAAATTACTTGCCTTGCCCCGGGTGCTGACAACCCACGCTACTCCACTGCTTCCTCTTCCTCCCTCCTTGGCTTGAGGTGGTGGTGCCCTCCCCCTCCAACCCTCTCGGGAAGCCCAGGAGCAGGGCACCCGTGGCTGACTCTTTGCCAGCCATGAGGAGAACGAGGAACAAACTTCGCCCCAGCCCCGAAGGCTGACCACCCCGTAGCTCCTGCCTTGATGAGGGAGCCTGGGGTCACAGCCCCCCCTGCTATGCCACTAGCTGAGAATCATATAGGGAAAGGTCCAAGGTGGGGTTCATCGCAATAGAACAATATAATGCAATATATGGAGGGACGCAGGTGGCGCTGTGGGTTAAACCACAGAGCCTAGGACTTCCCAATCAGAGGGTTGGCGGTTCGAATCCCCGCGACGGGGTGAGCTCCCATTCCTCGGTCCCTGCTGCTGCCAACCTAGCAGTTCGAAAGCACATCCAAGTGCAAGTAGATAAATAGGTACCGCTCCGGCGGGAAGGTCAACGGCATTTCCGTGTGCTGCTCTGGTTCACCAGAAGCGGCTTAGTCATTCTGGCCACATGACCCAGAAGCTGTACACCGGCTCCCTCGGCCAGTAAAGCGAAATGAGCGCTGCAACCCTAGAGTTGGTTACAACTGGACCTAATGGTCAGGGATCCCTTTACCCTTTACCTTTTAAACTGTTAAAACAACAATCAATGAATAGAATCCTTTGCAGGAAACAATACGGTCTGCAAAGCCCAGGTGAAATACTTGCCTTTGCATGTTTGGGGGAAATTCTCGGGAATAATGGAACTCACAGGAGGAGAATATTTTTATTTTTGGCACCATCATTATTTGGAAAGGGAATCTTTGCATGAGTTAAGGCTTTATTATCCCTCTGCAGCTGTGCTGCAACTTTGTATTTTTGTCCTTCTGTGATTCTTTGTTTCTTTCCTTTTTTGTTTTGTTTGCACTTTGCTGTTAACAAATTAATAAAGAAAAGAAAAGAAAAGAAACCGCACCGGTTTCTGATTTGATCCCACAATGTCCTGCTTTTCCTTGGGACGTCCCTATTTTCATCAGAGAAATGTTGGAGGGTAGAGTTATGGGATCCCTGAGTCAAGGAAATACCGTATTTTTCGCTCTATAACACGCACCAGCCCATAACACACACGTAGTTTTTAGAGGAGGAAAACAAGAAGAAGAAAAATATTCTAAACGAAATAGTGGATATATGATTTTTGTGGTTCATGCTGTGGCCACAGACATGTGATCTGACAGTGAGTTTGGAGTAGCCCAATGCAAAAATCCTGAGGATCCATGTGGATCCATGCTTTGTAACCACGGAGGAGGGAAGGAAGGGGAACCATGGATCCTCTGCTCACGACTGCAGCAGATCCCCCCCGCCACCCGCAGGCATTCGCTCCATAACACGCACGCCCCTTACTTTCTAGGAGGAAAAAAGTGAGTGTTATGGTGCAAAAAATACGGTAAGTAACTGTACAACCTTTGGAAGTTCTTTATTGTTCAATGTTTTGTTATGTTTTAATATATGTTGGAAGCCACCCAGAGTGGCCGGAGCAACCCAGTCTGATGGACAGGGCATAAATATGATGATGTTGATGACAACGCTGGTGATGGAACAGGTGTTGTAAACAAAAATCTGCCCTTTTTCCCTTATGGGGTATCCAAGAGCCCATATAGAGTCCTTACGTAGGTTCCCTATTGGTAGGAGAAAATATCAGAGGCCAACCAGAAAATTATGAGAAGCAAAGCAGCTAGTAAGCCTGATCTTTATTGAACTGTTGCAACAGGGTGCTCCCCTCACACGCAGTAGGAGGAGGACCCCGAACAAAGGTGTGCCGCCCTTATATAGACATTTTAAATTGCCCGCCCTGGAGTCCAAGACAACCCCCAGAAACATCATACATACATCACAGAAGGGGTGTAGCTCAAGACCATCCCCCAGATACATCATACCTACATCACAGAAGAGGCGGTCTACACCAGAAATCTGAGTGCGTTGTTTATTTCCTGTCTGGCAGGTTACCTGTTAATGGTCACTTGATTGGATACCCTGGGGAGCCTGACCAGTCTTTTGTAATGATAAATACTTAGTTCCTGAGCCTGGTCCCAAGCTCACCCTATTCATACACAGACATACCCTTAAGACAGGATTTGTGAAGGAAAAGACAACGGGGAGGCTTTTCCATTTTCCTTTGACTTTGCAGAGAAAACATTTGGTCAGTTTGGGAGTCAAAATGGTTTCAGGGCTGTTTTCCTGTGCTGCTTCAGACATGCGGTTTATATATTCATGCATGTGTTTGCTTGGTACATTTATGAACATTTATTATATATCTAAGACCTTAAAATTCTTATCACACAGGACACCCCTATTTTCATCAGAGAAATGTTGGAGGGTATGCTTCTTGTGTATTTTGGTAGTCCTTCCACAAATGAAATTTCTCCCGAGCCAAGCCCATCTTTTAGAGATCCATCGAAACGGAGCTCTTGCATTTCCACCAATCGGGGAGTTTCTTTGGAAGCTCTTGTAAAATGGTGCCTATCTCCCCCCGCCACCTTTTCCTTCCTCTTTTCCATTAACCATTTGAAAATAAAGGTTAGCTGTTCCTCTCCCCAGGCTGCCATTACATCAAGGCTGAATGCTGAACCGGCAGACACAATGCATAAGTCAAGCGATTGCTCCTTAAAGACCAGACCCGGCCCCCGCGGAAAACTATGAATAACACTTTCTAATGAGAAATGCAATTCGCTCCCGGGCCTTTTTCTCCCCTTTCCATAAGTCTCTCCTGGCTTTCCCACCTATGGCTGGTCTCTCACAATGAAATAGAACTCTGCCCCCTCCACACACCCCCGCTGCAGAGCTAATGCAGGGTTTTGGCAGAATATAACCCCTAATTTGAGAATGGAAGACAGCTGTAAGCTTTGTGGTGGCCCCACCATGCCTGAATAAAACCACCCCTAATGGCCCTCCTTTTGAACTTCACGCAAACCCCTCCAGAGCGCAGGTTTGGTCACTGAGGAGGGGGCCGTAATCTGTCAAACAGAGACTCAGCAGTGCTTCCTGGCAGGATCAGGGCCCAGCAGCAAGGGAAATTTCAGGCGGCGAAGCAGGAGATGGGTAGGTGTAGATTTCTAGCAAGAAGAGAAGATTACGAGAAGAGGCCGGATGGATCAGGCCAATGGCGCCTTGAGTTCAAGATCCTGTTCTCACCGGGGTTATAGAATCAGAGACTAGGGCCCTGCGGGACTTGACATACCGTATTTTTTGCTCTAAAAGACTCAGTTTTTCCCTCCTAAAAAGTAAGGGGAAATGTGTGTGCGTCTTATGGAGCGAATGCAGGCTGCGCAGCTATCCCAGAAGCCAGAACAGCAAGAGGGATTGCTACTTTCACTGCGCAGTGATCCCTTTTGCTGTTCTGGCTTCTGAGATTCAGAATATTTTTTTTTCTTGTTTTCCTCCACCAAAAACTAGGTGCGTCTTGTGGTCTGGTGCGTCTTATAGAGCGAAAAATACGGTATTTCCGCAGAGACTGAAAGACAGAGCTGTTCCACCTGGCCTTTGGCCAAGGCACTGCCTGACCCCCTCCTTTGGTAATCCTCACAGAACTCTACCCCAATGGTTGCCATTACAGTGGTACCTCGGGTTACATACGCTTCAGGTTACAGACTCCGCTAACCCAGAAATAGTGCTTCAGGTTAAGAACTTTGCTTCAGGATGAGAACAGAAATCGTGCTCCGGCGGCGCAGCAGCAGCGGGAGGCCCCATTAGCTAAAGTGGTGCTTCAGGTTAAGAACAGTTTCAGGTTAAGTACGGACCTCTGGAACGAATTAAGTACTTAACCCGAGGTAGTACTGTAATTTGATTTGAACAGATTTTATAATGAATTGATTTTAGAATGCTGTATTGTTTTACTGTTGTTAGCCGCTCTGAGCCTGGTTTTGGCTGGGGAGGGTGGGATATAAATAAAATTTATTATTATTATTATTATTATTATTATTATTATTATTATTAAGCTGGAAGAGACCCCAAGGTTCACCTGGTCCAACCGCCTGCAATGCGGGGATCTCAACTAGATCATACCCTGTTGGGGAGAGTGTGGTGCTGAGACCGCCAAGGTTGCAGGTTCAATCCCCTTATGAGACAGCTGCATATTCCTGCGGGTGGAATAGGATTTCCCTATTTTCATCAGCCCTGAGTGCTCACGGGAAGGACTGATCCTGAAGCTGAGGCTCCAAGACTTTGGCCGCCTCATGAGAAGAGAAGACTCCCTGGAAAAGACCCTGATGTTGGGAAAGATGGAGGGCACAAGGAGAAGGGGACGACGGAGGACGAGATGGTTGGACAGTGTTCTCGAAGCTACCAGCATGAGTTTGACCAAACTGCGGGAGGCAGTGGAAGACAGGAGTGCCTGGCATGCTCTGGTCCAGGGGGTCATGAAGAGTCGGACACAACTAAACAACAACAACAACAACAAATTTTTATCAGAGAAATGATGGATGGTATGTGATACGTCTCTTTCATGACACACATGCATGCACGCACCACTAACCTGCCTTTTTTCTAAACTAAAAAGTCCTGAATGTGTTAAGACAGTGTGACTCTGAACACTAGTTGTGTGTAAGGTAAAAAAGGTAAAGGACTATGGGGTTGCAGCACTCGTCTTGCTTTTCAGGCCGAGGGAGCCAGCGTTTGTCCACAGAGAGCTTCTGGATCATGTGGCCAGCAGGACTAAACCACTTCTGGCACAAAAGGACACCGTGACGGAAGTCAGAGTGCATGGAAACGCCATTTACCTTCCCGCCAGAGCGGTACCTATTTATCTACTTGCACTGGCGTGCTTTTGAACTGCTAGGTTGGCAGGAGCTGAGACAGAGCAACAGGAGCTCACCCCGTCGCGGGGATTCGAATCACCAACCTTCCGATCGGCAAGCCCAAGAGGCTCAGTGGTTTAGACCACAGCGCCACCTGCTCCCAACTAGTTGTGTGTATGTCATGGGGGTGGTGGTGGAGGCAATAGGGAACCACTTTTGTGGTCAGGACCCACTTCTGGGCACCTAAAAACCTCTGACTACCCGCTGAGTGGGACATGGGTGGAGCTGTGGGTTAAACCACAGAGCCTAGGACTTGCCAATCAGAAGGTCAGCGGTTCGAATCCCCGTGATGGGGTGAGCTCCCGTTGCTCAGTCCCTGCTCCTGTCAACCTAGCAGTTCAAAAGCACGTCAAAGTGCAAGTAGATAAATAGGTACCGCTCCGGTGGGAAGGTAAATGGCGTTCCCTCGGCCAATAAAGTGAGATGAGCGTCGCAACCCCTGAGTTGGCCACGACTGGACCTAATGGTCAGGGGTCCCTTTATCTTTACCTTTACCCGCCGAGTAAAACTGGGTGCTGGTTGAGAAGGATGCTTGGCCTGGCTCAGTTGGCCTCTTAAGATCCCCCCCCCACCCCACAAAAGAATGGGAAAGTATTAATGGCTAAAGTGATGTGCTTCAAAGCCTCCAGAAATGTCAGCAGTCAAAAGGGCAGTTGAAGATTTCCTGTACTTAACAGTGGAGACTTCAGCATCCCGCATTGCTTTTTGTCCTTCCCGATGAGTAGCGAAAAAAGAATAAATTATGCAAAGTGAGAGCAATAATGCAAATTTGCTTATGCTGCATAATTTAGAGAAGATTGGCAATTCAGCTTTTCTTCGCACAGAATTTGGGTTGCTTTGGTGCAAAACTGCATTGCACTTTCCTGCAAAGCTTACAAACGGGCGTGGGGTTCGTCTGACGTAACCACCTGGCAGTCTAACATAGTGTGGTGTATGTCATGGGGGGGTGGCCTTAGGGAGCAAATGTCCCCCCCCCCTTTCCTAAACAAAGGTCTCATTTCCCTCCCTGCATTGCTAGAGCTCTGTGGTCCACTTTTCACATACCAATTATTACTGCATCATAAACCAGAAAATTAAAATATCCCTGCAATAATAAGCATGCTTCCTTAAAAGTTAACTCCATCAAAATCTGTAGGATTTAATAAAAGGAAAATAATATTACACATCACCCCAATCTCTGACTCATGCAAGAATCCATGACACCTGAACTTCACCCAGGGTTTGTTTCCCTTGAAATGAATGTCGGCAGAGAAACCAAGCCTTATGAAGAATGGTCGAAGGAGTTGGGGATGTTTCGCCTGCAAAAGAGGAGACAAGTGGAGATATTATAGCCATCTTCAAATACCTCAGATCACTGCAAATACCTCAGATCACTGCAGTTCTCGAAGCTACCAACATGAGTTTGACCAAACTGCGGGAGGCAGTGGAAGACAGGAGTGTCTGTCGTGCTCTGGTCCAAGGGGTCATGAAGAGTCAGACATGACTAAACAACAAATGATTCTAATGAGCAGCCAAGTCACACCTTTCCAAAATATAGAGCAGATCATGCAATCTGACAAGCTCTGTAGGTGCCTGAATTTCTTCCCATCTCCCAATTAGCCATTCTTTTTTTTCCATAGATGATGCCTTGTTCTTCCGTTTCCAAGCTTCTTCGCAGATGGGCAGAGTCCAACAAGATTCCTCACCAATTCTTTGGGTTTTATTTGATCATCTAGACCAGGGGTGGGAAACTGCTTACAGCCCAGGGGGCCGGAATCCCTTCCAGGCAGTCTCTGGAGGGCCATGTGCCAGTTGGATGTGGGCGGGGCCAAAAACAGAAGTGGGTGGAGCAACAAATGTGAATTTTACCCATGTGCAGGAGTCTAGTTTCCACAAATCTATCCTCCATCTAGGCGATCAAGTAAGACGCATTATCAGCCTTCAAGGCAATGTTATTGCCAAGCAAAAACACTCAAGGAAGGTGCAAAGCAGGGCTGGTGGGTGGCCTGGGCGTCAAGGGCCAGATCCGGGGTTACAAGGGCCTCACTGTGCCTTTGGGTCCCCATCCCTGATCTAGACAACCCAGAAAAATGGTTAACGGATGGTAGAATAGCTCCCAAGGTCATGAGTGTGATCTATCTGGTCACTTCTTCCCAATAGGTCTTTATCAAGTAGTCAGCAGGATAGCTCAGCCAGTAGAGCATCAGGCTCTTAATCTCAGTCAGGGTCAAGGGTTCGAAACCCACTTTGGGCTAAAGATACCTGGGGGTTGAGCTAGATGACTCTTGTGGTGCCTTCAAGCTCTACAATTCTATGGTTCTATGACTACCAAATGTGACTCATACCTGCATCTGAGGATCCACACCACCGACATTTGCCTTGACACCCAGGGCACATTTTGCTCCATCTGTAAGTGCTGGATACCACCGACAAAGCAATTTGTAATCGTTACCTCTTAACATTCACACAGAGATTTTTTTGCAGGTCTTTGGTGGTCAAATTTATGCCATTCCTGCTTGGAGATTTCCCTATCCAGCACTTTGCCGCCTCCTTCTTAAAACGATCACCATGCCATAAATCTGAAGTATACTAGTTTGGATAGTCCTTTTATTGCTCTTGAGAGCTGCCCAGGGAACTTGTGGATCGCTGATATAAATTCAGGTAATAAAGAAATAAAAATAAATTGACATCCAATGAGCTGTGACTTTGTGGTGGACCCACCTTTTTTCTGTGTTGTTTTAAGCTGTTTTTAATGTTGTGTTTTAATTGTTGGATCTCACCCTGGACCTTAGGGTGAAGGGCAGGTAAAGAAGAAGAAGAGGAGGAGAAGGAGAAGGAGAAGGAGGAGAAGGAGGGAGGAGGGAGGAGAAGGAGGAGGAGAAGGAAGAGGAGGAGAGGAGGAGGAGGAGGAGGAGAGGAGGAGGAGAAGGAGAGGAGAAGGAGGAGAAGGAGAGGAGAAGGAGGAGGAGGAGGAGGAGGGAGGAGGAGGAGGAGGAGGAGGAGGAGGAGAAGGAGGAGGAGGGAGAAGGAGGAGGAGAAGGAGGAGAAGGAGAGGAGGAGAAGGAGGGAGGAGGAGGAGGAGGAGGAGGAGGAGGAGGAGGAAGAGAAGGAGAGGAGGAGGAAGGAGGAGGGAGGAGGAGGAGGAGGAAAGAGGAAGGAGAAGGAGGAGGGAGGAGAAAGAGAAAGAGGAGGAGGAAAGAGGAAGAAGAAGGAGAAGATTGTTGTTGGAACAGACTCCCTTCGAAAGTGGTAGCCTCTCCTTCATTGGAGACTTTCCATTGGACTCTGCTTCATTTTTTTGAAGAGAGGTTGGATGGCCACCTGTCAGGGATGCTTTAGCTGAGATTCCTGCATTGCAGGGGGTTGGACGAGATGCCTCTCAAGAGTCTCTTTCAACTCTACAATTCTACAGTTCTAAGGTGTCCTGTCATTTGCAGGGTTCAATCCCAGGTTGACATCTGGTTCAGATGAGCGCAGGTAGCACCTGTTAATGGGGGAAAGCCTTCCCTGCGGAAAAGGAGGGGTCAGAATAGCCAGGACTGGGGAAAAGTGATCCAGCCACCTGATTCTGCCTCATTTAGCCCCTTGAGATGTTCCTAGATGCCACCAGACATACCAAATGAGCACACCTCCTGTGCCAAAGGCACGCCGCCACACAGGCAGCATCAAACCTCTTTTCCTTCCCCCACATCTTTCCGGATGGATTTATCTCGCTCACCTGCTGAAATGCCCATCATCCAGCTTTCCTGCCTGCGGCGCCTATATGTGTATATATATTTGCAGCAGTTATAACTTTATAATCCTGCAGAAGCTCTTTGAAGCTTACAACTTAATCAACAACAACATGGTCGGCGCAGCATTCTCAGCGGGCTCATGCATTATTCACTCCCTTCACGTGAGCGGAGGGATGTGGCGGTGGCGGGGTTTGCGCGTCTGCACATGGTTTCCATCCCCCCTCTCTTTTCCTTTTGTCTTCAGCTTACAGATCGCTCTTAAGCTTCAAAGTTGAAGGATCCCAGTTTTGTGTCCTTATCTACAAGGTGAAAGACGAGAGAAATTCTCCTCTGCCTTTGGTGAGATAAGTCATGTTGGCTTCCCTTTCTTCAGAAGGCTGTGCAGCCGGCGTTTATCAATTAATTACTGGATTGCCTTCACGCTCATTAATTCCCCCTGCTGTCTTCCCTTTCGGAAAGGTCTGCCTTGCCTCCATTTTATAATTGCCGGCGTCTTAGATTCCTTCGGTTTCTGGAAAAAGTTAAGAGCATGACGTGAGTCTAACAAGGAGGAGACGCCGAGTGAGTCCTCAGTAGGGTGGTCTTGGCTGAGTGGCCTCTGGCTGCAGCAGAGGGTGGCCTGGAAGCAGAACAAGCCCCCTTCCCAGCTAGTGGCGTAGCAAGGGTTGCCAGTGACCAGGGCAAGGAAAGTATTGCACGCCCTAAGGCAAGAATTGTGCCCCGTAACCAGTGCCTCCATGCAGCGCTGCCACCGGATGGAGCTGTGGAACATGCATGCACACCTCCTTGTGCTGAGGCACTGCCACTACCACTGCCATGCATCTCGCCATCTCCCCACCTCCACTGCCAGTGGGGGATTCCGTGCAACAGAGGGATGCAAGGGCCCGTCCTCTTCCAGCTTCTGCTCAAGTGAAGTGGGTGGGCAGAATGGGGAGTGACTGGAGGGTCAGGGCAGCAGCTGCAAAGGTGCGCCCCTAAAAATTTTGTGTGTCTAGGGCAATTGCCCTGGTAGCCCCCTCACCATGCTATGCCTGTGCACCCCCCCGGCTGCTCAGGATAGTTTCAGTTTGGGGCGGTGCCCAGCTGGGATGGTGTCACTTTGTAGAATGCAGCTGGTTGGGTGGCTGGGTGGGTGGGTGGCATCCATCAGTCTCGGGAGACAATGGAGGAGTGCACCTTTGCGGGTGTTGGAAAGTTACAGTGCCTGCTGTGGCTGTAGAGACCAATGCAGGAGAGACATTGTTATTGTTTAGTCGTTTAGTTGTGTCCGACTCTTTGTGACCCCATGGACCAGAGCACGCCAGGCACTCCTGTCTTTCACTGCCTCCTGCAGTTTGGTCAAACTCATGCTGGTAGCTTCGAGAACACTGTCCCACCATCTTGTCCTCTGTTGTCCCCTTCTCCTTGTGCCCTCCATCTTTCCCAACATCAGTGTCTTTTCCAGGGAGTCTTCTCTTCTGAGGAGGTGGCCAAAGTATTGGAGCCTCAGCTTCACGATCTGACCTTTCAGTGAGCAGTCAGGGCTGATTTCCTTCAGAATGGAGAGGTTTGGTCTTCTTGAAGTCCATGGGACTCTCAAGAGTCTCCTCCAGCACCAGAATTCAAAAGCATCAATTCTTCGGCGATCTGCCTTCTTTATGGTCCAGCTCTCACTTCCATACATCACTACTGGGAAAACCATGGCTTTAACTATACTGACCTTTGTTGGCAAGGTGATGTCTCTGCTTTTTAAGATGCTGTCTAGGTTTGTCATTGCTTTTCTCCCAAGAAGCAGGCGTCTTTTAATTTCGTGACTGCTGTCACAGAATGGCAGAATCGGAAGGGATGCTTTAGCTGGGATTCCTGCATTTATTTATTTGTTAAATTTGTACAACGCCCTTCATCCGAAGATCTCAGGGCAGATCCCAGCATAAAAATGCAAAATAAAAAGACAAAATAACCCACATACTATTCTCCAGGTAACTGAGGTGCCCCAGGAGAAATCCTTATGCTATGTATAAAGCAGGAATTTACCCACAAGATCAACATGGGAAATATCCAAAATGAGAAATGCCTAACAAGTGAATAGCAATACCTTAGGCTTCATATTATTGTTTTAAAAGAAATTGCTTCTGTCAGGAGCTCAGCCTGCACTCGAGTAGGACCCTGGCAGAGACACCTGTCCAACTAGCATGTTCTCTCCCTCCTGGTCTTTCATTCGGGAGCTTCAGAAGCTTTCTTCTGCCCGAATGTCACAGCGACCGATGCCAACAGACATCGGCACACTTAGGGATCCGCAGAGTTTGCGCACCTTGTGTGACAGACCTCAGCAACTCAGCATTTTGGCTAATCTACTTTATTTACATATAAACACACACGGAGCACTGCAACATGGCTCCCTCTCTCTCTAGCATCAGACAGCAAAGTAAAAAAGAACAAAGGACAATAGTCCCACTTCACGGAACACAGTAACACAAACATCCTGTCTCCGTCACTTCCCACTTTGTGGAGTCCAAACATACACCATCATGTGATAGACAAAAATCCCATGACTGCAATCATGGAGAAGGAATTCTAACAGCTTCATTGGAGGTGTTTGGACGAGATGATCTTCAGGGTCCCTTCCAACTCTATGGTTCTATGAGTCTATGGCTCCATTGCCCAAAAGTTCATGAGATCCAACCCTTTGCAAGGCAGGAAGCACAGGTAAGAAACCTAAATTTTGCATGATGGTTTTCCATAGAGTTTGCAGAACACCTGAATTCCATTCACATGTTTGCTTGATCTGTATTTCGATCGTACAATCCCCCTATTAATTCCCCCTGGTCCGAGAAGTTTTCTCATTGTTCCGTGGCTGTGCCTTGAAAAAAAATCTATCTTGCCTGCCGAATCAGATCTCACCAGATGTTCAGGAAATCCAGTGAGAGGTTTTGCTTAGCTTCGATGCAGCAAGTTACAATCAGATTCTTGGAAGACACTTGTGGGCCAACGAAAAATGCTCTCAGATCCTGGGGGAATTAATCGGTACATAATACAATCAAGTAAAACTGTGGATGAGCCTTGTGGCTATTACTGAACAGGAATTAGAACTGATATTCTGTTTTATTGACAGTATTCCTTAAAAAAACACACACACACAACATCCGCCCTAATGCAATGAGATTGGGATGCTTGGTAAAAGCTCAGCTTCTGCTGCAGTTGGGGCCATGACCCAGGAAGTGTCTGCAAATATTAGTTTATCCGTCTCTCTTCCAGAGGCGTCCGCAAGCAGAATCCCATTTTTAAAGTGTTTTTGCCGAATCCGAAGAGCTGACCCTCCACCCTCCTCTCCTTTTAAGTGCTGTCTTTGTTCTGCATCCCTTCGCCTCCCATCTCCTCAGCCTCTCTCTCATCTTGGCAGAGCATATAATTTCCTCGAGACTTTCCCGTCCCCCACATTTATTTGAGTTCCCCTCGTTCTCCGTCTCTCTCTCTGTTTCCCAGCTCCTGCTAAACTTGGTTTTTGCTCTGCTCGGCTGTGGGACGAAAACCGAACCCTTCATGAGTGGTATCCCCTCTCCCACAAGGTCAAACTTTGGGATGAAATTTCCCCTGGAACTGAAAGGAACTCAAGAGAGGGCTCCTCCTCAGAATTTCAAGGGGAATCAGAACTGTCTGGATAAAACCGATGCATTTCTGAGGCCCAAAACTGGAGGTTGCTCCTCAGGAGAAGGTCTGAGGGATTCTGGTGAAAGCCAAAATGAAGAAGGAAGGAATAAGATGAAGGGAAGGGATGCCAGCTTTACCTCCTCACCTCGGCCTCCCAGAATCCCAAGAACCTTGTTATGTACTGAGTTGAATAGGATCCAAAATGCAGCAGTCTGATTGGTCCTAGAACAATAGGATTCAGAATGCAGCAGTCTGATTGGTCCCAGAACAATAGAATCCAGAATGCAGCAGTCTTATTGGTCCACAGGAGCCACCCAATCCAGCTCCAGGTGGAAGTGAAACCACAACCTGATTGGCCTACAGGAGAATCCCGGAATTAGCCAATCACGTGGGGCCCATTATGTAAATAATGTATATAAAGCAGACATTCTGGGGGAACTTCCATTCCTCCTCACCACTATGAGCTGAATAAAGAGCATGAAACCCACTCTCGACTCTGTGTATATTTCAAACCTGATCAAGTAGTGCTGGTTTTAGATTTTTATTTTTCCGTATTGATTTATTTCCAGGACTGGTTTTAGGGTGCATATTGTGTTAGGGTAGCATGCTCCAGTAGATGTTCTCTAAGTTTCACTGCCTCCAACGCTGAAGGTTCTACATAGCCTCCACTTAGCTGCTCCTCAGCACCCTTGTAGTCACAGAACTGGGACCCTCAGTTGGTTAGCTCCAATCCATTGTGCCGCCAGAGGGCTTCAGCATGCCATAGGGTCACAGCGTGCAATGGGCAGACACGGCCCTTCCACCAAGCACCTAATCTAAGACACGACACAGTCCTGGACCCCATTTGCCCTCCCCGGGGTGGTGAAACCGAATCCGCTCCCCATCTTCCATCAGAGCCTGGCAGCTGCCGTGTGGAGTCAGCTCACCATTGGTCCCCTCCTCTCAACTATCATATCCCCATAATTGTTCCGGTTGCCATTTTCTGAACGTGTCTCAGGTGCTGAAGTGAAGGACATGAGGCAGGAGTTGGTAATGCACAGGCAAGCTGCCAGCTAGCTCTGCTGAAGCTCCTTTTATTGGCACAATATGCAAAACCAGATAGATACATTTTGGACTATGACTTTTACACATCTTCCCATCCCGAGATCGTGGGGTGGTACAAAGTTATTTTGGCACCTGTTTCCACCGTGTCATTTTCCCCTTGAACCATATATGACGAAGGAGACAAAGGTCACAGACAGGGCACGGCAGACCACTAAGAGAGCAAAAGTTTAGATAGAGGGCAAGATGTTCAGACAGCTGAAAACACAAGAATTACCAACGGTAGAAGAATGGCAGATGAAGATGATGGACTTTATGGAGCTGGCTGAACTCACCGGGAGAATCCGTGACCAGAAAGAAGAGGAATATCAAGAAGACTGGAAGAAATTTAAAGACTATTTGAATAAATATTGTAATATTAAAGATTTGTAATTACTTGGAAGAACTAATTAGGCCTAGGATTAAATCAGGATTAAATAAATAAATAAATAAGAAATAGTAGGATAAGAAAAGTTAGGAAATTGGATTATAACTCAAATATTGTTATATGGAATAATGATATTGGAAACTGCTACATTCAATTACAAGGAAATTCAGTTGGAAGAGATTAGAGGAAGTCAAGTCATATGTTTATGAAGTTGGACTTTAACCAATTAACTAAGTCTTATTTATGTATGTGCTGGTATATGTGGGGTTTGTAGTATTTTATTATCTTCATTTTTCATTTTTCTATTATTGTTTTTTCTTTCTTTATTATGTTAAAGTTATGTCTTTGTATGAAACTCAATAAATACCATTGGAAAAAAGATGTTCAGACAGCTGTGGCTTTGTCTGTGGCGGTGAGTGTGCTCCGCACCCAAAAGTCACACGTGCAGACAGCTGAGGCTGCCCGCGGGCGGAAGTGAACTCCACACCCAGCGATCATTCCTACAAGCTGCCACCTGGACCTTTCTCCACAAATGCTTGTATTGGCTGTTGTTTCCAAAAGCCTAACCAACACCACTCTCCCAGCCTCCTCGTCCCCAGACAGGTTACACTTATTAGCCTCCAATTTATCTCCATTTGTTCTGGTGCGCGCAGTCTTATTTAACTCAAACAAGGCGCCAAACATCTCTGAAGCGAAGCCAAGCGGACTTTCCTCCTCTCCTTGTCCTGCTTCCTCATCATCCTCACTTGCCCTGCCCTTGCTTTGGTCACACTTTTTTTTTAAAAAAATGCTTTTTGTTGACTTTTTAAATTATTATTCCAATACATATTCTATTCAATCTTCAACATATATTGCACACATCTATCAGGTATATGCAAACTCGGCCCTTCAGATGTTTTGGGACTACAAGTCCCATCATCCCTGATCACTGGTACTGTTAGCTAAGGATCATGGGAGTTGTAGTCCCAAAACATCTGGAGGGCCGAGTTTGCCTATGCCTGACATATATAAACCAAACAATAACAATATTTCTTCACACAAGTGACTTCTCACCACCTCAATGTAGCTTCTTAATTCTTCCTTCTCTTTTCAGCCAGTGGCGTAGCGTGGGGGGTGCAGGGGGGGGCCGGCCGCACCGGGCGCAACATCTGGGGGGGTGCGCTTGCCGCCTCTGGAGTCGCCGAAGAGCCTCGGGCGCAGGCTGTAGCAGAGCCCCATGTATCGCGGAACCAACGAGCTGGCAGCGGCTCTCAGCGCTCGCCGCGGTCCCCACGCGTCAGGGCCGCGAAGGGCGCGCCAGGCAGCCCCTCCTCACAGCCCCGCCGCCGCCGCCGCCGCTGCTGCAGCTGCTGGGCCTTGTTGCATTTTCCTCGCCTCTCTGCCCTCCTCCTCCGGGCAAGCAGCGTCGTTTGGGCGGCAGCGCCAGCGGCAACTCGCCTCAGATCACCTGACACGGACCCGCCGCCGCCGCCGTGGCTACCTTACCGTAAATACCCCAGCCCAGGCAGCAGCAAGAAGAAGCTGGCAGCGGCGGCAGGTTAGGGGTTAGGGGGCGCAAATTACTTGCCTTGCCCCGGGTGCTGACAACCCACGCTACGCCGCTGTTTTCAGCTGTGTTGTTTCTCCTTATTACCCTTCTCTTACACACTTATCTATCTGTTCTTTACTTTGCAAAATTTACCGTATTTTTCGCTCTATGAGACGCACCAGTCCACAAGACGCACCTTGTTTTTGGAGGAGGAAAACAAGGAAAAAAATATTCTGAATCTCAGAAGCCAGAACAGCAAGAGGGATCGCTGCGCAGTGAAAGCAGCAATCCCTCTTGCTGTTCTGGCTTCTGGGATAGCTGCGCAGCCTGCATTCGCTCCATAAGACACACACTCCATAAAACGCACACACATTTCCCCTTACTTTTTAGGAGGGAAAAAGTGAGTCTTATAGAGCAAAAAATACGGTAGTCGAAACATATCGAGGATTTTATTTGAGAACAATGTTTTCCACAATCCCACCCACTCCTTTTTAAATTTTTTTGGTTTGGTTGGTTCCTAATTGCCTCTGTCATTTTTGCTAATTCGAAATACTCACACAATTTGATTTGCCATTCTTCCTTTGTCCTGTCCTGTCCTGTCCTGTCCTCCTTCCATTTTCCAGCCATTAACATTCTTGCTGCTGTTGTAGCATATAGGAACACCCTTTTTATCATTTGAAATATCAATTCTCATAATGCCCAGAAGAAAGGCTTCAAGTTTCTACTCAAATGTTTCTCTGAACATTTTTTTGAAATTCGTCATAGACAGTATTCCAAATCCCCCCCCAACCCTACCACATGTGGTACATCGTTCCTTTCTTTGCTCACACTTTATCCCCTCAGCACCCTGGGTAAAGCTGCAAAGATGCTCATAGGAATATCCCATCATGCCTTGAGCCAGACTCTCCTGCCCCCACCAAGGAGAAAGCAGTGAGGAGCTGTAGAACTTGGGGGATTCTCTGCAGGAGGCAAACATTTATCTTCATGCTTGTTTATATAGCTGTTTCAAGTTTAAGAGGGTGTAAAGTACTTCTCCCCCTTCATGGATCACTGCCTTGCCGTGGCGAAGGGGCTTGAAGAACTCAGGGAAGCTATGAACTACGCCGAGCAGGGCACACAAGATGAACAGGTCATAGTGGAGAGTTTTGACCAAACGTGATCCACCTGGAGGAGGAACCGGCAAGCCACTCCAGTATCCTTGCCAAGAAAACTCCATGGACAAAGACAACAGGCATATAAAAGTTATGACGCTGGAAGATGAGCCCCTCAGGTCGGAAGGCGTCCAACATGCTACTGGGGAAGAGCGGAGGGCAAGTACAAGTAGATCCAGAGCTGATGAAGCGGCTGGGCCAAAGCCGAAAGGACGCTCAGTTGCGGATATGCCTGGAAGCGAAAGGAAAGTCCAATGCTGTAAAGAAAAATATTGCATAGGAACCTGGAATGTAAGAACCATGAACCTGGGTAAGTTGGAGGTGGTCAAAAATGAGATGGCAAGAATAAATATTGACATCCTGGGCATCAGTGAATTAAAATGGACGGGAATGGGCGAATTCAGTTCGGATGACCATCACATCTACTACTGTGGGCAAGAAACCCGTAAAAGAAATGGAGTGGCCCTCATAGTCAACAAAAGAGTGGCGAAAGCTGTACTGGGATGCAATCTCAAAAATGATAGAATGATCTCGATACGAATCCAAGGCAGACCTTTTAACATCACAGTAATCCAAGTTTATGCACCAACTACTGGTGCTGAAGAAACTGAAATTGACCAATTCTATGAAGACTTACAACACCTTATAGAAGTGACACCAAAGAAGGATGTTCTTCTCATTATAGGGGATTGGAATGCTAAAGTAGGGAGGCAAGAGATAAAAGGAACAACTGGCAAGTTTGGCCTTGGAGATCAAAACGAAGCAGGGCAAAGGCTAATAGAGTTCTGTCAAGAGAACAAGCTGGTCATCACAAACACGCTTTTCCAACAACATAAGAGACGACTCTACACATGGACATCACCAGATGGGCAGCATCGAAATCAGATTGATTATATTCTCTGCAGCCAAAGATGGAGAAGCTCTATACAGTCAGCAAAAACAAGACCTGGAGCTGACTGTGGCTCAGATCATCAGCTTCTTATAGCAAAATTCAAGCTTAAACTGAAGAAAGTAGGAAAAACCACTGGGCCGGTAAGATACAATCTAAGTCAAATCCCTTATGAATACACAGTGGAAGTGACAAACAGGTTTAAGGATTTAGATTTGGTGGACAGAGTGCCTGAAGAACTATGGATGGAGGCTCGTAACATTGTACAGGAGGCAGCAACGAAAACCATCCCAATGAAAAGGAAATGCAAGAAAGCAAAGTGGCTGTCCAACGAGGCCTTACAAATAGCGGAGGAGAGAAGGCAAGCAAAATGCGAGGGAGATAGTGAAAGATACAGGAAACTGAATGCAGATTTCCAAAGAATAGCAAGGAGAGACAAGAAGGCCTTCTTAAACGAGCAATGCAAACAAATAGAGGAAAACAACAGAATGGGAAGAACCAGAGATCTGTTCAAGAAAATTGGAGATATGAAAGGAACATTTCGTACAAAGATTACCATAATAAAGGACAAAAGTGGTAAGGACCTAACAGAAGCAGAAGACATCAAGAAGAGGTGGCAAGAATACACAGAGGAATTATACCAGAAAGATATGGATGTCTCGTACACCCCAGGTAGTGTGGTTGCTGACCTTGAGCCAGACATCCTGGAAAGTGAAGTCAAATGGGCCTTAGAAAGCACTGCAAATAACAAGGCCAGTGGAAGTGATGGTATTCCAGCTGAACTATTTAAAATTTTAAAAGATGATGCTGTTAAGGTGCTACACTCAATATGCCAGCAAATTTGGAAAACTCAGCAGTGGCCAGAAGATTGGAGAAGATCAGTCTACATCCCAATCCCAAAGAAGGGCAGTGCCAAAGAATGCTCCAACTACCGCACAATTGCACTCATTTCACACGCTAGCAAGGTTATGCTTAAAATTCTACAAGGAAGGCTCAAGCAGTATGTGGATCGAGAACTCCCAGAAGTGCAAGCTGGATTTAGAAGAGGCAGAGGAACCAGAGACCAAATTGCAAACATGCGCTGGATTATGGAGAAAGCTAGAGAGTTCCAGAAAGACATCTACTTCTGCTTCATTGACTATGCAAAAGCCTTTGACTGTGTCGACCACAGCAAACTATGGCAAGTTCTTAAAGAAATGGGAGTGCCTGATCACCTCATCTGTCTCCTGAGAAATCTCTATGTGGGACAAGAAGCTACAGTTAGAACTGGATATGGAACAACTGATTGGTTCAAAATTGGGAAAGGAGTACGACAAGGCTGTATTTTGTCCCCCTGCTTATTTAATTTATATGCAGAATACATCATGCGAAAGGCTGGGCTGGATGAATCCCAAGCTGGAATTAAGATTGCCGGAAGAAATATCAACAACCTCAGATATGCAGATGACACAACCTTGATGGCAGAAAGTGAGGAGGAATTAAAGAACCTTTTAATGAGGGTGAAAGAGGCGAGCGCAAAATATGGTCTGAAGCTCAACATCAAAAAAACGAAGATCATGGCCACTGGTCCCATCACCTCCTGGCAAATAGAAGGGGAAGAAATGGAGGCAGTGAGAGATTTTACTTTCTTGGGCTCCATGATCACTGCAGATGGTGACAGCAGCCACGAAATTAAAAGACGCCTGCTTCTTGGGAGAAGGGCAATGACAGGCCTAGACAGCATCTTGAGAAGTAGAGACGTCACCTTGCCAGCAAAGGTCCGTATAGTTAAAGCCATGGTTTTCCCAGTAGTGATGTATGGAAGTGAGAGCTGGACCATAAAGAAGGCTGATCGCCGAAGAATTGATGCTTTTGAATTATGGTGCTGGAGAAGACTCTTGAGAGTCCCATGGACTGCAAGAAGATCAAACGCATCCATTCTTAAGGAAATCAGCCCTGAGTGCTCACTGGAAGGACAGATCGTGAAGCTGAGGCTCCAGTACTTTGGCCACCTCATGAGAAGAGAAGACTCCCTGGAGAAGACACTGATGCTGGGAAAGATGGAGGGCACAAGGAGAAGGGGGCGACAGAGGACGAGATGGTTGGATAGTGTTTTCGAGGTTACCAGCATGAGTTTGACCAAACTGCGGGAGGTAGTGGAGGACAGAGGTGCCTGGCGTGCTCTGGTCCATGGGGTCACGAAGAGTCGGACACGACTAAACGACTAAACAACAACAAAGTACTTCTCAGGTATTCATAAACCTTACGCGTGATGCTCTAAGAATGTTCTGGCCTTCCTTCTTATTATTCCTACATTGCAGAGGCAAGAGGTGATGCTGGAATGGAGAGAGGAAGGTTTAATCCAAGAGTTTGTATTTGTGGCAGAAGGTGAAGGAGGAACTTCTGCGCTCAGGGCCTGCAAACACACAACATTTTATTCTAGAATCTATGGTGACTGTGTGCCTGGCAGTTTTTTCCTTCATAGTCTCTCTATGCAAAATCTAGATTTACTTGCACATATTTTGCCCCCGATGGGCTGCCCCCAGAAACAAGGTTTGCTGATGTTGTTTCCAGTCCACAAATGAGACATCATCAACGACTTTCCCACCGGTTGCATTGCGTTTCCTTTAAATAAAAATAAATTATGTGGAATAGTATAACAACATCATTCTGGCCACCATAGTTTAAGAAGGATGTTGACAAGCTGGGACATTGGGCAGAGGAGGGTGACCAAGATGATCAAAGGTCTGGAAACCAAGCCTGATGAGGAGCGGTTGAAGGAGCTGGGTATATTTAGCCTGGGAAAGAGGAGACTGAGAGGAGATATGAAAACCATCTTCAAATATCTCCAGGGCTGTCACATGGAAGCGGGAACAAGCTTATTTTTTCCTGCTCCAGAGGGTGGGACCTAAACCAATGGCTTCAAGTTACAAGGAAGGAGATTCAACTAAATTTCAGGTGATGGATCACATGGTCTTTCCTTTCATTGCACAATTTTTCTGCTATGTTGCAGAAAAAACCCAAGCTCTTCAAGGGTAGGGGGGCAGCTTGAGAAGGATCGTGCTGGTTTCCAAAGTACCCCCTTACCACTGCAAACCTTCCTTCAATGCTCCTTAGCTTTAAAAACATAGAATTGTCGAGTAGGAAGCGACCCCCGCAAGGGTAATCTAGTCCAACCCCCTGCTATGCAGGAATCTCAACTGAAGCATCCATGACAGATGGCCATCCAACCTCTGCTTAAAAACCTCAAAGGAAGAAGAGTCCATCACCTCCCAAGGGAGACCGTTCCACTGTCGGACAGCTCTTACTGTCAGAAAGTTCTTCCTGAAGTTTAGTCGGAATCTCCCTTCTTGTCACTTCAAGCCATGGGTTCAAGTCCTACCACTCCAGAGCAGGAGAAAACAAGCTTGCTCCCTCTTCCACATGACAGCCCTTCAGATATTTGAAGACAGCTATCATATCTCTTTATGGTGCTGGAAGAGACTCTTGAGAGTCCCATGGACTGCAAGAAGATCAAACCTATCCATTCTTAAGGAAATCAGCCCTGGGTGCTCACTGGAAGGACAGATCCTGAAGCTGAGGCTCCAATACTTTGGCCACCTCATGAGAAGAGAAGACTCCCTGGAAAAGACCCTGATGTTGGGAAAGATGGAGGGCACAAGGAGAAGGGGACGACAGAGGACAAGATGGTGGGACAGTGTTCTCGAAGCTACCAGCATGAGTTTGACCAAACTGTGGGAGGCAGTGGAAGACAGGAGTGCCTGGTGTGCTCTGGTCCAGGGGGTCACGAAGAGTTGGACACGACTAAACAACTATACTACAACAACAACAACAACAACAACAACAACAAATCTCTTCTCAGTCTTCTCTCATCCAGGCTAAACATCCCCAACTCCCTCAACCATTCCTCATAAGTCTGTTTCCAGACCCTTGATCATCTCGGTTGCCTCCCTCTGCACACCTTCCAAGCTGTCAACATCCTTTTTCATTTGTGGTGTCCAGAATCAAGCATTGTTTGCCCACGTGAAAGCGCAACTTGCCCACCATGAAAGCTAGGAGCTTGCTTCCAAACGGAAGTTCTCAGGCCATGGAATCCTTCAGCGAAAGTCGTCTTTCAGACTGCGGCATGCGTTCTCCCGGCCCAGCTCTGCACAAAAGCAGCTGATGATCCAGCGAGGTCCGGCGCATCCCAGACGCCAAAGCGAGTGTCTGATTTCCTTTCTGAGAATACCAATTGTGATTATTATATGCTCTGCCAACATGACTTCAAGATAATGGGGGCAGCTGATGGTTCTTTGGGTATCGCCTGTCACTTAACATTCTGCTACGTTTCCCTCCTGTCATTTCTGCCGCGCTAATGGCTCTCCTGCGATTGGCTGCGTCGCGTGACCCCAAGGATGTGCTGCGGCGCTTAATGGAAGGCTTTGTTTTAATAGAATCTAAATGACACCTCTCTGGTTAAGACGAGGAAGGAATTAGACAGGAGGAGAGTGGAACCTGTGCATGCCTCAGACATGTTTTTCTGAGTCCTCCCGAAAAGAAAGGTGACCTCTTTTGTCCTTCTGCAGAGATGCTTTTCCGCTGGAGATGAGGTGCCATCAAAGCTGAGGCGTTCTAGGGTGGGGGAAGAGCCTCAAAAAGTTCCCATGTGTGTTGTTTCCTCTAAATTCCTTCTGTGGATTTGCATTTCTGCACCAAGAAGCTGTGGGGTGTGAACCACAAGAGCAGTCAAGTACAACATTCCTAGAGTGAACATTTTTACACATGGGGAGGCATGTTTGTCCAGCCAGCAGGCAAACTTCCTGTTTCCTTCTGGGCTGGGACAGACTTCCTGTGCATGTGACTAGAGGTGGGTGTGGCCTCACCTGTGCAGGTAATGACAAAAGCACAGGGCAGGGCAGCCATCTCTCTCTCTTTGACTACATGCATCGAAGAAGCAACATCTGCTTAGCCAAAGAGGGACTGTCTCCTTATGAGATAGTGTCCAGGTGTATGTTACTTTTCTGAGCTAAGTCTGCCTTCTGGGATCCGATTGTGAACAAAATGTGAGTAAACTCTTTTTATGCTTTTATAGAAGACTGTGTCGTGTCTTATCTTTTATGAGGGAATAAGGGGGGAATACCAGAACAGTTATTATAGAGGCTTCAGTGAGCCTGAGCAAATGCATCCGCTGCAAGTTTAAAAGGAGGAATGTTACTCTGCTAAATGGTGAAACTTGTTAACACAAGTTGGAAAGGCTATAATCAAACAATATATCCTCTCCTGCATCCCTGAACATTCCCACAGAGGCCAGGCATTTTGGTTTGTGGTATAATCACAAAATGTGCCTTCTCTGCAGATGAAAAGTGGGAACAATCCAGAACAAAAAGTGGGAGTTATGAGTAGGAGCAAAATTCTCCTTGACTGACAGAAGGGAGAGAAGAAGGCATCGATTTCCGTTCCAGCCCTCTTCGCTGTTTCTGTTCCTCCGCAGTTTGGCTTCACTATTCGTCTCATTGGAGGAACTGATATAATTCATAGACTCACAGAATCATAGAGTTGGAAGGGATTTCAAGGGTCTTTTCTTTCTTAAGAATTTTTATTGATTATTTTCACATAACAAATTATTTCAACAATTTCAACAATTATATTTCCCCCCCCCATTTTCCCCCTCCCACCCCACAACCCCCCTCCCTCCCCTGCGACTTCCCTCAGCTCCTCTCTCTGATTTATCAACACATATTGTTCTCTGCATATTGTCAAAATTTAAAGATCTCTAAAATATCCATCTATTATGTTAACAAATAATTTTATCACCTTGGATGACTTTAAAAGAGGATTGGGCAAATCTATGGCTACATACCCTCCAACATTTCTCCAATGGAAACAGGGATGTCCTATTCTATTATTATTATTATTATTATTATTATTATTATTATTATTATTATTA
>JAXCMG010000015.1:2018322-2029795 GCA_034642415.1 Podarcis siculus
GACTTCTGCCAACACCTCTGATGATTTTCCGTTCTTTATCACTTATTCTGCATTTCTTAATTTCCTATTATCATTAACTAATAATTCACTTTACAAAACTTCCTGTAATCCTACTAGTGTAATCTGTTCATCACAATTGCTTTTCAAATACCAGTTCATATATTTACTCCAGTCCTCTAAGAATCTCTGATCCCACAGATTTCGAATCCTTCCTGTTAATTTATCTAATTCTGCCCTAGTCCATCAGTTTCTTCCTCCATTCTTCTTTCTTCGGTAGTTCTCCTTGCTTCCATTTTTGTGCCAATAATATTCTTGCTGCTGTCATTGCATATAAAAACAACTTACAATCCTGTCTATTGATATCATCTCCTACAATGCCAAGTAAAAATGCTTCTGGTTTGTTAAAAATATTTCAACATCTTTTTCATCTCATATATCATTTCCCAGAAGTTTTTCACTTTTTTACATTCCCACCACATGTGATGAAGTGTTCCTTCCTTTTCTTTACATTTCCAACATTTATTACTTATTTTATACATTTTAGCTAATTTCACAGGTGTAATATACCACCTATACATCATTTTCATCACATTTTCTTTCAAAGAAGTGCATGCAATAAATTTTAATCCTTCTTTCCGCAATTTCTCCCAATCCTTTAATTGTATATTATATCCAGAATCCTTGGCCCAATGTGTCATCACCGACTTTACCTTCTCATCTTTCACAATTCTTTGATTCTAAGAAGGACTTCTTCACACATTGCATAGTTAAACTGTGGAACTCGCTGCCGCAAGAGGCGGTGACGACCACCAACTTGGATGGCTTTAAAAGAGGAGTAGGCAGGTTCATGGAAGAGAGGGTCATCCATGGATACGAGCCAAGAGATGGCTCTGTTCTGTCTCCACAGCTGGAAGCAGTAATGCTTCCGAATACCAGTTGCCGGAAAGGGCAGCGGCAGAGAGGGCTCTTGTGTTCAAATTGTGCTTGCAGGTTTTCCCTTGGGAGCATCTGGCTGTGTCCATCTGTGACGCTGGACCAGATGGGCCATTGGCCTGATCCAGCACACTATGCTTCCCAGAAGCATAGAATTATAGAGTTGGAAGGGACCCAAGCGTCATCTAGTCCAACCCGCTGCAATGCAGGAGTCTTTTGCCCAACGTGGGGCTCGAACCCACAAACCTGAGGTTAAGAATCCCATGCTCTCCAGACTGAGCTATCCCAGGGGGGTAATAGTCTTATTATCTTAATTGAACCAGATACAGTGGGCCTCGGGTTGTGAATGTGATCCGTGCGGGATGCACGTTCGCAACCCACAGGAATATCAACCCACAGTGGTGCATTTGCGCACGCGTGGGTTACGATTCGGCGCTTCTGCGCATGCGCAGAGCATGATTTAGCGCTTCTGTGCATGCATGACCGCCGAAACCCGGAAGTAGCCCGTTCTGGTACTTCCGGGTTTCGGCACACCCGTAACCTGAAAAAATGCAACCTGAAGCATCTGTAACCTCTGTGTTCTCTTCTGGGGCGAGATGCAGTTGTGCTGCTAGATTAGGAATATACAGACAGCTTTGACAGTGGTAATCTTTGCTGAATCATGTTGTGTGGATTCCTGATTATCGTTTTCCAAAGCAACTACAGTGGTACCTCAGGTTAAGTAATTAATTCGTTCCGGAGGTCCGTTGTTAACCTGAAACTGTTCTTAACCTGAAGCACCACTTTAGCTAATGGGGCCTCCTGCTGCTGCCGCGCCGCCGGAGCCCAATTTCTGTTCTCACCCTGAAGCAAAGTTCTTAACCTGAAGCACTATTTCGGGGTTAGCGGAATCTGTAACCTGAAGCATCTGTAACCTGAAGCGCATGTAACCCGAGGTACCACTGTACTCTATTCCGAACTTTAAAATGGAAAGCGTAATGCTGGTGGTCAGCAAAAGAGGTTCAAGGACTGTCTCAAGACAAATCTTTAAAAATGTAGTATAAACACTGACAACTGGGAAACACTGGCTTGCGAGTGCTTCAGTTGGAGAACAGCCTTTACCAAAGGTGTCATGGGCTTTGAAGACACTCGAACTCAGGACGCAAGGGAGAAACGTGCTAAGAGGAAGGCACGCCTGGCAAACCCTCACCGTGATCAACTCCTGCCTGGAAACCAATGTTCCCTCTGTGGAAGGATGTGTGGGTCCAGAATTGGCCTCCACAGTCACTTACGGACTCACTGTTAAAACTGTGTTCATGGAAGACAATCTTAATCGGCTACGAGTGATGGCCAAAGAAGAAAGAAGAAGAATCTCCATAATCTTCTTTTCAGCACTTGGGGCCTGATCCAGCCCTGTCGAAGGCTTCAGGGAAGAGGGCCGGGCATTTGCAGCACAAGACACAAACGCAACGGCCTCTATATTGTTGCGACATCCGCCTTCCAGCTGCTTGGGGTTTTGTGCTGCTGCAGCTACAGCCGACCGCTGGGTGGAGGCCAGAAAGCGAACAATTGAAGGGTTTGGGGGGGGGGGGTGGGAAAGCGCGGGGGGGAAATTCTTTAATTCTTTAACGCCGGGTTAAAAGCAAAAGGTGTGTTTCCGGCAACATGCAAATCGCCTCTAATGGGAAATCGAGGAAAAGACTCAGCAGGAGGGCTCCCCTTTCTTTTCTTTTTTTTTTTAAAAAAGGGGGAATTGTTTATCATGGAGTCAGACAGGACAGACAGAGGAGGAGGAAGCAAAAGAGCGAAAGGCATAGAATTGTAGAGTGGGAAGGGACATCCAGGAGTCATCTAGTCTAACCCGCTGCAGGACATTGGGAGACAAGTCAAAGGAGACAAGAGGAATGGGGCTACACTGTCTCATCCTGACCCATTCCGGGCTGGTGTGGAGGACCCCCTGGTCCTGAATGGGGTAACTGTGCCCCTGAAGGACCAGGTGCGCAGCCTGGGAGTCATTCTGGACTCACAGCTGTCCATGGAGGCACAGGTCAATTCCGTGTCCAGGGTAGCTCCACCTGGTACACAGGATGAGACCCTATCTGCCAGCAGACTGACTCACCAGAGTGGTGCATGCTCTGGTTATCTCCCGCTTGGACTACTGCAATGCGCTCTACGTGGGGCTACCTTTGAAGGTGACCCGGAAACTACAACTAATCCAGAATGTGGCAGCTAGACTGGTGACTGGGGGCGGCCGCCGAGACCATATAACACCGGTCTTGAAAGACCTACATTGGCTCCCAGTATGTTTCTGAGCACAATTCAAAGTGTTGGTGCTGACCTTTAAAGCCCTAAACGGCCTCGGTCCAGTATACCTGAAGGAGCGTCTCCACCCCCATCATTCAGCCCGGACACTGAGGTCCAGCGCTGAGGGCCTTCTGACGGTTCCCTCATTGCAAGAAGAGAAGTTACAGGGAACATCTTCCTGCTGTTTAGTCGGAATCTCCTTTCTTGTAACTTGAAGCCTTAGGTTCGAGTCTTACCCTCCGGAGCAGGAGAAAACAGGCCTTGGGCTTAATACCCTTTTAAACTGTGTTGGGGAGGGGGGAAATTATTGGGCTCTTCTTGTTTTTGTTTTTATTGTGTGTTTTTATATTGCGATTTTATGTTGTGGATCTCCCTGTGAGCTGCAGATATAGGGAAGAATACAAATTAAACAAGCAAACAAATAATGCAGCATCCAGACGGCATTGCCCTCATCAAAATGCCATCTCATATTGTGGAAATAATATTGTGGAAATAATACTGCAGTGGTTTTCAACCCATGTGCCGTGGCACCCTTGGGTGCCCAGAATGATGGTCAGGGATGCCACGGGCAACACTGTCCTCTGTCCCTCTTTCCTTCCCTGCCTCCTCTCATTTTCTCTCGCATCTCTGCCTCCCCAAGGCTTGCACAGCTGTTTGTTGCAGCAGCCCTGGCCATAAGCTCCCCAGGTGAATGGCGCCCCTGGTGCTGGCCAGGGGGTGTTTCCCAGGCCCCTGTGGGCCAGTGTGAAGAGGCACCTCTCTTTGGGGTAGGTGGGGCAGCTCGGAAACCAGGGGCAGCAGCAATGGCTGCCCAGAGGACTCCCAAGGAGAGGGGAGAGGAGGGAACACTCCAGAGTGGTGAATGCTCTGGTTATCTCCCGCTTGGACTACTGCAGTGCGCTCTACATGGGGCTACCTTTGAAGGTGACTCGGAAACTACAACTAATCCAGGATGTGGCAGCTAGACTGGTGACTGGGAGCGGCCGCCGAGACCACATAACACCGGTCTTGAAAGACCTACATTGGCTCCCAGTACGTTTCCAAGCCCAATTCAAAGTGTTTGTGCTGACCTTGAAAGCCCTAAATGGCCTCGGTCCAGTATACCCGAAGGAGCCTTTCCACCCCCATCGTTCAGCCCAGACACTGAGGTCCAGTTCCGAGGGCCTTCTGGCGGTTCCCTTGCTGCGAGAAGCCAAGTTACATGGAACCAGGCAGAGGGCCTTCTCAGTGGTGGTGCCTGCCTTGTGGAGCGTCCTCCCACCAGATATCAAAGAGAAGAACAACTACCAGACTTTTAGACGACATCTGAAGGCAGTCCAGTTTAGGGAAGCTTTTAATGTTTAACAGACCACTGTATTTTATTACTCTGTTGGAAGCCGCCCAGAGTGGCTGGGGAAACCCAGCCAGATGGGCGGGGTATAAATAATAAATTCTATTCTATTCTATTCTATTCTATTCTATTCTATTCTATTCTATTCACAAGGGAGGGTATTCAAAAAAGGGTGAGAGGCTTCCAGCTCTGCAGGTGAGGGGTGACCTAAACGGGCTCCTGAGCCCCACAGGGGTACTGCAGAAAGAATGTAGTTGGGCAAGGGAGCCATGGACCCAAAAAGTTTGAAAACTTCTGATCTGGGGCATTGTGCTGTCCCCTAGTGGTAGACAGCTCAAGATCAGCACCTACATTTCATGCATTGGCATCAGGGCCCTTTGCCCCCTGTATAGGTTGACTCTGGTTGGGATCTGGTCTCCTCCTTTGTCCGCTTTGGGTCAGACAGGGAAGAGGACGACCCACAGGCAGTCTTTCAGCTGCAGCTCCAACTACGGCCTCTTTGTCTCCCTGCAGGCTTTGAAGAAAATTGATTCTGGAGACAGCGACCGTCTCCAGAACTCACCAGAGATGTTCGATTTGTTTCACGACAAAGACCGTCTAAATAGGATTTGGAGATGAGACGGGTGGAAATCTGCACACAAAGAGAACAGAGTCCCTGAGGAAGGCTGGCAAACGCTTTGAGACCCAGCCACAGGTTTAAGCGCTCGGCTGGGACAATGGCACTCTGCTGCCATCTGGTGCCAGCTGCACATTAAGATAAGCAAGTGGACAGTGAACTGGACAGTGAACTAGCAGTTCAAAAGCACATCAAAGTGCAAGTAGATAAATAGGTACCACTCCGGCGGGAAGGTAAACAGCGTTTCCGTGCACTGCTCTGGTTCGCCAGAAACGGCTTAGTCATGCTGGCCACATGGCCCTCAGCCAATAAAGCGAGATGAGCGCTGCAACCCCAGAGTCGTCTGCAACTGGACCTAATGGTCAGGAGTCCCTTTACCTTTTAGATCAGGGGTCAGCTAACTTTTTTGGGAGGGGGGCGGTTCACCATCCCCCAGAATTTGTGGCGGATCGGACCACGCATGTGCATACACATATACACATACACACACACACACAGTGGAGGGGGTTTCTTTCTCTCCCCCTCTTTCCCCCAGCCCCTCACCTCCCCCTGCCTACCTATGGTGCTGCCGGCGCAAGGGCTGGCTGGCTCCAGAGAGGGGCTGCTCAAAATGGCACTCAGCCAGCTCAGCTCAGCCCAGCCCCCTTCCTCCTCTACGCAGGGCGGGGAGAAGCCAGGAGGAGGGAGGGAGAAGACGCTGTGGTGTGTAAGAGGGAGGGGGGAAATGGTGCCCCCCCAAAAAAAATGGTGGTGCAGGAAAAAAAATTAACAGAAAAAAATAATGAAGGAATCCACACGATCCATGGACCATCCGTCAGCTGGATCCTGAGGGTAATTGAGCCAGATCTGGCCCGCAGACCGTAGTTTGCCGACCCCTGTTGTAGATGATGACCTCCAAGCCATCCTAAATATCTTCACAGAAGATGATAGAAAGCTTGGCTTATTGCTGAATATCAAAAAAACCCAAGCACCAGAAAATGCATTTTGCTTTAAATTAATCTTTCTAATATATAGCGTTAGGATTTAATGTATTGGAACCTGTCGTTATGACTTATGGCACTTAACATTTGATGGTGGTGTAATAACTGTGGTTTTAAAACTTTAAATAAAAAAAGAGGCACACACGCACCCATCTAGATTTAAATAAGAAAAAGCCCTTTATTTCCTTGTTACCCTTCAGAAGGGAAACGGGGGTTCCAAAGTCCTCATGTCGAAGGCACAAACATTTTGCAGAAAGGTGCATAGCAGAAACACTGCAGCTTCAGACCTACAGGAGCGCCGTACTCACAGAGGAGGACCACTCGCCATCTTTGGACCACACGTCAAAGGCAAGATCCTGCTTGCTCATCTGAAAAGCCAACTGTGGCTAGAGACCACCAGAAGTTGCAACAGAAGGCTGGTGGTCCGTTGGGGGGGTGAATGGGGCCCTGCCCCACCAAGCTCAGTCAGCCCTCGGCCAGCCCCCATCTACCTTCCTGCCTTTGTGCTAACCAACACTTGTTTTGCCTATCATTTGCTCTGACACCTCAAATCCAGGAGTAGAATCTCACCCAACCTTCTCCAACCACAGTGCTTCTGAGCAGTCCAATCTTTCAAGTCTCAGAACTGTCCCAATGTCTTCATTCTTTGGCTAGCTCACTGAACGTCAAAAGGAGTTTTGGTGGCATTTGCATCCAGCTTATCTTATCCTCCAAGAGCTGTTGTATTCCTTGCTCTCTGCCCTCCCGCTCCCAATGTGCACCAGCTGGGCGCAAAATTGGCAGGTCCTCCTGGAGCCCACTCTATGCCCACAAAGGAGAACCTCTTGTGGCAAGGCACCGCAACAGGAATACGAGGGAAACCCAAACCCTGGGAGGACTGCATTGCTGCCAACGATGCACACCTGCAAAGCCGTAATTAAAGAAGAAGAAAGCCTTTGGAGATTTCCAGCAATATGCAAGGCAGTGGGAGGGACGAAGGAAGGATTGTAAGGTCAGGGAGAGGAATCAGGAACTGTGCGAGGCGCTGACATCTCACCATTTGCAACACCCTCCCTGACATAGCTGCCAACGTTTCCCTTTTTTTAAGGGAAATTCCCTTATTCCAAATAGGATTCCTCGCAAGAAAAGGGAAAAGTTGACAGCTATGCTCCCTGACCCTATTCTCTGTCTTCTGTGCTCGACTTCCCACGCCAAGCAAGTTCATTGCACAATCTGAGATGCCCACCTTGTGTTTCCCTAAAAATACTGCAGAATATGCTGTGGTGCAGCCTATGGACTGGCATGTGCAGACTGCAGAGTTTCACCAGTACACATGCAGACCTTGATTATGGATGCTTCTTGGGAGAAAAGCAATGACAAACCTAGACAGCATCTTAAAAAGCAGAGACATCACCTTGCCCGCAAAGGTCCGTATAGTTAAAGCTATGGTTTTCCCAGTAGTGATGTATGGAAGTGATAGCTGGACCATAAAGAAGGCTGATCACCGAAGAGTTGATGCTTTTGAATTATGGTGCTGGAGGAGACTCTTGAGAGTCCCATGGACTGCAAGAAGATCAAACCTCTCCATTCTGAAGGAAATCAGCCCTGAGTGCTCACTGGAAGGACAGATCCTGAAGCTGAGGCTCCAAGACTTTGGCCACCTCATGAGAAGAAAAGACTCCCTGGAAAAGACCCTGATGCTGGGAAAGATGGAGGGCACAAGGAGAAGGGGACGACAGAGGACGAGATGGTTGGACAGTGTTCTCGAAGCTACCAGCATGAGTTTGACCAAACTGCGGGAGGCAGTGGAAGACAGGAGTGCCTGGCGTGCTCTGGTCATGGGGTCACGAAGAGTCGGACACGACTAAATAACTAAACAACAAAAGAAAATACACGAGTCATGAGTGGAATCGGCCTTGAATTGCAATCTCCTCCTATGGCATCCTAAGATCCAGAAACTTTCAATTTTTTAAATTAAAAAACCCCGAAGCTCTTAGAGGGTTAAGTTTTCTGAGTTCCGCCCTCGTGCACTGAAAGCAGAAATGCAGGCCTTGGCTTAGCAAAGAAGAGGGCAATGTCAAGCTTCGACCAAATGAGTGGTCCAGCCGCAAATTCCAAGGGGGAATAACCTCTTAGCAATGCCGTGGAGTCATTCCCAAAAAGAAAAGGAAAACCACCCGCCCACTACGGTTTCACAGGAAAAAAATGTCAGTCCCTGGAGAAGGCATTGCAGCTCCCACCAAGAATTCATTGATGCTTCTGAACACAGAGATGGGTTTCATATTTGTCCAAAAGTCACATTCTCAGGCCCCGACCCTAGGATGTTGGACATTGACTGCGGTTGTGGGTTGGAAGGAGAAAGGCACTCGTCACGGTCTCAGTGAGTCGTCTTTCGTATTTTTATTACGAGAGGAGTCCTAGGGCTGGAGACAGGCTCAGTGAAGCCCTGAGACTCAGGGATCAGTTCATCCCTTCCAGGGACGGAGGAGACCCCAGAGAGACAAAGGATGCTTCGTGGAGGAAGATGACCTGGGATCAACTACTTGAGCACCAAAAAAACACATCACCCATCTTGCGCTTCTCTTTTCTTTTCCATCTTTTCCTTTTTTCTTTCTTTCTCGTTAACTGAAAGGCACCTAAACAGAGGTTGCCTCCAGCTCAGGAAACCAATGTGAGAAACGACCAAGGGTGGGGAAAATGAACCTCTCCTTGCTCTGGGGCACACGATGACCACCCCCAACACTTCCTGAGCAAGCAAGAGGGCAGAGGGTCATCTCTCTGAGAATTGTGCACACACAACTCCCTCCAAACTGGGGGTCACCCTTGACTGCGTGGGCAGGCTTTGGAGGTGCAGGACAGCCAGATGGAAGACTGCCTGCCCTTCTCCTGAGCTTGGAGCTGGGATGTAAGCCAAGAGCATCCTTAAATGCCACTACCCCAGGTGACGCTTGTCAGTCCTTTAGCAGCTATTTCAGGATGGGCAAGCATGCGGCAAACACATGGTCTGCTCTGGGTCTTAGCATTTGCACTTAGTGGGTTGTGAGATTGCTTGTGTTATCTCTTCTGCGACGGGAGACACACAACTTGCCTTTGTCATAAGCGTCACAAGTCTCAACACTGCCTGGAACATTGAGAATTGCTCTGTACCGGGTCAGATTATAAATCTGTCTTGCTAAGTATTACCAATTCTGACTGGCAGCAGCAATTCTCTAGGGGCTCAGGTAGAGGAGAGTCACATTTTGCCCTGTTCCCTTTTAAAACCCGGAGACGTCCAGGACTGAATTTGGGACTTTCTGCTTGGAATGCAGACGCCCTGGCAGCCAGCTGTGGAACAAAATGGCAGGCGTTGGCACCGTACACCAGCCGAAACTCAAACCCAGCTCATGAAGCTGGATAATTATTATTTTTAATGCGAGAGCATTTCACCAGCTTTTCCCAACCTGGTGCCCCCACCCAGATGTTTCGGACTACACCTCCCATCAGCCCCAGCTGCTTTGCCCCAAAGGCACCATCCATTTTTTAGAAAACAGTCCCACCAAAGCTTTGTAACGCCAGCTGGAAGGGGGACGATGTCCAGCACTCAGATCCCAGCGGTGAGAGAGAGAGAGGTTGTGCATCCCGTGAGGTTGTGCAAAACACAGAGGTAGCTAACAGCAGTCCACGGCTTGCGGGCAGTTGGTGTGGTTCAGAACTAGGCTCAGTGCAAAAACCTGCTTCTGGAGGTAGGCAGACGTTAAGTCCTTGATGGGCAGCGGTCTGTGAGCACGTCAACATGAAACTTCTCCCCCAATCACTTATTTTGTCCCAAATCCCCAAAGCTAGCCATCACACAAAAGTACCGTTTTTTCCCCCGGGCCCAGCCTCCACCCCTTTCCCTTCTTCGTTATCGATGAAAACAGTTCCTATTTTCTCTCTTTTTTAAAAAAACAAACAGTCTTTGGTAGCAAAAATTCCCCGCGTTGGCCGGAGTAGTGCAATGAGGAAGGAGGAGCCTGACGAGGGTCAGCCGGGACTCTCGTTTCCACAGTTGTCATTTCTTAAAAGGGAAAGACGCTGTCTGGACTTTCAGGCCTGGAACGGGTCTAAAGAAGCAGAAGAAGATGGTCAACCACAAGTCAGGAGGATACCAGGAGAACAAAGATGAACTGCAGAGTCCCAAGTAAGCCATGTTAGCTGATAGGTCACAGGGGGAGGGAAAGCAGCCCAGCACCTAGGCTAATAGAGAACAACAAACCCCTGTGTTGCAAACTTAACACAGCAAACAAGCAACATGAAGAGCAGTATACTAGATAGCACTGCAATTCTTATTGCATAATATACATGATTTAGTGCAACAAAACCAAAATGTGTACACTTGTAAGTTCTCTAATATATTTGAAATCAAATGAACACACGTCTGTCAATCTTTGAAAGTCTGTAGAAGTATAATAAGTCTACGGTTGAAACAAAGTAATAGATGCTATCCTGTGGGCTAAGCTGTAAAACTTTTTTGTGTTCATGGTGCTGAAGTAGTAAGTGAATAACATATTACATATTACATATTCTTATGACCACTGCTCCTTCTGCATTTTTCTAATCTATGGGTTGTGCTGAAGAAGATTCTAGCGAAACAGTCAGATTATTATTATTATTATTATTATTATTATTATTAAATCATAACATCCTTTCAGAGGCCAGGCACCTCCTTACCAAAGCCCAAGAAGTTTCTGCCCCGCTTAGGACGCTCACGCGCGTGACATTGACCCCCTCCCCGCCACCTTCGCAAGCTGGTGCCTCTGGCCCTAACTGTTCCCCTACAAAAAAATTCACTGCACAGCACTGAGGGTACTTCTGGGTCCATTGCTGTTGCTCAAGGCTCAGGTAGCCTCGGTGGCCCGGAATGCCTTCCATCAACTTCGGCTGTTGACCCAGCTGCACCCTTATCTGGACAGGGGTAGCCTAACTACTGTTGTAGTTATGGTCTTCAAACAAAAACATCTTGGAAGTCCCGGGCCACAGGGATGTTAGCTGGTCTCAACCAGAGCCAGGGCTTCTTCGGCTGTGGCCCCGATCTGGTGGAACGCTCTGTCACAAGAGACCAGGGCCCTGCGGGAGTTGACATCTTTCCGCAGGGCCTGCGAGACAGAGCTGTTCCACCAGGCCTTTGGCCAAGGCACAGTCTGACCCCCTCCATGGCCCAATGGTTGCCATTAATTTGATTCTGAATTGATTTTAGAATGAATGGATTTTAAAATGTTGTGTTACTTTTATTGTTGTTAGCCGCTCTGAGCCTGGCTTAGGCTGGGGAGGGCGGGATATAAATAAAATTATTATTATTATTATTATTATTATTATTATTATTATTATTATTAT
>JAXCMG010000015.1:2038965-2093422 GCA_034642415.1 Podarcis siculus
TAATAATAATAATAATAATAATAATAATAATAATAATAATAATAATATTTCACCCTTTGCCAACTTAGTGTCCTCCAGGTGTTTTGGACTGAGCTGGTGGAAGTTGTAGTTCAAAACATCTGGAGAGCCCCCGGTTGGTAAAGGCTGGTTTAACAGCATAACACGACTTCTAAAACTAGTGGCACCCACCAGTTCAAAATTAAATTTGTTGGTTTCACTTGTCAACTGATTCACAAACTGATATATCTCATTTGGACTGAATTTTAATAATCTGGCATTTTTTTTATCAAAACATTAATCCAGGGGTGGGCGGGTGTGTATTTCATTACTGGAAAGAATGCAAAATAACCATTTAATAACCTCTCGTAGTTAGAAGGGTTTTCCTTTTCCCATAAAAACATCAGAACCAGCACAGCCTAATAAATTAAACAAGGACACCCTGGATTCTCAGGTTCATGCTTAAAGGAGAGGCATGTGGAGGAAAACCCCCACCTTGGGGCTTTTTGCCCTTACAGAAAACAAGGGGGTTGGAAATACAGAAGCCCATCATTTTGCAACAGCATGGGATATATTGAAGCGGCTGGTGTTCATTTTTATAAATAGGCCATAAAACACAGCAGAAGTATTTAAAAAAAAATCTGTGCTCCATCACTCTAACAGGCAAATTACAATTTATAGCCACATTGCACTGGCCAAAATTAATTTACCAATCCCTTCTCTCTCTATAGCCAGGAATCACAAGCTATCGTTATACTATATGTCAATATTTCACTATTTTTTTGTCAAAGAAGATCTCCAAGAAACAGGAACACAGGGCGATTCTTCCCAATGACTGTGGTGTGGCATGAAGAGGAGGAGACCTTTGCAGCCAGAGGGCCAGATTGCCTTCTGGGGAGCCTTCCAGGGGCCAGAAGCAAAAGTAGGTGGAGCAACTCATTTACATTTGGGCTTTGCCAAGTAGGCTGGTTTTCACTCTCACAAACAGAGCCCTCCCTATTCTCCATTCAGGCAAGCAAATCATAGAATTGCATCATGCAAGAATCTCAACTAAAGCATCCAAAACAGATGGCCATCCTGCCTTTGCTTAAAAAGCTTCAAAGAAGGAGAGTCCACAATCTCTGGCACTGTCAAACAGCAGAAAGTTTTTCCTGATGTTTAATCGGAACTAAATGGGCCTTCTCTGCAGTGGCCCCCTGTCTGTGGAATGCTCTCCCCAGTTTTCCTGGCGCCTTCATTACACACCTTTAGGCGCCATGCAAAAACATTCCTTTTTAACCAGGCCTTTGGTTGACCTGATTGACATCCTAGGTAAAGGTAAAGGGACCCCTGACCATTAGGTCCAGCCGTGGCCGACTCTGGGGTTGCGGCGCTCATCTCGCTTTACTGGCTGAGGGAGCCGGCGTACAGCTTCCAGGTCATGTGGCCAGCATGACTAAGCCGCTTCTGGCAAAGCAGAGCAGCGCACAGAAACGCCGTTTACCTTCCCGCTGGAGCGGTACCTATTTATCTACTTACACTTTGATGTGCTTTTGAACTGCTAGGTTGGCAGGAGCAGGGACCGAGCAATGGGAGCTCACCCCATTGCAGGGATCCGAACTGCCGACCTTCTGATTTAACCACAGCGCCAACCACGTCCTTAGTGATTGACATCCTAGACCCTTTTAAAATGCAGCTGTTTTCTGGGCTGTGTGTGTTATTGGGTTGTTGTTTTTATTCTGATTATTATATGTTGTGATCTTTTCTGTGAACCGTCCTGAGACCTCCAGGTATAGGACAGTATATAAACCTATTAATATTAATATTAATCATCATCATCACTTGAAGCCATTGGTTTATTCCTAGCCTTTGGAGCAGGGGGAAACCAACTTGTTCCCTCTCCCTTGAGATATTTGAAGATGGGTCTCATATCTCCTGTCTGCCTCCTCTTTTCCAGGCTAAACATACCCAACTCCCTCAACCCTTCCTCATTAAGCTTAGCTTCCAGACCCTTGATCTGTAAAGTTGGAAGGGACCCCAAGGATCATCCAGTCCACCCCCTGCAAGGCAGGAATCTCAGCTCAAGCATCCATGGCAGATGACCATTCAACCTCTGCTCAAAAACCTCCAAGGAAGGGGAAGTCCACCATCTTCTGAGGGAGACCGTTCCACAGTTGAACAGCTCTTACGGTCAGAAAACTACTCTATTCCGAACTTAAAAATGGAAAGCGTAATTCTGATGGTTAACAAAAGAGGTTTAAAGACTGTCTCAAGGCAAATCTAACAAAATGTAGTATAAACACTGACAACTGGGACACACTGGCCTGCAAGTGCTCCAGTTGGAGAACAGCCTTTACCAAAGGTGTCATGGGTTTTGAAGACACTCGAACTCAGGACACAAGGGAGAAACGTGCTAGGAGGAAGGCACGCTTGGCAAATCCACACCGTGATCGACTCCCACCTAGGAACCAATGTCCCCACTGTGGAAGGATGTGTGGATCCAGAATTGGCCTCCACAGTCACTTACGGACTCATTGTTAAAACCGTGTTTATGGAAGACAATCTTACTCGGCTATGAGTGATCGCCAAAGAAGAGAGACTGTCAGAAAGTTTTCCCTGATGTTTAGTCGGATTCTCCTTCCTTGCCATTTGAATCCACTCGTTCTCGTCTTCGGAGAGGCATTGACAGATATCAAGGACACATCCCAGCCAGGAAAACACACTCCAGAAGGGTGCGACTGGGGAGGGTGTGTGTGGCCTGGAAGAGTCCTGAGGGCCACTAAAGAGGACTGGAGGTCCACATGCAGTCCTCGTTGCCTGTGGTTCTCCACTCCTGGGTCTCTCAGTCTCTCTGGCTTCCAGAGCATTGCACCCTTTGGATTTGCAATAGCAGGGAGTGGGAGGGACGAAACACACACACACATGCACACAGCGCATCCCGGGACTCACTATCGTGTTGCACGGGGCCACTGTCAACGCTGCCTCCCAGACCCGCCTTCTCGCAGAACGGAGGAGCCCACCCTGCGTCACAGTGGCAGTTCCGGTTGCTGTTGCAGACCTGGAAGAGATTTGCGGAGTGAGGCTCAAGGTTGCCAAAGCACTGTTTGCAGGCACACCCCCCCCAAAAAAACCCAACAACACACACCAATAAGCGCTCAACTTAAAATGAAGAGAGCCTATCAGGCAGGACAAGTCTAGGCTGGGTCAAACTTGGCCTTCCAGCTATTTTGGGACTACAATTCCCATCATCCCTGACCACTGGTCCTGTTAGCTAGGGATGATGGGAGTTGTAGTCCCAAAACACCTGGAGGGACAAGTTTTGCCATCACTGGACTAGCATCATGTCCTCACAGCGGTCAAGCAGATTCCTCTGGGAAATCCCCCCTCCGCGCACACGTGGTTTCCAGAAACTGGTACAGTATTCGAATTCTGCTCAAGATGCAATTGCGAGCCCTTAATGTTCAGGCAGAATGATTTCCTGAGCCAGCCAAAAATGAATAAATGATGCCTTGGAGGGGATGCCTAGTTCCCACTGATGTATTCTTGTTGTTTTTCTTCAACACCCCTTAGCTAGAGCCCTTTCCCAGAACAGAAGCTAAGACGACAGCCGGTGACTCACCCCGTGGCCGTGGCATTTCGAGGTGCACTTGTCCAGGTCATAAAAAGAGGCGTTGAGGCAGCGCTGGTCCTTGCACACCTGCAATCAGAACGGCCTCCGAGTCAGACAGGCTTGCAATGCCCCAATAGTTCAACACCGCCATTTTATTATTTTATTTTATTTTTATTTTAAATCTATTTATCTTCCAAATTAATATTTACATTCACATACTAACGTAATATGTAAAAACAAAATTCCAAAGAATCCCTTGGACTTCCTTTCTCCTGGTTGTGGGTCCTTTTGTTAATCCTTTCCTTCTGCATCTTTTATGTGAATCCAAATCTCCATTATGTCCACAGTTCTTCGTTACATTGCAAGTGTTATTCCAATCCCAGGAACGATTTTAACTGTTTACAATGGTTTTTAAGATAAATTATATTTTAAAAATTCCCCATTCCGTATTAAAGCCTTGGTGTTCCTGATCAATTTAATTTAATTTAATTATTTAGACCCCCTCCCATCTGGCTGGGTTGCCCCGGCCACTCTGGGCAGCTTCTAACACATTAAAAAAACCATAATAAAACATCAGACTTTACGCAGCGGCCTTTTGATAATTGCATTATAAAGCGCAGCCTCTGGGTTTGGGTGCCTCTGCCGTTTCTCCCGGGAAACCCTCACCATTCCATCTCCGCACTTGGTCCCCGTCATCACCAGCCCCGGGTCGGACATGTCCCCCTCGTCGTCCTTGGTGGCGTAAACCAGCGCCCCCCGACACTTGATCTCCTGCCCGTTAAAGCGGATGGTGGTGTCCATGGAAACGGTGTTGGTCCCTTTGGGCTTGGCAGCCGAGCTCTGGCACTGGATCTTACCGCACTTGGCATCTCTAGAAGGAACGAGAACATCGGAGCTGGGAGAGGACCTGAAGGCTAGCCGCTCCAAATAATAATAACAACAAACAACAACAAACAACAACAAACAACAACAAACAACAACAATGCATTATTTGTACCCTGCTCATCTGGCTGGGTTTCCTCAGCCACTCTGTGTGGCTTCCAACAAAACATTAAAATACAATAATTCATCAGATATTAAAAGCTTCCCTAAACAGGGCTGTATTCAGATGTCTTCTAAAAGTCGGATAGTTGTTAATTTCTTTGACATCTGACGGGAGGGCGTTCCACACAGTGGGCGTCACTATTAAGAAGGCCCTCTGCCTGGTTCCCTGTAACTTTGTCTTTCCTGTCTTTTAAAAATAGGATAGCTGCTTATTTCCTTGACATCTGATGGGAGGGCGTTCCACAGGGTGGGTGCCACTACTGAGAAGGCCCTCTGTTTGGTTCCCTATAACCTTGCTTCTCGCAGGGAAGGAACTGCCAGAAGGCCCTCAGAGCTGGACCTCAGTGTCCGGGCTGAATGATGGGGATGGAGACACTCCTTCAGATATACTGGACCGAGGCCATTTAGGGCTTTAAAGGTCAGCACCAACACTTTGAATGGTGCTCAGAAACGTACTGGGAGCCAATGTAGGTCTTTCAAGACCGGTGTTATGTGGTCTCGGCAGCCGCTCCCAGTCACCAGTCTAGCTGCCGCATTCTGGATTAGTTGTAGTTTCCGGGTCACCTTCAAAGGTAGCCCCACGTAGAGCGCATTGCAGTAGTCCAATCGAGAGATAACTAGAGCATGCACCACTCTGGCGAGACAGTCCGTGGGCAGGGAGGGTCTCAGCCTGCATACGAGATGGAGCTGATAAACGGCTGGCCTGGACACAGAATTGACCTGTGCCTCCATGGACAGCTGTGAGTTCAGAATGACTCCCAGGCTGCGCACCTGGTCCTTCAGGGGCAGAGTTACACCAATCAGGACCAGGGAGTCCTCCACACCAGCTCGCCCCCTGTCCCCCAAAAACAGTACTTCTGTCTTGTCAGGATTCAACCTCAATCTGTTATCCGCCATCCATCCTCCAACCGCCTCCAGACACTCACACAGGACCTTCACCACCTTCACTGGTTCTGATTTGAAAGAGAGGTAGAGCTGGGTATCATCCGCATATTGATGAACATCCAGCTCAAACCCCCTGATGATCTCTCCCAGCGGTTGCATGTAGATGTTAAAAAGCATGGGGGAGAGGACAGAACCCTGAGGCACCCCACAAGTGAGAGCCCAGGGGTCTGAACACTCATCCCCCCCCCCCACTTTCTGAACACGGCCCAGGAGGAAGGAGCGGAACCACTGTATGACAGTGCCCCCAGCTCCCAGCCCCTCTAGACGGTCCAGAAGGATGTTATGGTCGATGGTGTCAAAAGCCGCTGAGAGATCCAGTAGAACTAGGAAACAACTCTCACCTTTGTCCCTAGCCCGCCAGAGATCATCAACCAGCGGGACCAAGGAAGTTTCAGTCCCATGGTGAGGCCTGAATCCCGACTGGAAGGGATCCAACTTCATCTGAAGTGTGGGGTACAGCTATTTTGGCTTAGATTAGATATGGGATAGCCAAGTTAGCTCCTTCCAGATGAGCTTGGACTCCAGTTCCCATCAGCTCCATCCAAAATGGCCAATGCTCAGGGATGATGATAGACGTTGCTGTTCAACAACATCTGGCTTCTTCAGGGATTAGACGGACAGATGTGGGATGCTGAGAACCGCCCTTTCCATGGGGATTTAGGGTAGCATCTCAACACCTGGGGTGGCCAATCTTGATGTTGCCGGACCACAATCCCACCATCCCTGATTGCGGGCCATGTTGGGTGGTTTTAAGGAAGACCAACAAGATCTGGAGGTCACCAGAGTTCAGCTTTGGTCAACTGGACAAGCCCAGAGTCTGCATATCGTGGTGCCTCCAGACCAGCACTCACCTCCATGCACACTTGACGTAGTTGCCATGGCGGTCCTTGCCGCAGTTGCCGTACATGTCACCCGCCCGGTTGACGTCCCGGAAGCAAGCGTCGGGAGCCGGCCAGGCCCCTGTAGGTGGAAGCAGAGTTGAAGTGAACTCAAGGAGATGGGGCCGCCCAAAGGCACATCTCTCCATTCGCAAGCAACTCCCACAACCAGGTACAAAGACAAGGAAAGTTTATTACCATTCACTTTTTGTTCAGTATTTAGAGAGAGGCTTTGGAACCCAGCCTCTTGGATAATGGCGTTGTCCCAAGTGACTCTCCCATTTCCTCATTCATCATCAACATCATCTACATGCCCTCTGTCTTTGAGCTCTTTGCTCTTCTACTTTCAAGGCCCGCCGGGTTCTGGGAGAGGGTGTGTGTGTGTGGAATGCTTTCTAATTTATTTATTTATTATACTTTTCAAATATATGCATTTCACCAATTTTGCAATCATTTTGACATTTCAAAACTTGACTTCCTTCCCCCTCTTTCTGCAGTTCCTTAAATTTATTGAATATCTTCTGCAAATCCAGATTCGCTTAACTTACTCCTTTTGTTTTTTAAAAAAAATATTTTTATTGCTCAATTTCCACATAACAAATTATCAAACCCTGTAATCACATACATTATTTTTTCTCACAAAGCCAGCATGACAACACCCAAACTGCAACTCCCAAACTCTCCAGAAGATGGTGCTTGTTCCTTAGCTAAAATAAAATATGTGGATGGTCAGTTCTAACCGAAATGCACAATCTGGTGCCCATAACTACTGTGCTGTGTTCAAAGTGTTGTTGAAGTGCTGAACTACTCGGAAGCAGTTTAGCTGAAAGACTTAACTGCCCCAATATACTATTGGGGGAGATTCTGCTCCTGGTACCTCAAGCTGTGGAATAGGTGTCTATCTGTATAACGTGCATATGTTATACAGTGGTACCTCTAGTTGCGAACGGGATCCATTCCAGAGGCCCGTTCGCAACATGAAAAGCACACAATCTGAAGCGCCATATCTGTGCAGGTGCACAGCATGATTTGGCGCTTGTGTGCATGTGCGAAGTGCGATTTAGCGCTTCTGCACATGTGCAAGCGGCGAAAACCAGAAATAACCCTTTCCAGTACTTCCGGGGCGCAACCTGAAAAAACGTAACATGAAGCAAACGTAACATGAGGTATCACTGTATGCATAATAACATCCGTTGTTGGCACCCGTGTGTTTCAAGAAGCAACGGAGTGCACCTCTGAGGGTGAAGTCAAACTGCTGTGTTAGCTGTACCCAAAGTGACCTCTCTGGGAAGTAAAAAGGTAAAGGTAAAGGACCCCTGGACAGTTGAGTCCAGTCAAAGGCGACTATGGGGTTGTGGTGCTCATCTCGCTTTCAGGCCAAGGGAGCCGGTGTTTGTCCACAGACAGCTTTCCAAGTCACGTGGCCAGCATGACTAAACTACTTCTGGTGCAACGGAACACCGTGATGGAAACCAGAGCGCACAGAAACACCGTTTACCTTCCCACCACAGTGGTACCTATTTATCTACCTGCACTGGTGTGCTTTCGAACTGCTAGGTTGGCAGGAGCTGGGACAGAGCAACGGGAGCTCACCCCGTCGCGGGGATTCGAACCGCCGACTTTCTGATCGGCAAGCCCAAGAGGCTCAGTTGTTTAGACCACAGCGCCACCTGTGTCCCAAGAGCAAGCCTGGGAAGTATGTCCCAAAGGAAAGCAGAGAAGGCAGTTGGCTGCAGGAGCTGCTGGAAAGAGATATACAAGGCGCCAACCAACTGTCTTAGGGACAGAGTGGATTTGTTTAGAGTTTGCTCCTTACTTTTTCTTCTTCTGAAGATATCCCGCAAATTTAGGGCCAGAGCTTTCCTTCTCCTAGATAGGCTTCATTCCCAGGTGGGTGAGCCCCACCTGGGAATCACTTCCTCCTACATCACATGCAGAAATGCCTTCTTGACCATTGACCCCACTCTTGGTCTCATCCGCTCGATGCGCCAGAGCCTGTCTTTGCATGCAGGGTCCCTAACTCAACAAGGGTTTGAAACCCACTGGCTTCACCTGGTTTAGCCGGCCAGTCGAAGCCATTCCCAGGGTGTGGCCCCTATTGCATGCTGACAGCTTCTAAGAGCCACAGGTGAGAGCTGAGTGCAGGGTAGGGACCAAAGGTGAACAAAAGACCCCAGAGGTAGCGTGACATGCCCACTACCAGAGGTACTACCCCTCCCTTAACATACCTGAAGGAGTGTCTCCACCCCCATAGTTCTGCCCGGATGCTGAGGTCCAGCCCCGAGGGGCTTCTGTTGGTTCCCTCCCTGCGAGAAGCCAAGTTACAGGGAACCAGGCAGAGGGCCTTCTCGGTAGTGGCGCCCGCCCTGTGGAATGCCCTCCCAACAGATGTCAAGTAAATAAACAACTATCTGACTTTTAGAAGACATCTAAAGGCAGCCCTGTTTAGGGAAGTTCCTAATGTTTGATGTTTTATAGTGTTTTTTATGGGAGTGTTTTTTGTGGGTTAAACCACAGAGCCTAGGGCTTGCCGACTGGAAGGTCGGCGGTTTGAATCCACGTGACGGGGTGAGCTCCCATTGCTCGGTCCCTGCTCTTGCCAACCTAGCAGTTCAAAAGCACACCAGTGCAAGTAAATAAATAGGTACCGCTCCAGCGGGAAGGTAAATGGTGTTTCCGTGCGCTGCTCTGGTTCACCAGAAGCGGCTTTGTCATGCTGGCCACATGACCCGGAAGCTGTCTGCGGCCAAATGTTGGCTCCCTCGGCCAATAAAGCTAGATGAGCGCTGCAACCCCAGAGTCGTCCGCGACTGGACCTAATGGTCAGGGGTCCCTTTACCTTTACCTTTAGTGTTTTTTTTATATTTTGGTGGGAGCCTCCCAGAGTGGCTGGGGAAACCGAGCCAGATGGATGGGGTATAAATTATTATTATTATTATTATTATTACCCGTACATATAAAAAAGAGATCATTGTAGTTGTAGCAGAACTGGGGTTTATTTTATAAATAATAGTAATCCTGCTTCTCAAGATCGAGGAGGGCGTTAGAAAAGGAATCTGTGCCGGTGAGCTTGGCATCACGATTCTCAGAAGATTCCACCCCTGTGTAGGAAAGGTGCAGAGAGGGAAGGATATGTGTGGGGCAGGGGAGGCGCTCACCTGGACCCCACAGCTGGATGCATTGCTGTTCGTGGGTCAAGCACATGCCGTTGTTGCAGTAAGCCTCCCCGTAGGAGCACATTGAGCCATCCAGGAGGTAGACGTTGCTGGGGCAATAGGGGGAAGCCCCTGTGCAGTATTCGGGCAGGTCGCAGGATCCGGCCGGCTCTCGGCACATGGTCCCAGCTGTCTTGAGCTACAGAACAGATGAAGACAAGAGAGAGAGTTATTGAGTGGTTAAGCTGGATGGCTTTTAAGTTGACGTATTTAGCATCCAAGACCAGTGCGAATTTATTTATTTTTTTAAGGACCCCTGGACGGTTAAGTACAGTCAAAGGCGACTATGGAGTTGCAGCGCTCATCTCGCTTTCAGGCCAAGGGAGTTGACATTTGTCCACAGACAGCTCTCTGTGTCATGCGGCCAGCAGGACTAAGCCGCTTCTGGCGCAACGGGACACCGTGACGGAAATCAGAGCGCATGAAAATGCCGTTTACCTTCCCGATGCAGTGGTACCTACTTATCTACTTGCACTGGTGTGCTTTCAAACTGCTAGGTTGGCAGGAGCTGGGGCAGAGCAATGGGAGCTCACCCCGTCGTGGGGATTCAAACCGCCAACCTTCTGATCGGCAAGCCCAAGAGGCTCAGTGGTTTAGACCACAGCGCCACCCAGTTGAAAAGCAATGGGTTGTGTTGTTGTTTTTCTACAGGTGTCTTTCTTTCTTTTTTCTCTCTCTCCCCATTAGCCTGATAGAGAATCACAGAATTGTGGAGTTGGAAGGGACCCCAAGTGTGATCTGGTCCTAGAAATGCAGGAATCACAGTGAGATGGTTTGGAATACCTTGCAGCCTTCGCAGCAGTCGCCGTGGGCACACTCGCTCCCAGCTTTCAGGGTGCAGTTTTGGGGGTTGCAGCAAGGGTTTGTGCATTCCTGGAAAGAGAGAGGGGAAAGAATGATCACCGCGATGATTGCCTGGAATAGCCCTGTTAAAACAGAGGCTCTCCAAGGGTGTGGCATCCCACACAGTTGTGGCAGCAGAGGGTGGCAAGCTTGAAGGGAAGATTCAAGGATAATCAAAGGAACATTTAAAGCCCTAAACGGCCTAGGCCCAGTATACCTGAAGGAGCGTCTCCACCTCCATCGTTCAGCCCGGACACTGAGGTCCAGCCCCGAGGGCCTTCTGGCGGTTCCCTCACTGTGAGAAGCCAAGTTACAGGGAACCAGGCAGAGGGCCTTCTCGGTAGTGGCACCCGCCCTGTGGAACACCCTCCCACCAGATGTCAAAGAGAACAACAACTACCAGACTTTTAGAAGACATCTGAAGGCAGCCCTGTTCAGGGAAGCTTTTAATGTTTAATAGACTATTGTATTTTAATATTCTGTTGGAAGCTGCCCAGAGTGGCTGGGTATAAATAATAAATTCTAAATAAATTATTATTAATAATATTTTTATTATTTGGCCCCAGCACCTCTCAGTTCAGAAATTCTGATGCCGCGAAGACGTACCTCCACCTCCCCACAGTCGCATTCCTCGCCGTCCTCCAGGAATCCGTTGCCGCATTTCTTGCCCACCACCAGGTCCTTGGTGTCGGGCATGTTGAAAAGACACATGCCACCCCCTCGGTGGAAGTAGCTCTCCAGTTGCTTCCGACTGCAGGAACTGAAGACTTTCGGAAAGGGGTGGCTGCAGAGACACAGGCAAAGAGGAGCGACTGTCAATATTGATTAATTGAATCTCCATACCACCTTTCTTCTATAGATCTCAGGAAGGTTCACAAGATGAAAACAACAACAGCAATAATAATAATAATAATAAGCCGAGGGGCGCTTGAGGCGTAACGGACTTTCAGATTGCAAAAAGCTCGCATCATTGGATCAAGTTCATGAATTTGTTGAATTACCGGTAGTTAATTCTGTTTGAACTGTGCCATAAATTGTTACTGTTTTATTGTGTTATTAATTTCCATGGTGGGACGTGCAAACTATATATATTGTTTATTTTATTTTAAATTGGTTAAAGATTGAAAATTCCTCGTAGATTTTTTTGCGTGAGAAAGGAAAAGGAATAATGATATCTGGATTTGAGGATTGAAGATAATGTTTCTTTACAGAAAGTGGCTTCATTGGGGGTTAGATTGGATTGGACAAAGTGAATAGTTTTTTTAAAGTAGACAGGTGAAGAATCAGAAGTTCTTCATTTTCTGAATCTTATTTTGCGATCTTTCTCTTTTAACCTCTTTCTACTCTATTTACCTCCCTCACCCCCTTTTTGTGTTTTTATTGTAGCTAAATAAAAGTCTTGGTTTGGTTTTCTTAAAAACAGGGTGGAGATGTTAAGTTTTTGTCTCTACAAACCTTAATAAAATGTATTTTAAAAAATGAACAATGCTTTTAATAAGGTAGGGTGGGCACAGGGGATGAGTTTGTGGAACCGGAAGGTTTGGGAGCCACTGCTCTAACCACTACACCCCACTGCCTTGCGCTCAGTCTCCTGGGATGATGCTCTACCACGGAGCCAGAGCTTCTGCCCAGATGTGTGGCTTGTGCATGAAGAAGCCTTGTCCCACTGCACCCATCCAGCCCAGAACCCTCTCTCTGAAACCGACTTCCTCCGTGTGATTTATTTCGGTGCCCTGAACCGCCTTGAAATCCGAGCCCCGTGGTCTCCTTGACATTTCTCCTTCCCCCTCGACAACGGCTCTTTTGTGCGACAGCCGATCCCGACGCCAACGTCGGCGGCACGGACACAAGCACTGGGGCCTCCAAACCCTCCGTGTCTTTAAGTCTATAAACAGCCTCGTGCCGGGCGCTTTCCGGAGAGGAGAAAGGCTTCACTGTTTTGTGCCGGCCGCTCTCAACACGTCCAACAGACACGGAACAAGACCCTTGTTTCCCAACATGTGGCTTGCTTCCGAAAGACAACTGCACTCGATTCGCACCCCCCTTCTCTCGCCATTGTACATCTGTCTCCATTTTTGCATCCTTGCTGGCTGCAAGAAATCCGGCTTTAATTTCTGGGGCTGGTAGTGCCATGCCCCTGGCTCCTGGGGTTCTGGATGGCAGCAGGGAAAATAAAGGAAGGGAAACACAGTTCCCAGGGTGGGTTAACAATCAAACCCTCTCCAGAGGGAACTCTGGGAATTGTAGCTCTGAGAGGGGAATAGGGGGGTCTCCTAACAACTCTCAGAACTCTTAACAAATTATAGTTCCCAGTGGGGCTCAAGCAAATGCTGTTTAAAGTGGGTATCTAATTGAAAGATGCCTGCTTCTTGGAAGAAAAGCAATGACAAACCTAGACAGCATCTTAAAAAGCAGAGATATCACCTTGCCAACAAAGGTCTGTATAGTTAAAGGTATGGTTTTCCCAGTACAGTGGTACCTCGGGTTACATACGCTTCAGGTTACATGCGCTTCAGGTTACAGACTCTGCTAACCCAGAAATAGTGCTTCAGGTTAAGAACTTTGCTTCAGGATAAGAACAGAAATCGTGCTCTGGCGGCGCGGCGGTAGCAGGAGGCCCCATTAGCTAAAGTGGTGCTTCAGGTTAAGAACAGTTTCAGGTTAAGAACGGACCTCCGGAATGAATTAAGTACTTAACCCAAGGTCTCACTGTAGTGATGTATGGAAGTGAGAGCTGGACCATAAAGAAGGCTGATCGCCGAAGAATCGATTCTTCTGAATTCTGGTGTTGGAGGAGACTCTTGAGAGTCCCATGGACTGCAAGAAGATCAAACCTCTCCATTCTGAAGGAAATCAGCCCTGAGTGCTCAGTGGAAGGACAGATCCTGAAGCTGAGGCTCCGAGACTTTGGCCACCTCATGAGAAGAGAAGACTCCCTGGAAAAGACCCTGATGTTGGGAAAGATGGAGGGCACAAGGAGAAGGCGATGACAGAGGACGAGATGGTGGGAAAGTGTTCTTGAAGCTACCAGCATGAGTCTGACCAAACTGCGGGAGGCAGTGGAAGACAGGAGTGCCTGGCATGCTATGGTCCTTGGGTCACGAAGAGTCGGACACGACTAAATGACTAAGCAACAACAACACTGCCCAGTGTGTCGCTGAGGCTTTGACAAGCTCGTCTTTGGTTTCCCTGCCCCAAAACTTCTTACCCTGTAGCAGCAGCCATGACGCAGCCGCCCTGGGACGCCGTGGCCTCAACGCAGCATCCCTCGGGGTCGTGGCTCATGCCGAAGTTGTGGCCGATTTCGTGGGCCATGGTGGCGGCTGCTCCAATGGGCAGCTCTGAATGGTCCTGGGACAGAGGATTGTGGTCATCATTTTCATTATCATCATCGCCTAATTCATCCCCTGCCCTCTACCAGGAGGTCCCAGGGCTGCGACAATTCAATCAAAACTAATACAGGTTACAATCCCAGGAATTTTTTGGTGGGGTCCCTGAAAACACACAGCGAGGGGAAAGAGGTAGGTCTTCAGCAGGGCCGGATTTAGGTTTGATGAGGCCCTAAGCTACTGAAGGTAATGGGGCCCTTTATACGTCCAGCTGTCCTTTGCCATAAAACCACTCCATGCAGAATGCAGGCACCCTATATATAGAAATGAGCAAACTAGTGATATCTTCGGGAGCAGGCTAGCAAGCAGGGCCCAGTAAGTCATACCTTTGGTTACAGACGCTTCAGGTTGCGTTTTTTCGGATTACGGACGTGCTGAAACCCAGAAGTACAGGAACGGGTTACTTCCGGGTTTTGGCGGCCGCCCATGTGCAGAAGCGCTAAATCAAATCTCAACCCATGTGTGCGCAGACACGGCGCTTTGGGTTGCGAACGCTGCTGGTTGCGAACGTGCCTCCCGCACAGATCACGTTCACAACCTGAGCGTCCACTATACTTGCATAATAGGAGCCTACACAACACAAAACACTGTGGCTGTATGTAGGTTTTATTTTATTTGTTTTTTATCTTATATTTTGGAAATAGGCATCCAGGTTTTATTTCCTTTTTAAAAAATTGGGGGAGAGTGGGGCCCTAAGCTAGAGCTTGTTTAGCTTATACGTAAATCCGGGACTGGTCTTCAGCATTTGCCGGAAGCTGTACAGCGAAAGAGCGGGGCGCGGGACACACATGCAGGGGGAAGCTCTTCAGGCTAAAGGAGAGGAGAACTTCATAGAATCATAGATTGGGGCCCCCAAAGGTCATCCAGTCCAACCCCCTGAAATGCAAGCAAAACCAGGGCCTCATATCAGGGGCTCAGGTTTGGCCGCAGAACCCCTTTTAGACAAACCAAACCAAATCTACCCTGTTCCTGCCCCTAAAACCCAACGATGCTTGTCGATACGTTCGGCAGACTCTCCTCCATTGGCGGTTTTTAAGCAGATGCTGGATGGGTTCTTTAGCTTTGATTCTCGCATCGAAGGGGGTTGGACTAGATGACCTTTGCTGGTCCCTTCCAACCCTACAATTCAAAGATTCTCCAATATCTGGTGCCTTTTCCCTGCAGATTTGGGATGGGAACCCCCAAGACACCGAGACCGGCGGCTAACTGAGGTTGCACCCAGCAGAACCCAACTCTTCCTTCCTCCCAGGCGAAGTGCCTCTTGCTCCCAAGGAAAAAGAGGATAATTTTGCAAAGTTGAAGGAGATACTGTAGAGCAGCTTTCACCAACCAGATTGCCTTCCTGACGCTTGAAACTACAACTCCTGAAATATACTCGGAGTCGAGAGTGGATTTCATGCTCTTTATTCAGCTCATAGTGGTGAAGAGGAATGGAAGTTCCCCCAGAATGTCTGCTTTATATACATTATTTACACAATGGGGCCCACATGATTGGCTAATTCTGGGATTCACCTGTAGGCCAATCAGGTTGTGGATTCACTTCCACCTGGAGCTGGATTGGGTGGCTCCAGTGGACCAATCAGACTGCTGCATTCCGGATCCTATTGTTCTAGGACCAATCAGACTGCTGCATTTTGAATCCTATTGTTCTAGGACCAATCAGACTGCTGCATTCTGGACCCTATTGTTCTAGGACCAATCAGACTGCTGCATTCTGGATCCTATTCTACTCAATACATAACAACTCCCATCAGCCCCAGCCAGCTGATGGGAGTTGTAGTCCAAAAGAGCAACCAGGTTGCGGTTGACGGCTCTAGATAGCAAGAGGAGGTTCGAGGAGCTGCAATCCTGTCCTTACCATGCTCACCCCACCGGAGTTTTCCGCACTGCACATTCCCTCCAGCGGCGCCATCCCAATGGTTGTCCCGACAAAGGTCAACCCGCTGTGGAGACAGGAAAGGGAAGGGGGGAAACAGAGGGAAGAGACCTGGGGTCGTTTTTTTAGATTTCTTGCAACATGCAGTCAGTAGCAGTGGTTACATAACTTTCTGACCACTGCTCCATAGCTATTGTTGTTATACAATTCCATTCACCATATAGATGGAGTATGTACTTTTGATTTTATATTGAACTGGCATTATAGTTCATGCATAGAAAGGTAAAGGTAAAGGGACCCCTGACCATTAGGTCCAGTCGTGGCTGACTCCCACCACTGCGGTGGGAAGGTAAACGGCGTTTCCATGCACTCTGGCTTCCGTCACAGTGTCCCGTTGTGCCGGAAGCAGTTTAGTCATGCTGGCCACATGACCTGGAAAGCTGTTTGCGGACAAACGCTGGCTCCCTTGGCCTGAAAGCAAGATGAGCGCTGCAACCCCATAGTCGCCTTTGACTGGACTTAACCATCCAGGGCTCCTTTACCTTTACCTAACCTTACCTCTTCCACTTTAAATGTCAGTATTCCCTGGGAAGGGATGGTTTGAATCTGTGGTGTGGGTGTGCCTCTGAGCCCATTTCCCACCTCAATGATTACTGGGAACTGTAGTTTGCTAAGGGTGCCGGGGATTTGTAGATCCACGAGGGTTAAGCTACGGTTCCCAGGATAAACGGGAAAATGCAATCAATAACAACACACACTGCGGCTGGAAAACTGCATTGCAAAATTCAGAGAAGCGCAAATTCTGGAGGATAGCTGCATTTCGGTTCACGTACCGGTTTGGAAAAAATAATAATAATGGATGGATCATTTCATTAAAATGCAGGGGAATTGCCCTACACACACACACACACACACACACACACACAACCTGCCCCCTAGCATAAGCCAGCTTATCGATGGCTGCTTCTGAAACGATGACTCACGTCAGCAGCTGGGCATTGTCGTGCTTCTTCCGGGCCTTCAGAGACTTTTTCCACTGCAGGAAGGACATGAGCGAGGTGTGAGCATCGCTGCTCAAGCTGCACTGGTCCCTCTCGGTCCAGACCTCCAGGCCGATCAGGGCCACTTTGATATTCAGGGACCTGTAAAACTGGGGAAGAGGAGCAGGAAGAGAGGAGGAGGGTTATTAACAACAACAACAACAACAACAACAACAACAACAACAACAACAACAACAATAGAGTCATACCTCAGGTTGAATGCGCTTCGGGTTGAGCGTGTTCGAGTTGCGCTCCGCGGCAACCCTTGTGCATGCGCAGACACTCAAAATGACGTCATACGCGTGTGCAGAAGCGGCGAAAAGCGACGTGTGCGTGCACAGACGTGCCATCACTAGTTACGTTTGCTTCTAGATGCGAACGGGGCTCCGGAACGGATCCCGTTCGTATCTAGAGGTACCACTGTAATGGACCCATAGTTCACCTGCAAGATCACCTTGCCCGCTTGACTACAGTCATACCTCGGGTTACAGATGCTTCAGGTTGCGTTTTTTGGGGTTACGGACCCGCCAAAACCCGGAAGTACCGGAACGGGTTACTTCCGTATTTCGGCGGTCGCACATGCGCAGAAGCGCCAAATCGCAACCCACGCATGCACAGACATGCCGCTGCAGGTTGCGAACGTGCATCCCATACGGATCATGGCAGCTAACAACAAATTTAAAACACTTAATTATAGAAGCAGCAGAAAATACAGTGTAAAAACATGAATAACAATAAAATTCAAAGTTCAGAAAACTATTTGGGGGAAATCTATCTAATAAGCATTAGATAGTCACCAGGGCTAGCTGGCTGAATTAGTCCTACTTGGGCTAGTGAGAAGGCCAGGGGAGAATTAGCTGTGGGGTCTCAGAGTGGGTAATTTTCATAAAAGGGGAGGAGGAGGGAAGAGAAGGGAAATAAAAGATCAGGCTGAATTCAAATTAAAGGCCAGGCAGAATAGCTCTGTCTTACAGGCCCGACGGAAGGAGGTTAAATCCTGCAGGGCCCTGGTCTCATGGGACAGAGCATTCCACCAGGTCGGAGCCACCACTGAGAAGCCCCTGGCCCTGGTGGAGGATAGTCGGACTTCCTTGGGGCCCGGGACCTCTAAACTATGATTATTCATGGACCAGGAGAGGCGGTCCTGTAAATACGAGGGCCCTAAGTCTATGGTCCTCCACAACTCCCTGGGACTGGCGGCTGGTCCATTAGGGCAAGTGGGGCCCTGCCCCACTAATCTCAGTGCGCCAGCCCCACCTGCTTAACTTTTCCTTTACATCCAGCCCAGACAGCCAGCTTCCCCTTCCATAGTCTCTGCACTGGCCTTGTAGAACTCAGCCCAGAGGAAGAGGACTAAACCAGAATTATTTGGCTCGAGCTCTCGTTGCCTCTCGCGCCACCTAGTGTCAGACTCCCTGCCTCCTGCCCTACCAGGTCTGATTTGCACCAGCCACCACTGCTGTGGACTACCACTCCCAGCAGACCTGACCACCGTTTCCTGATCATTGCTGGGGCTGATGGGAGTCATAGTGCAAAGCACCCAGAGGGCACCAGGTTGGGGGCAGCTTGGTCTGCGCTGACTTATAGCACCTCTTCGGGTTTCAGAATGGAGTCTTCCTCAATTAGCTCAGCTGGTAAGAGTGTGGTGCTGACAACGCCAAGGTTATGGCCTGATCCTGTTCAAATCATTGGAATGCTGCAATGCAGGAATATGCAGCTGTCCCTTCCGGGGATCGAACCTGCAACCTTGGCGTTGTCAGGATCATGCTTTAACCAACCGAGCTATCCATCTCCAGGGCTCTTTTTATGGGCTTATGTCCTTGATGTTCAGAATAGGTAGCTGTGGATAACCCCAGTCTTGCGATTACCTTGTCTACGTAATTCGCGATCTCCAAGATCCGTTGCTTGGTTTGACCCAGATTTTGCTTTTGAGATGCAAACTGGGAAGGAGACGGTGGGAGAGAAAGGGGAAAGGGAGAAAAAGAGAGGCAAAGGAACAAATTTAGGGACATTTCTTAAGCCGAAACTAACACACACTGCTGGATGCTCTTTGAATAATTGCTTCCCCCACGATGCACGGAATATGTGAGAACGGCTGCGCTTAAATTCAGAAGGATCTGTCTTCATCCAACCAGCGGGTCCCAAACTTTATCAAGCCTTTGGTTCCTTAAACTCACCCCCAGTTCTCCCTACCCTAGAAGAATTATTATTCAGAATAGCAGTTTGCACGACCTGGTAAGAATTATTATTATATTTGTTTATCACCCTTCATCTGCAGACCTCAAGGTGGTTCACAACATAAAAATACAAGTTAAAAACACAAAATACATAATAAAAACAATAACAATACAATACAATAACCCCCCCTTCCTTGGATGAAGGGAAGTATATAGATAATAAAAGTAACAACAACACATTCAAAGCATTCCCCCAAGAATCCTGGATACAAACAAATTCAAAATACAATTTTAAAATTCAAAACACACTTTTGAAATTCAAAGCAGTCACAACCGATTCACATTTATTCAGAATCTAATTGATACCAATCACTTTAACTCATTCAACAAATTTGATCCAATCCCACTGCCCCCTTGAGGGGGAAGTACCGCCCACTTTTGGGAACGACCGTTCCAGACCATCCTTCACCTGCCTGGTGCTTTCCTGGTGTAGTTCTGGACTACAACTCCCATCATCCCCAGCTATCGCTGATGGGAGCTGGTAGCCCAAAACATCTGGCAGGGACCAGGTTGGAACAGGTGGGCATCAACAACAGCAGAAGACTTGTCCTGCTTGTGGTCTTGCCAGGGGCATCTGGTCGGGGAAGGAGGACACTGGACCTGACCTGAGCTTTGGGCATTCAGCAAGCTTCATGAAGCCCCTGGCTCTCCAATGATCTCCAAGATTCAGTGCAGCATTGAGGACCACTTCTCCTCATTCTCTCCTACCTAGGACCACCGGAGGTCCTGATGTTTCTCCAAGCACAGAAGGAGAGCAGGGCTCCTGTTTGATCCTGGGCCATCTCTCAGGGGAAAGACACACTCTCCCGGGGAAAGCTGGAAAATGTGTTTGTGGACCCTCGTATCTTGCCACTTCTCATGAAGCATTGTGTGCCACAAAGCCAGGTTAAGGGCACACAGGTTGGCAAGATCTGGGCTGCAGTGAAGGTGGGCTTTGGAGTCTCTGCATGGCTGGACCACTCAGTTCACAGAGGAATTTGTACAAAACCCTCTTTCTACCCATGCTACCTGACAGCAATGTGATGTATGGAAGTGAGAGCTGGACCATAAAGGCTGATCACTGAAGAATTGATGCTTTTGAGTTATGGTGCTGGAGGAGACTCTTGAGAGTCCCATGGACTGCAAGAAGATCCAACCTATCAATTCTGAAGGAAATCAGCCCTGAGTGCTCACTGGAAGGACAGATTGTGAAGCTGAGACTCCAATACTTTGGCCACCGCATGAGAAGAGAAGACTCCCTGGAAAAGACCCTGGTATTGGGAAAGATGGAGGGCACAAGGAGAAGGGGACGACAGAGGACGAGATGGCTGGACAGTGTTCTCGAAGCTACAAACATGAGTTTGACCAAACTGCGGGAGGCAGTGGAAGACAGGGGTGCCTGGCGTGCTCTGGTCCATGGGGTCACGAAGAGTCAGATACGACTGAACGACTAAACAACAACAACCTGACAGCAAAAATTCTCACCAGGGTGTAGTCTGCAACAATGAAGAGCTCCATGTATTTCAGGGTTCTCCATGCATCTCTCCTTTTCTGAAAGACAAATTTGCTCAGTGTCACCAGGAAGGAAGGAAAAGCAACTATTGTGGTGATCCTAGCCAGGGCCGGATTAAGACCTTTAGAATCCCTAAGCACTGAAAAGATTTTGGTGTCCTCAGATTTGTCTCATTCAAAATACAAACAAGAAACCGTAAAATAAAATTTTATTTTTCAAAACTTACAGTACAATGGAAAACAATGTTCATTTTGGTATAGGTGGATTTCGGTGGTGCTAACCTAAATTTCTGGCATATGTTTGAATCGTTTCCATGAATTACTGGCACAGCCTGGACGCGACTCATGACTCGGGAGCCACACCAGGGTTCAAATCCCCACTCAGCCACAAAACTTGGTGGGCAACCTTGGCCAGCCACTGCCACTCAGTCTGACCCACCTCAAAGGGTTGTTGTGGGGTGGGAGAGAGCCAGGGAACGCCACCTTGAGCTCCAGAAAGGTGTTTTTTTTAATTTACCATATTTTTCGCTCCATAAGACACACTTTTTTCCTCTTAAAATCTAAGGGGAAATGTCTGTGCGTCTTATGGAGCGAATGTGTGGTGCATGGGGCTGGGGGGGGGAACCCGGGCTTCCCCAGCCAGCCCCGACCTGCTCTTTGAGGCTGGCGGTGGGGGAAAGCAGCGCTTACCCCCAGCGCCAGCCCCACAAGCTCGGGGAGCAGCGGGAAGGCTGCACTCCCCGGCCAGCCCCAAAGAGCAGGTCGAAAGGAACCCGAAGCCTCCGGAGCACAGCAGGAACTCTGACTGAACGCACCTTGAATGAATTGAACGCACCTTGTTTTAGAGGGGGAGAACAAGAAGAAAATAATCTCCCCCCTCTCTGCGCAGCGCCTCTTGCCGCTTCGCTGAAGGGGCATTGCGCAGAGAGGGGGAGAATTTTTTTTTCTTGTTCTCCCCCTCTAAAACAAGGTGCGTCCTATGGTCGGGTGCGTCCTATAGAGCGAAAAACACGGTAATCATTTTTTCAATACAAACAACATGACACATACAACAAAAACCGTTACAACACTAATAACACAATTTGACAATTCAGATTTGAATACACTGATATAGCTATGACTACACCTTTTTAACAATATTTTCCCACCTCTCCTCCCCCTACTTCCCACCACTATCTGCCTCTTATCGCTTAAATATTCCTTCCAGATTTCTTCATATTTATCCATTCTTAATTTGCGTCGACATGCAATTCATTCGTATGTAGTTAATCTGTCCGTATTATCAATCCATGTGCTCAATGGAATCTTTTTGCGGCTCTTCCAATTCATCGAAACAAGTTTTTTTGTTTCTAATATAGCACGGTACATCCATTTATTTTTTAACCACTTGTAATCTCCCACTTTTCCAGAATATAATTTAGAATTAAATTCAATTCTATACTTGCCAGAAAGGTGAGATGAACAAAAACCTGTTAAGATTCCAAATCTGGGATTCCGCCCTGACCACTTATCGTGCCCAAAGGCTTACCCGCTGATGTGCAGACGGTTTGAAGGACCGGGCGATATCGGCTACGCTGCTTTGCATCTGGTCACCGTGACCACAGGTCCCGCCTTTGATTGGCAGGTGTTCTGCCCTGTAAATGATGTGAGGCTCAGAGTCCGGGCTGGCTGGGGGTTTCAGGTAGTAGCTGTCGTTGTGGTTGAGGGTGATCAGGCCACTGGCGGAAGAAGAAAAGAGCACGATTGGAACAAAAGCCGCCATCTTTAACAAAGAGTCAGGGGGATTTATAATTCATCTTGGAGACCACTGTAAGCAGATGAAAACATTAGCAGGGTTGCAATAACACTTGTAACATAGCAAATACTATGGAGATGATGGAGTAATACGAAAGATGGACTACTGAATAATATGCAGTTGAAAAGGTTGACAGTAGGACCCAAGGAGGGGAAGGTGGGAAGTCCAGAGATTTGGAGGAATCTGTAAAGATGGATGTCTAGACTTGTAAAACGAAATAAAAATTATTTCAATTCAAAATCAGCAGCAGCAGCATCACCTGCCGTGGCTGCTATTATTAGTAGTAGTAGTATTATTCTTATTATTCACCTAATTAGGGAAGTTTTTAATGTTTGATGTTTTATCGTGTTTTTAATATTCTGTTGGGAGCTGCCCAGAGTGGCCTCTGGAAACCCAGCCAGATGGGCGGGATATTAATAATAATAATAATAATAATAATAATAATAATAATAAAATACACGTTTAAGTTGGCAAAAGGATGGCGAATCTGTTCTTGCTCATCTGGTCTTTGTTGCAATGGTGCTGAGATTACAGGGTTGCATCGTTCGAGCTGCAGATTTTAAGACCTTTCGTTTGCTGTGTCGCTAAAGCTGTTTGCTGTGGTTGTCCTGTTTGCAAAGAAAAGCTCGGACAGGGAAAACCCAGCCAGATGGGCGGGGTATAAAAAAAATTCTTCTTCTTCTTCTTCTTCTTCTTCTTCTTCTCCTCCTCCTCCTCCTCCTCCTCCTCCTTCTTCTTCTTCTTCTTCTGTTGTGTTTGTATTGTTTATTAGTGTTATAAAATAAAAATTTGGGGGGGCAATGAAATGGCTGTGTGGAAGACAGTACGGTGGTACCTCGGGTTACATACACTTCAGGTTACATACGCTTCAGGTTACATACGCTTCAGGTTACAGACTCTGCTAACCCAGAAATAATACCTCAGGTTAAGAACTTTGCTTCAGGATGAGAACAGAAATCGTGTGGCGGCGGCGCAGTGGCAGCAGGAGGCCCCATTAGCCAAAGTGGTGCTTCACGTTAAGAACAGTTTCAAGTTAAGAATAGACCTCCAGAACGAACTAAGTTCTTAACCCGAGGTACCACTGTAATAAGCGGATGGGGGGTGATGCTGATAATAGTGGAAAAACAACTTCACCAGTAGCTGCCTTCTCAAGCAATCGTTTCCCCGCTCCTGCCAGCTCCCCTGTGTTTTTAAACAGGAGATACCTGTGAACCTGGAGCTTTCACCACTGCAAAGCAAACCCTGCGTGGCTCAAAATTTTGGTGGGCGAGGTGGCAGGAGACAAGACTAAAGAACAGGACTCAAACATGGGGAGACTCAGGACCAAACGTTCCACTCAGCCATGAAGCTGAATGCTCTGGTTATCTCCCGCTTGGACTACTGCAATGCGCTCTATGTGGGGCTACCTTTGAAGGTGACCCGGAAACTACAACTAATCCAGAATGTGGCAGCTAGACTGGTGACTGGGAGCGGCCACCGAGACCACATAACACCGGTCTTGAAAGACCTACATTGGTTCCCAGTACATTTCCGAGCACAATTCAAAGTGTTGGTGCTGACCTTTAAAGCCCTAAATGGCCTTAGTCCAGTATACCTGAAGGAGCATCTCCAACTCCATCGTTCTGCCCGGACACTGAGGTCCAGCACTGAGGGTCTTCTGGTGGTTCCCTCCCTGTGAGAAGCCAAGTTACAGGGAACCAGGCACAGGGCCTTCTCGGTGGTGGTGCCCTCCCTGTGGAATGCCCTCCCATCAGATGTCAAAGAGAAGAACAACTACCAGACTTTTAGAAGACATCTGAAGGCAGCCCTATTTAGGGAAGCTTTTTAATGTTTGATGCATTACAGTATTTTAATATTCTTTTGGAAGCAGCCCAAAGTGGCTGGAGAAGCCCAGCCAGATGGGCGGGGAATAAATAAATTATTATTATTATTATTATTATTATTAAAAGATGCTGCCCAATCCCCACATCTCAGCCCAGCCCGCCTTGCAGGGCTGTTGTGAGCCACACCGAGCCAGGGCTGGTGTTTCTGCGAGGCAGGCGGCAGGGAGATCGGTCAAGACAAAGCAAACAACGAATAAATTCACCCAGCCTGCACATTCCAGTCCTAAAAACTTTGTTTTTCCCTGAATTACGTTGTTCTGGCTTTCCACAATTACTCCAGGGGAAAGGAATGTCTGTGCTTCTGTTGTGGCTGGCCTGAGCTTACCACTCTGCAAGCCGGACGGGGAAGGGTAGGGGGGTGCAAGCTTGCTGAAGATGCCTCAGAGATTTGGTCTGCCCCACAGCTCCCTCTTCCCACGCAAACAACCCAGAATAGGAGGCTGGTCCATGAGGGCAGTGCCGCATCGACCTTGACTTAAACCTCTCAGTTGGTGGCCCTACTTGTCGTTGGCTCTGGCGCCCCCTACTGATGGTCTCCATGCCTGTTGCCCAACCAGTCTCAATTAGCCCCAGGCCCCGCCTATGCGCCAGGATCGCATTGCCCCAGTTCAACTCTAGATGGCGATGTTTAAGCTGCTGGGAAGGTGGGATCTGGAGAGCCCACAACCCTGCGAGGTTGTCCGTTCCACAGTCAAGCCATGTCGCAGAGGCAACAAGCTAACCCTCTCTCCTCCATCCCACGGACCCGATCTAAATTGCCACAAACACCCTTCTGGTTTTTGAGAAAGAAAAATAGATGGGGAGCGCTGCACCCAAAGCTCTCCTCCCACCAACACGGCACATCTGATGCCTGCAAATTGAGACCAGGTACCCTTTGAAAACCCCAATTCTACAACATGGTCGACAGACAGACAGACAGACAGACCCGCGTTGGGGTGGGGAAAAAATCCCCCAGCTTGTGTTTTTGCTAGGAGATCAATCTAAAGCAGTGTTGGCCAAACTTGGGTCTCCTGCTGTTTTGGGACTACAATTCCCATCATCCCTGACCACTGGTCCTGTTAGCTAGGGACGATGGGAGCTGTAGTCCAAAAACAGCTGGAGGGCCAAGTTTGGCCAACACTGATCTAAAGAACCTCAGGCGTTTTCTAAACATTTAGAAACAAGAAGGGGCTTAGGGAAATCAGGGAGCTTTGCAACGATTTGCTATGCAGCTAGGGAAGAAGCGTGGGAACTGGTTGCAGGTTCGATCCCGGAATGGGACAGCGGAATATTCCTGCAGGGGGTGGGACTAGTTGATTCTCAGGATCCCTTTCCAGGTCTACAGTTCTATGATTTAAGAAAAGACAGACAGACAGACAGACAGACAGACAGACAGACAGACAGAGAGGACACAAGAAGATGCCTTACAGTGGGTCAGACCATTGGGTCCATTTGGTTCAGTATCATCTACCCTGACTCGCAGCTGCTCTTCCAGCCCTGTTTGGAGATGCTAGCAGCAGGAATTGAACCCGAGACCTTCTGCGGGAAAAGTAGGGTCTCTGCTGATGAGCTGCAGCCCTTCCCCAGGGGGAAAAGAGGTACCCTTGCAAGATGCAAGAAATGGGATCTGCAAGAGATTGGACCACCCTCCCAGTTCAGCCACAGCCTCCAGTGAGAAGGACACAGGGCGACTCTCCAGCAAGAGCAAGTCATCTGAGTGTCCGCTGACATCCTGACTCCAGAACGAGTTTTGTGTATGTGTAAGAGAGCGTGTGCGCATAGCTGAGAGATGACCTCACCCGCCGGCATTCCTCAAGATGCTGCTCAGGCCCAGGAGTTATTCTGAGTCACAGAATCCTGGAGTTGTGGAGCTGTGAGGGACCCCCAGGGATCATCCAGCCCAACCCCCTTGAAATGCAGGGATCTCGGCTCCAGCACCCATGATGGATGGCCATCCAAACTCTGGTTCGAAACCTCTAAGGAAGGAGAGCCCACAGCCTCCAAAGAGGGACTGTTCCCCTGTCAAACAGCTCTCACTGTTCTTCCTGATATTCAGTCGGGATCTCCTTTCTTGTGAAAGGAACTGTGGGGTTTGGAGTTTAATAATAATAATAATAATTATTATTATTATTATTATTATTTATTATTTGTACCCCGCCCATCTGGCTGGGTTTCCCCAGCCACTCTGGGCGGCTTCCAACAACTTCAGGTTACAGACTCCACTAACCCAGAAATAGTACCTCAGGTTAAGAACTTTGCTTCAGGATGAGAACAGAAATTGTGCTCTGGCAGCACGGCAGCAGCGGGAAGCCCCATTAGCTAAAGTGGTGCTTCAGGTTAAGAAAGGTTTCAGGTTAAGAATGGACCTCCGGAACGAATTAAGTACTTAACCCGAGGTACCACTGTACATTAAAATGTCACACATTAAAAACTTCCCTAAACAGGGCTGCCTTCAGATGTCTTCTAAAAGTTTGGTAGTTATTTTTCTCTTTGACATCTGGTGGGAGGGCGTTCCACAGGGAGGGTGCCACCACTGAGAAGGCCCTCTGCCTGGTTCCCTGTAACTTGGCTTCTCACAGGGAGGGAACTGCCAGAAGGCCATTGGTGCTGGACCTCAGTGTCCGGGATGGATGATGGGGGTGGAGACGCTCCTTCAGGTATACTGGACCGAGGCCATTTAGGGCTTTAAAGATCAGCACCAATACTTTGAATTGTGCTCGGAAACGTACTGGGAGCCAATGTAGGTCTTTCAAGACCGGTGTTATGTGGTCTCGCCGGCCGCTCCCAGTCACCAATCTAGCTGCCACATTCTGGATTAGTAGTAGTTTTTGGGTCACCTTCAAAGGTAGCCCCACATAGAGCGCATTGCAGTAGTCCAAGCGGGAGATAACCAGAGCATGCACCACTCTGGCAAGACAGTCTGCAGGCAGAGAGGGTCTCAGCCTGCGTACCAGATGGTAGAAAGCAGCCCTGGACACAGAATTGACCTGCGCCTCCATGGACAGCTGTGAGTCCAAAATGACTCCCAGGCTGCGCACCTAGACAAGCAGTGGGGGGTGGGGAGACCCTCCCCCTTGGTCTTCATGTCTGGCAAATTTTCCACAGCCAAATTTTGACAGCATCCGGGGAATAAGTCGACCGGGTGGGGAGGGAAGACACGACTCCTTGAGGTCCTAGCGCACGGCAACTCTCCCAGTGGGGACGTTTGGGCTGTCATTAAAAAAGATGTGCTCTAGCAGGGGTGGAGCGCCTCAGGCCCAGGGGCCAAATGCAGCCCCTCTCTCAGGCCCTGTTGGTGCTCCCCACCAAGAAACACTGTGCCCGGTGCTACACCCCTTGCCAGCTTTGCGTCCTTCCCAGGCACTTTGGCCCAGCTGGAACACAGAATCACAGAACTGGAGCATCAGAAGGGACCCCCAAAGGCCATCTAGCCAACCCCCGCAATGCAGGGGTCCTGCCCACAGCCGTCCCTGGGTGGACTCGAACCACCAACCTTCTGGTTAACAGCCAGACACCCTGACCCACTGCGCCACAGAGACCTCGGACTACGTTTTCCCGGATGGAGGACGGAGAGGTCTTTGTGGTTTCGTGGTTTCGTGTTTTAGTGTGCATTTTGTATTCCCCTTTTTGTAATTTTCTGCTGCAAACAACCCCAGCATCTTCAGAGGAAGGGCGGTGTACAAATTCAACAAGTAAATAAATAAATAAATAAATAAAGGTGGGGATTGGACTAGATATCCCAGGGGGGTCCCTTCCAGTTCTGTGATTCTATGTGGCCTCTTACTTTTGCATGGATGGAATCACCGCCTGCTGGAGGGAGGGAGGAGACACACCGATTGCTCCACCCACTCTTGCATCTGGCCACGCCCACCACCGGATTTCCACCACCCTGGAATGGGAATGTTTCCCACGGGGGGGGGGGGAGGTTGCTTGTTTATTTATCACACAATATTGGAAGCAATTTAAAACAACTTGCAGTCCTAAAAACAAGGAGAGCCAGGGCAAAGGGGTGAGTCTTCAGCATCCTCCGGAAGCTGTGCAATGAAGATGCTAGGTAGTTCCTCCTTTCTCCTGTGGAAAGGAGTTCCACAGGTCAGGGGCCACCACAGAGAAGGCCCTCTCCCACGGGGCTCCTTTTGAGCTTCAAAGGGTGGAGGAAATAGCAAGAGGACAAAAAAAAACCCATCTCAATTTCTGGGACAGAATGACTCCTTGCAATTGTTCAACTGGCTTTCATGAGATAAAGTTGAATTGCCTGATGTCCATGGGCCTAATCCTATTCTTCTCCAGATAACATTCCAAATACCCTTATCAAAAGCCACTCGAGGTCATTTCATTCCTCCATCCCAAGGTTTGGGGTTCGGGAAAGGAGAAAAGTCACAGTGGGATTTCCCCCAAACCAGCCAGGATCCAAACACATACCCCCACCCTGTGGGTCCAGTTTGGAAGGGAAATGGTTTACGCCCTTATTTCGCAAATCACTTCCCATAAAAGACCCCAAAGCGATTTAAAGGTACAATGAAAACGCGCAGAAACATTGTTTCGTCCGGTGCTGATACAGACCAGATTCAAAGTGTCTGCCTGCTGGGAAAAGAAGAAAGGTCTGAAATAATCATTAGAAAGATAAGAGATGGTGTCTGTCTGGTAAGGAATTCCAAAAGGTAAATGGATGACCAAACAAACGATCCGATTCTTACACCCTTTGTAATTTGGTGCTGGGACTTAGCTCTTGAAAAAGTTTGTGTGAGGGGTGGATTTTTTACATAGTAGTAAGTAATAGTAATTCATTATTTGTACCCCACCCATCTGGCTGGGTTTCCCCAGCTACTTGGGGGGCTTCCAACAAAGATTAAAAATACATTAAAATGTCACACATTAAAAACTTCCCTGAACTGGGCTGCCTTCAGATGTCTTCTAAAAGTCAGATAGTTGTTTATTTCCTTGACATCTGATGAGAGGGTGTTCCACAGGGCAGGAGCCACCACCAAGAAGGCCCTCTGCCTGGTTCCCTGTAACTTGGCTTCTCGCAGTGATGGAACCGCCAGAAGGCCCTCGGAGCTGGACCTCAGTGTCCGGGCTGGACGATGGGGGTGGAGATGCTCCTTCAGGTATACATAGCAGCAAGGCAGGGAATGGGCAGCGTGGTGTAGTGGTTAGAGTCCACTGCAGGGGTTGGACTAGATGACCCTTGGTGTCCCTTCCAGCTCTTATAGTTCTAGAATTCTGTGTGTCAGACAAATACCTGGGAGAGACCAGGGTTTGAATCCCTGCAGAGCCACGAACCTCACCAGGTGTGACCTCAAGGGCTGGTCACTGCCTCTCAGCCTAACCTACCTCACAGGGTTGTTGTGTGGAGATTAAAGCGAGGAGAGGGAGAACCATGCATGCCACCTTGGGCTCCCCAGAGAAAAAAGTGAGCTACAAATGGAATTCATAAATACATGGTGATATTGTTGATTAGAGTGGCCAGGTTGCAGGTTCGATTCCCGCATGGAACAGCTGCATATTCCTCCTGCAGGGGGTTGGACTGGATGACCCTCAGGGTCCCAACTCCACAATTCTATGATATTTTAAGGTAAAACCACCACCGCTAAGAAGTCTTTAAATCGCGCCCCCTGCAAAAAAAATGAATACAATCTTCAGGGGCCATTTTCACGCCAACAGACAAAGAAATTTCAACCAGGTCAAAGGTTCCAGATAAACGCTAGAGACAATCGCTGGTCAATTCCAAGACTGATATGGTGGGAGAGCAAGGAAGCTCTGTCTACGTCGCCCAGAAGGATTTAGGTATATCAGAAGGAGCGAAAGGACGGCCGTCCTCGCAGGGAGGACCAGTGGCTATTAGAACCCAGTCTCCCCGCATCACTTTTCTTACCTGATTCCAGAGCAGGTACTAAGGACCACCCAGGAGCCCTTGTACCCTCGGACGTGGCCATGGTAGTAGCAGTGTTCCTGGAATCAGAAGGAACAGATGGGAACTGTGGGTTAGGCTGGTTGTTTTCTGCAGGGAAAACTGTGCAGATTTTATACGCAAATCTGAGAGGCGGTCAGATGAACTGAAACTGGCCAGGGTGTCGAGATTTCGGATTTTGAAAAGCAGCAAAATTCCATCATGGATTTTATTTAGAAAAATCATTATTATCAGTCTAAATTTTAACCCAACCCCCCTTTACTCTAGTGCAAACCTAACTCTAGAATATACATTTGAGTACCCATTGAAAATTCAGAGAACGGTGAAGGGTGGCTGTGGTTTGGTCCGTGCATCATTTAGGTAAAGGTAAAGGGACCCCTGACCATTAGGTCCAGTTGTGGCCGACTCTGGGGTTGCGACGCTCATCTCGCTTTATTGGCCGAGGGAGCCGGCGTACAGCTTCCAGGTCATGTGGCCAGCATGACTAAACCGCTTCTGGTGAACCAGAGCAGCGCACGGAAACACCGTTTACCTTCCCGCTGAAGCGGTACCTATTTATCTACTTGCACTTTGATGTGCCTTCGAACTGCTAGGTGGGCAGGAGCAGGGACCGAGCAACGGGAGCTCACCCCGTCACGGGGATTCGAACCGCCGACCTTCTGATCGGCAAGCCCTAGGCTCTGTGGTTTAACCCACAGCGCCACCTGCGTCCCTGTGCATCATTTAGGAAAGTGCAAATTGTGATTGTTAAAAGAAATTTATTGTTATTATTATTTCCACTTTCTCGCTTTTAATTGCAGGCTGAGTATCAGCAGCCCCATTCTGCATGTGCTATGTGGATTTTGCTGTATAGAGCTTCCAGGTTCAGGAGTAGTTTACCATTGAATACTAGTTTCTGCAGGGCAGCCTTTGCCAAGCTGGTGCCCACTGGATTTTTTGGACTACAACTCCCATCAGCCCCAACCAGTCCCTAGATGTTGTTGGACTACAACTCCCATCATCTCTGAGAACTGGTCCTGCTAGCCAGGAACAACGGGAGCTGGAATCCAACAACGTCTGAGGACCCAAGGTTGAAAATGTCTGCTCTAGACTGTGAACGTGTCATTCAGCGGGCATGCAAAACAGGACACACACTCGTTCCCATCCATATTTCCCACCACTTACCAACAGCTGTCTTTATCAGGCTCTATTGGCCCTTGTCCAGCCCGTTACCAACCCCAGTTCCCGAAATCATGCCATTAGGCCATGCTTCAGGACATTGTGTAATCTTACAGAGCTTTAAAAATCAATAAATGATCGCAATGAGCCAATTAAGGGCCAACTAAGCCATGTTAAGTGGTCGTGAAAAAAGTATGATTGGTTTGCAGGATTAGTCATTCCAAAGCTATCTCTTAATTTGCTCCAGCCTGGGGTTTCTGTATCTTCACAAATAAACCCTTTTCACCCAGCACTGAGATGGAGGGACCATCTTAATTTCTGAGCTTCCCCCAGCTGCCAGCATGTTTGTGAATTTTTCTCTGCAACCAAAAGGACTAGAAACTTGAGACGAACAACAGCTTGAAAATAGGACTGTGAGGTATCTGGTTTCCAACACGGTCATATACCACCAGCTAAACTGAAATAAGGATGGAGAGATGGACAGGCATTGGCTGGCTTCTCGGTTTTCCCTGAATCGTGATTTTTGCCGGCGCCTGCTCTTGGGATTCAGTGCCCACTGCATGAGATTGTTTTGCCTCTCTGTTTTATGCTGGAATTTGTTACCTGATCACTCTGTTGTTGTTGTTGTTGTTGTTGTTGTGTTGTTATATTTACATACCGCCCTATACCCGGAGGCCTCAGGGTGGTTCACGGAATAAAATCAAAACACAAAGCCACAAAATACACAATCAAAATAAAAACAACCACCCAATAACCAACACACACACCCAAAACCCCCACATTTTAAATTGATCCTTGCTGTCCAGCTCTATCTGGTTGCCATTAATTTTATTCTGAATTGATTTAGAATGTATTTCAATTAATTGACTGTGACTTTATGTAAACTGTGCTATTTTTACTGTTGTTAGCCGCTCTGAGCCCGGCTTTGGCTGGGGAGGGCGGGATATAAATAAAATATTATTATTATTATTATTATTATTAATCTTCTCTATCAGTTTGGCGGTTGTACTTGATAAAGGAATTAAGCGCTGCCCTGGCGCTGCACATCTCAACATTGCCAATTTCCCCAGCCTGACGCATCTTACTTACCGTGAGGTTGGGTGAGATGGTCGTGGGCTGCCCCCCCTTTTCATAATGGGTCTCCGTATAATCTGGTGACAGCAACCTGCTGGGAAAGAAAGGGAGAGTGAGTTCTCAGATGAAATATGTGCATGATGTTCCTATCCATAACCTTTTATTATTACTCATGTTTCAGATTTGTAGAGTTGGGACCCCAAGAGACATCTAGCCCAGCCCGTGCCCCGCAGGGATAAGGAAGCATCTCAAAGCATTTTCAACAGAAGGCAACAGAAACTGTGTACAAAATATAAAAAAGAAATATAAAATATAAAATGAAAACCATGGCAAATGCAAAAACAAGGGCACATTGCTATGTACTGAGTTGAACAGGATCCAGAATGCAGCAGTCTGATTGGTCCTAGAACAATAGGATTCAGAATGCAGCAGTCTGATTGCTTCACCCGAGCCACCCAATCCAGCTCCAGGTGGAAGTGAATCTGCAACCTGATTGGCCTACAGGAGAATCCCGGAATTAGCCAATCACATGGGGCCCATTGTGTAAATAATGTATATAAAGCAGACATTCTGGGGGAACTTCCATTCCTCCTCACCACTATGAGCTGAATAAAGAGCATGAAATCCACTCTCGACTCCGAGTATATTTCACACGTATAAAACAAATTCAGGTGCCGCTCAACAAACAGGCTGTCCACACAGGAACCCTCGGTTGCATTGAAACGGCATTTATTCCCACCCAAAATCCCACTCGGCTCTGCCTTAAGTAAAGGATTTTTGCAGGTTTCTGAACCGAGGCCACCACTAACAGAGAAGGCGCTCCGTTTCCTTGGATTCGAGAGACCAGGAATTCTTCCCACCACCCCCCAAAACTCAGAACACAAAACACAGCCAAAGGGGTCAGTTGAAGAACTGCCTTAAATGGAGCGATGTGGCAGTTTTTTCGCTAAGCTAGGCACCCAGGGAGTCGGAGAGGATCTCTCTCTGATGAATCACAATTCCCCCCACCCAAAAAAATACCACTGAGATTAACTCCTCGTGCCCTTCCCCCTGGGTTCCTGACTCAGGGCCATCCATCTGGAGGCACAAGAATGGAGAGGGAGGATGATTTCATGAAGCAAAACCTTCCCATCCAGTCCCTGATGTAGATCCTGGGTACTAATTTTGTTTCAAATAACTAAGGCATGATTCCTTTACCCAGGAAAGCTGACTTAAGTGGTTTTCATAGATTAAGGAGATGTGAGTAACGTCGGCTGGTGTGGCGCAATTCCGGACATCACAGCCCCAGAACTTGGAGACAGGGAGTTGCTCAGAGTGGGCAGGATGGGACCATTTGCCTGATTCACTGTTAGAGTTGGTCTGCAGAGGATTGGGTGCAGGAAGTGGGGTTCAATGGTTAGAGCGTCAGACTATGCTGCGAATCACCCCGAGATCTAAACAGTGGGTTACAAATGTAATAATAATAATAATAATTTATTATTTGTACCCCGCCCATCTGGCTGGTTTTCCCCAGCCACTCTGGGCAGCTTCCATAGAAACCAAAAAACACTAAAATATCACACATTAAAAACTTCCCTGAAGATGTCTTCTGAATGTCAGGTAGTTGTTTATCGCTCTGACATCTAAATAAATAGGTTTAGAAAACTTATTGATCAGAATATTTGTATGAGATTGTATAGGGAAAAGCACAGAATAACAGATACAATCTTGCTTAAAATGTATATAGGAAGTGCAGTGTAAGCGATGGAAGTCAATCAATGAAATTTTATTATTGAGATATTTCTAGAATAAACTTGGGAGAAATTCTTCCAACTTTTCTTCTTCTTTTTTTCTCTTTGTTTTTCTTCTTTTTTCTTTCTCTTTTGTTCCTTTTCTTATGTATACCTGCTTATTTGAAATATATATGTATGTATTTGCAATATTTTGCAACAATTATGTTAAATAAACAATTTATAAATGTAATAAATAAATAGAAAAGAAAAAAATAAACAGGACCTGGGAGAGACCAGGGTTCGAATTGCCGTGAAGCTCGCTGGGTGAACTTGGGGGTTCCTCCCTGACTCTTGGCCTCTTGGCCTGTGGCAGGGAGTTCCACAGGTTAATTACATGCTGCTTGAAGGACTTCCTTTATTCTGTCCTCAATCTCTCCACATTCAGCTTCACTGAATGTCCATGAGTTCTAGCATGATGAGAGAGGGATAAAAAAACCTTTCTCCGGCCACTTTGACAATTCCCAGCGGCTCGGCGCCTCCCTTTATCAGATCAAGTAGCAAAGTTGATCCCAGGAGCGCCGCTCCAAAGGGCCTGTTTTCTCCCACCATTGATGATCTGAAGGGAAAGTGGGGAGCCAGGCAAGGGAGGGAGAGACTCAGAATTCATCCCGGCCTCTGCTTTTGATTAATGCTCTTGTCTCCATTCCTGGCTTTTTATCATCCTCTCCAACATCGGGAAGTGATTTGTCAGCGGCAAAGCTGGGCTGGATGTCATTCCCTGAGCCTCCCAGCACGGCTGTTGAGAGACGGTGGACAGCTGTGGGAAAAAGGCAGCGATGGGATTCACTGCAAGCTTTTTCTTTGGGGTGGGGGGCTGCCATGGGGCGGGCGGTGGGTGGGTGGGTGGGGGAGACCCAGCAAATAACAGCAAGGCCTGCTCTTTTTTTCCCAGGCTCTTTCGAGACGCAAAAGTCAAGATGGCTTTGCTCTCCGACGAGGGCTCCCAAGACAACCGGGGTGGGATTGGCGCTGCCTTTTCCGCAAGGAAGGGGTAAAGCGTTCGGGGGCTTTTCAGCTTAGCCGGAGGAAAGACTTCCAAGGGGAAAGACATGAAGGAGACTTACAAATCTGAGCAGAGAAATTTTACTTTTCTTCCTGGCTCCAGGGCTGATAGCGGCAGGGCAAACCAAACGAAGTCTTTCTTCATACAGTACCTTATACGGCTGCCAAATTTCAAGAAGTAAAAAAACCAGGACGCCCCAAAAGCTGCTGAGCTCTTTTTTAGGAAGACCCCCAAAACACCAAAAAAATGTGATTTTTCAATTGACTTCCCTAAGATCAAGGACAAAGCGCCTGGATTCCCCCAGACACCTATTATTATTACAGTCATGCCTCGGGTTACAGATACTTCAGGTTGCATTTTTTCGGGTTACGGACACGTCGAAACCCGGAAGTACCAGAACGGGTTATTTCCAGGTTTCGGCGGCTACGCATGCACAGAAGTGCTAAATTGCGCTTTGCTCATGCGCAGAAGCGCCGAATCGCAACCTGCACGTGCACAGACGTGCCACTGTGGGTTGTGGGCGCTGCGGGTTGCGAACGTGCATCCTGCACGGATCACATTTAGTCATGCCCAACTCTTCATGACCCCATGGACCAGAGCACGCCAGGCACTCCTGTCTTCCGCTGCCTCCCGCAGTTCGGTCAAACACATGCTGGTAGCTTCAAGAACACTATCCAACCATCTTGTCCTCTGTCGTCCCCTTCTCCTTGTGGCCCCCATCTTTCCCAATATCAGGGTCTTTTCCAGGGAGTCTTCTCTTCTCATGAGGTGGACAAAGTCTTGGAGCCTCAGCTTCAGGATCTGTCCTTCCAGTGAGCACTCAGGGCTGATTTCCTTCAGAATGGATCGGTTTGATCTTCTTGCAGTCCATGGGACTCTCAAGAGTCTCCTCCAGCACCAGAATTCAAAAGCATCCATTCTTCAGCGATGATCAGCCTTCTTGATGGTCCAGCTCTCACTTCCATACATCACTACCGGGAAAACCATAGCTTTAACTATACGGACCTTTCAACTTATACACTGCCCTATACCCAGAGTTCTCAGGGCAGTTCACAAGAAGACCACAACATATAAAATCAAACCAAAAGCAATAACCCAATAACCCCCCCCCCAAAAAAGCGCCACATTCTAAAAGGGTGTTGGGTGTCAATAAGATCAACCAAAGGCCTGGATAAAAAGGAACCTTTTTGTCTGGCGCCTAAAGGTGTATAATGAAGGTGCCAGGCAAACTTCCTCCCTGGGGAGATCATTCCACAGATGGGGAGCCACTGCAGAGAAGGCCCTGTTCTCGTGTTGCCACCCTCTGTATCTCTCGAGGAGGAGGCACACGAATGAGGGCCTCAGAAGATGATCTCAGGGACTGGGTAGGTTCATATGGAGAGAGGCGGTCCTTGAGGTATTGCGGTCCTGAGCCATTTAAGGCTCTATAAGTCAAAACCAGCACTTTGAATTGGGCCTGGAAACTAATTGGTAGCCAGTGCAGTCGGACCAGGATCGGTGTAATATGCTCAAGCCGTCTTACTCTGGTGAGCAACCTGGCCGCTGAATTCTGCACTAGCTGAAGTTTCGAACCATCTTCAGAGGCAGCTCTATGTATAACGCATTGCAGTAACCTTGAGGTTACCAGAGCACAGACAGCAGTAGTTAGGCTATCCCTGTCCAGATAGGGGCGTAGCTGGGCCACCAGCCAAAGATGATCAATTCTGCCTTTGAAATCCCAGTAATGTAGGAGGCTGCCTTACCCTGAGGGTTTCAGGTACGGGTCATTCCTGGCCCTGCGTGGAGATACTGGGCATCAAATGAAAGCCCTGTTTACCATAAGAAGGTAAGAAGTTCCTGCTGGATCAAGCACATCTCATCCATCCAGCATCGTGTTCTCATCATAATCATAATCACCATTATTATTATTATTATTATTATTATTATTATTATTTACTTGTACTCCACCCATCTGACTGGGTTGCCCAGCCAACGTACATAAAAACATAACAAAACATTAGACATTAAAAAAACAAAAACTTCTCCATACAAGGCTGCCATCAGATGTCTTCTAAAGGTTGTATAGTTACTTATCGCCTTGGCTCGGGGGGTCACAAAACTCTGTACCCTCCAACATTTATCCAGTGAAAATAGGGACATCCTAAGGAAAGGCAGGACATTCCAGGCTCAGATTAGAAACTAGGAGGGCTTCTGTAAATCCTGGGTTTTCCCTGGAAAACAGAGACACTTGGAGGGTCTGTAATAGACCAATGAAGGATAAGGGGAAAAGATCAAAAACAGGTACCCCCAGCCATCACCATGCCAACCCAGAACTTCAGAACGACCAAGCATAAGGAAGAACTTTCTTGACTAAACATGAGGAAGAACTTTCTGGCGTTGAGAGGTATGTGACAGTGGAACAGGCTCCCTCAGAAGGTTAGCTACACAAAATCATAGAATTGGATGGTTGGAAGGGAGACAGAGAATCATCTAGTCCTACCCCCTGCAATGCAGGAATATTCCGCTGTCCCATTCCGGGATCGAACCTGCAACCAGTTCCTGTGCTTGTTCTCTAGCTGCATTGTTTCAAAGCTCCCTGATTTCCACAAGCCCCTTCTTGTTCCTAAATGTTTAGAAAATGCCTGAAATTCTTTAGATCAGTGTTGGCCAAACTTGGCCGTCCAGCTGTTTTGGGACTACAACTCCCATCGTCCCTAGCTAACAGGACCAGTGGTCAGGGATGATGGGAATTGTAGTCCCAAAACAGCAGGAGACCCAAGTTTGGCCAACACTGCTTTAGATTGATCTCCTAGCAAAAACACAAGCTGGGGGATTTTTGTCTGTTTCCCCACCCCAACGGGGGTCTGTCTGTCTGTCTATTTACCGTGTTGTAGGATTGGGGTTTTCAAAGAGTGCCTGGTCTCAATTTGCAGGCATCAGATGTGCCATGTTGGCGGGAGGAGAGCTTCGGGTGCGGCGCTCCCCATCTATTTTTCTTTCTCAAAAACCAGAAGGGTCTTTGTGGAAATTTAGATCGGGTCTGTGGGATGGAGGAGAGAGAGTTAGCTTGTTGCCTCCGTGACACTGCTTGACCGCGGAATGGACAGCTTCGCAGGGTTGTGGGCTCTCCAAAGCCCACCTTCCCAGCAGCTTAAACATCGCCATCTAGAGTTGAACTGGGGCAGTGCGATCCTGCTGCATAGGCGGGGCCTGGGGCCCGGGGCCTACTGAGACCGGTTGGGCAAGAGGCGTGGAGACCAGCAGTAGGGGGCGCCAGAGCCAATGACAGGTAGAGCCACCCACTGAGAGGTTTAAGTCAAGGTCGATGCGGCACTGCCCTCATGGACCAGCCTCCTATTCTGGGCTGTTTGCGTGGGAAGAGGGAGCTGTGGGGCAGACCAAATCTCTGAGGCATCTTCAGCAAGCTTGCACCCCACACCCGTCCCCGTCCAGCTTGCAGAGTGGTAAGCTCAGAAACAGAGGTCATCTAGGGGTCCTGCGATTCTATGGTTCTGTGATCTCCTTCCTCTCTCGTCTTCTCCTGGCTACTTCGGAGAGAGCGAGAGATAGAACCGCAACAAACTCTCCAACCTTGGCAGCGCTTTCCAAGCTCAAGTCTATCTCCCAAACACTTCCTGCCTCGGCTGGGCTCCAAGCTAAGCGAGGTTTTTCGGCAGGGGTGCTGGCAGCCGCCGTGAGCATTAGCAGAGTCTCGACTCTGTTTGTTTTCCTCTGCTTTCCTCCTCGCCTCTCCCTCCGTGACAAACCGCCCCCCCCCAGCCCGTCGACAAATCCATTTATGTATAAAAGAAATGAAATAACATTCCAGAATGTGCAGCGAGTGGAGGTTGTTGGGAACCAAAGGACACTGCGGTCCAGGGGAAAGAAGCGTTCTTGGCTGCAGGGCAAGACCCAAAACACCTCCAGAAATTGTTTCAGAGGGACAGAAGTGATCACAAACGTGAAAACTGTGCAAAGACCTCACTCAGATCAGAAGGTGCTAGGTTTGGAAACGGAAGTTTTGGTTTAGAATTTTGTTGCTATTAATTTCACCTCCCTGGTAATGTTTTTCCTAAACATTCTTATCGATGGTTACCGGAAACTGGCCTAGAAAGCTCAGCTAGAAATTATTATGATTATTAGTCCTCTCAAAAAGCAATCAAAAACACACACCACTGAAACACCACAAGCCATTGCAACAAACCCATCCAATAAAAACCGCTGGAGAAAACCCCACACCCATACAAACAAAACACAGACCTCTAAAAGAGACCACAAATACCTGAAACCCTTCAAGTGAAAAGCCAAAATCCTGCGTAAAAAGGAGAGCTTTTTCCTTGCACCAAAAAGAGAGGGAAAGATATCCTCTATGGGGAAAGCATTCCATAAGCAGGGAGCTACCACTGAAAAGGCCCTGTTCTCGTGTTGCCAGCCTCTGGGCACACACAGAAGGGCCTCAGGGGACAAGTGCAGGGTTCGGGTCAATTCCTGGGGGGAGAGGCAGTCCTTGAAATATTGGGGTCCTGGTCCCCCAAAGGCTTCAGAGGTCAAAGCCAGCACTTTGAATGGAGCCCAGAAGCCAAGGGTTTCATCCACATTCCTGCTTGCCCTGTGCCTAGAAAAGCATGGGGTCAAAGCGGTTTCGCCTTTGCTCTTCCGCTTTCCCCTAGAAAACCTGCTCTTTAGCGCTAAATTGGAACAAACAGCAATCCAAGGAAAACCCCTGTTGTTTGTTCCGATTCAGCACTCCACCGCGGGTTCTCCCAGGGGAAAGCGGCGGGGCAAACATCAGTGTCGATAAGCCCTAAAACTAAAATACAGCGAGATGAACCACTCTGTGAGTTTGGCAGCTCCTTCTCAGATAGCTGGGAGCTAAGGTCTTGCAAAGGGCACCAAGCAGGGCAGAGTCATCCAACGGGGAGAAAGGAAAGGAAGGAGATGCACAATTGTTCTATTGGGAAGCTGAACAGTATTCCTGGGCTGTTAGCACTTTGCACAAGATAGATCGAAGCTATGCATAATAGCCCAGTATGGAAGTGAGAGCTGGACCATAAAGAAGGCTGATCGCCGAAGAATTGATGCTTTTGAATTCTGGTGCTGGAGGAGACTCTGGAGAGTCCCATGGACTGCAAGAAGATCAAACCCCTCCATTCTGAAGGAAATCAGCCCTGAGTGCTCACTAGAAAGACAGATCCTGAAGCTGAGGCTCCAAGACTTTGGCCACCTCATGAGAAGAGAAGACTCCCTGGAAAAGACCCTGATGTTGGGAAAGATGGAGGGCACAAGGAGAAGGGGACGACAGAGGACGAGATGGTGGGACAGTGTTCTCGAAGCTACCAACATGAGTTTGACCAAACTGCGGGAGGCAGTGGAGGACAGGAGTGCCTGGCGTGCTCTGGTCCATGGGGTCACAAAGAGTCGGACACAACTAAACAACAACAACAAATACCTGAAGGAGCGTCTCCACCCACATCGTTCAGCCCAGACACTGAGGTCCAGCTCCGAGGGCCTTCTGGTGGTTCCCTCACTGTGAGAAATGAGGTTACAGGGAACCAGGCAGAAGGGCTTCTCAGTGGTGGCGCCCACCCTGTGGAACGCCCTCCCATCAGATGTCAAAGAAATAAACAACTATCTGAATTTTAGATGATATCTGAAGGCAGCCCTGTTTAAGGAAGTTTTTAAAGTTTGATGTTTTGTTGTATTTTTAATATTTTGTTGGAAGCAGCCCAGAGTGGCTGGGGAAACCCAGCCAGATGGGCAGGATATTAATAATAATAATAATAATAATAATAATAATAATAATAATAATAATAAAATACACGTTTAAGTTGGCAAAAGGATGGCGAATCTGTTCTTGCTCGTCTGGTCTTTGTTGCAATGGTGCTGAGATTACAGGGTTGAGTCGTTCAAGCTGCAGATTTTAAGACCTGCCCTTTGCTGTGTCGCCCAAGCTGTTTGCTGTGGTTGTCCTGTTTGCAAAGAAAAGCTCGGACAAGCTGACCACAATGTTTGCGAGCGAGAACTGCATTGCTGGTGTTTCCAGCTCAACTGCTGGTGTTTAGTCTGATTATGACTCCAGCTCAAGAAAATGTGTTTACTTTAACTCTTGGCACGTTTCGTCCCATCTAAGCCCCGTAGGACCCAAACAGCAGAGGTTGCACAAGCCGCCCTTAGATCTGAGCAAAGAATTCCCGCCAGCCCCTCTGTAACGAAAGCAGGAACCCAAATGCCCGGGTGCACGGAGGGAAGCCATTCAAGGGAACACCAGGAGCGAATTGGCACCCACGGACAGCAGTAGCCATTTTGGAAAAAGTTCTCATAAGAGACGCCCCATTGCTAAGTGTAATAAACGAAATTCTGCCCTTATTCCCTTATGGGGGACACAAGAGCCCTTATAGAATCCTTTGCAGGTTCTCCATCGGTCGGAGAAAATAACAGAGGCCAACCAGGGAATATTGAGAAGCAAAGCAGCATGTAAGCCTGATCTTTATTGAACTGTTGTAACAGGGTGCTCCCCTCACACGCAAGAGAAGGAGGAGGACCCCGAACAAAGGTGTGCCTGCCCTTATATAGACATTTTTAATTGCCCAACCTGGAGTCCAAGACCACCCCCAGACACATCATACCTACATCAGAGAAAGGAGTGGTCTACAACAGAAATCTGAGTGCGTTGTTTACCTCCTGTCTGGCAGGTTACCTGTTAATGGTCACTTGACTGGATACCCTGGGGAGCTTGGCCAGTCTTTTGTAATGATAAATACTTAGTTCCTGAGCCAGATCACAGGCTCACCCTATTCATACACAGACATACCCTTAAGAGAGGATTTGTGAGGGAAGAAGACAATGGGGAGGCTTTTCCATTTTCCTTCAACCTTGCAGAGAAAACATTTGGTCAGTTTGGGAGTCAAAATGGTTTCAGGGAGGTCCTCCTCTGCTGCTCCAGACATGTGGTCCACATATCTATGTATGCGCTTGGTTGGTACATTTATGAACATTTATTTTTTATATATATGACCTTAATTTTTTTTTATTTCACAAGCAGAGTTTGGTCACCTTTAAAAGTGGACGGGACAAATTCATGGAAGGGAGAGCTATTGATGGCTACTAGCCATCTGTGCTCTGCTTCCACGGAGGCCTAAGAAGAAACTTTGGATCAGGCCCATGGCCCATCTGGTCCAAAATCCTGTTCTTGCAGTGGCCAATCGGATGCCCCAATGAGAACCCCGCAATCAGGATTCGAACAAGACCCCTCCTGTGGTTTCCAGAACCTGCTCTTCAGAAGCATCACTGCCTCTGACTGTGGAGGCACAACATAGCTGCTGGAAACCACAAGAGCGGGGAGAGGGCTCTTGTATTCAAATCCTGCTTGCTGGTTTCCCATTGGAGCATCCGATTGGCCCCCGTGAGAACCGGATCCTGGACTACATTGGCCGTTGCCCTGATCCAGCAAGGCTTTTCTTAGGTTCCTCGTTTCGTTCCACCCATCAAGTCTCCTGGGTTTTCATTTATGCAGCAACCCTTATATTGCAGTTCTTGGGACACAAAAGCAATTTTATGGTGCACTTCAAAGCCAAAAAACTGATCACATAGTCAGAGAGAACCCATGCATTTAATGGGGGGTTGGGGGGGTCAGGCTGGGACATCAGCAACAGCTTTGGGCTGAAATCCTAGACACATCTGGAGCTGGGAGTAGGTCCCACTGAACTCAGTAATGCTTACTTCTTAGAAGACACGAATTGGAGTGCTCTGTTGCTGTTGTTTTCTGAATAGAAGGGAGGGGTATTTTTAGGGGGGGGGAGACCTAGATCTTACAATTTTATCGTTTTTACAACCTTGTCACATGACCCCTTTTCTGAGTTTGTATTTCTGTTTCGTTAAAAGTCTTCTGTCTGATTTTATTTGTTACGCTATTTTTGGTTTTAATTGGGATTCTGTACACCGTACATTTATATTTGACACGATTTGCAGCATAGAAATTAATCAATACCAATAGGACGGCAGCTACATTGGGCTGTCCCAAGCCAAACAGCTGGGTTTGGAAAACTCCCACATGGTGGGGATGGGTGTAATTTCATCCCTGGAGGCAGAAAAGTCTGGGGAGGGCCAAGGAATGGAAACAAAACCTCATTGTAATGTAATTAGTCACTTCTCTCTGTCTCTTTATGCTTTAAAAAAAGCCTCTTTTATACCTTGGTTCCTCCCTTTCTATTTAACTCTTGTCACCCAGAGCCCTGTGTCTTAATTATCCCCATTTCACAGAAGGGCTACTCCACGGGTAGGCAAACTAAGGCCCGTGGGCCAGATCCGGCCCAGTTGCCTTCTCTATCCAGCCCGCGGATAGTCTGGGAATCAGCGTGTTTTTACATGAGTAGAATGTGTGCTTTTATTTCAAATGCATCTCTGGGTTATTTGTGGGGCACAGGAATTCGTTCATCCCCCCCCCCAAAAAAAAATATAGTCCGGCCCCCCACAAGGTCAGAGGGAAAGTGAACCAGCCCCCTGCTGAAAAAGTTAGCTGACCCCTGGCTACTCAAACAGACCCAGAAGACTTGCTATCAACTGTGAAAATCAATTATGCACATTTCCAAAGATCACTGACGTTTGCATATCTTAAAATCATAGCATTGTGGGGTTGGAAGGGACCCTAAGGATCATCTAGTCCAACCCTCCGCAATGCATGAAAATGCAGCTGTTGCCTATGAGCCAGGGCCGGATTTAGGTTTGATGAGGCCCTCAGCTCCTGAAGGTAATGGGGCCCTTTATATGTCCAGCTGTCCTTTGTCAACAACAAATTGTCGCTGTTTTCTTTGTTGGATATATGCTATATGGTAATTTATGGACCTAAGAGGTATCTAAAGCAATTTGCACACGTTGCCATGCAACCAGTCCATGCAGAATATAGGCACCCTATATATAAAAGGTAAAGGTAAAGGTACCCCTGCCCGTACGGGCCAGTCTTGACAGACTCTGGGGTTGGTGCGCCCATCTCACTCTATAGGCCGGGGGCCAGCGCTGTCCGGAGACACTTCCGGGTCACGTGGCCAGCGTGACATCGCTGCTCTGGCGAGCCAGAGCCGCACACGGAAACGCCGTTTACCTTCCCACTAGAAAGCGGTCCCTATTTATCTACTTGCACCCGGGGGTGCTTTCGAACTGCTAGGTTGGCAGGCGCTGGGACCGAGCAACGGGAGCGCACCCCGCCGCGGGGATTCGAACCGCCGACCTTTCGATCGGCAAGCCCTAGGAGCTGAGGCTTTTACCCACAGCGCCACCCGCGTCCCTATATATAGAAATGAGCAAACCAGTGATATTTTAGGGAGCAGGCGAGGCCCATGACTTACATCATAGGAGCCTACACAATACAAAACACTGTTGCTGTATGTAGGTTTTGTTTGTTTTTTATCTTATATTTTGGAAATGTACATCCAGGTTTTTTCTTTTAATTTTTTGGGGGCCCCTAGGAGAGTGGGGCCCTAAGCTATAGTTTGTTTAAAAAGCTAAAGGCACCCCTGACCATTAGGTCCAGTCGTGGCCGACTCTGGGGTTGCGGCACTCATCTCGCTTTATTGGCCGAGGGAGCCGGCGTACAGCTTCTGGGTCATGTGGCCAGCAGGACTAAGCCGCTTCTGGCGAACCAGAGTAGCACACGGAAACGCCGTTTACCTTCCCGCCGGAGTGGTACCTATTTATCTACTTGCACTTTGACGTGCTTTTGAACTGCTAGGTTGGCAGGAGCAGGGACTGAGCAACGGGAGCTCACCCCGTCATGGGGATTCAAACCACTGACCTTCTGATCTGCAAGTCCTAGGCTCTGTGGTTTAACCCACAGCGCCACCTGCATCCCTTGTTTAGCTTATACCTAAATCCGGCACTGCCTGCGGGGTTCGAACCTGCAACCTTGGCATTATCACCCTCATGCTTGAACTGAATGATGTATCCAACTGAGCTTGATCACGCAGTGGTTACGATTTCCATAGCAAGCCCCACTGTTCTTCATCTTAGGAGCCGGCATCCGAAAATGTGTTGAAAGGGAGCATTCTTAAAAAATCCTCTAGCCCTAACCTGGGGTCCCCTTGATTTGCAATACAGCTCCTGTCAGCTCCCGCTAGCATGGATATCGTTGAAGCACAGATGCAGACTGACCACAGAAAAGCAACAAGTAGACTCATTGCTCCTCCCTTTCCTCAGAAGAGAAAACCACATTCTTTTCCAATGGCACATACTGCCACTTCTTCAAGTTCCACCTGGTCCTGGTTGTCTCCCCCCGACCCAAGAGAACCCCCTTTTTCCCGGCTGCAAATTCCCCCCAGTTTGCAGGACCTGGCCGTGCCCCGACAGCAGAAACTTAAGCGAGCCTGTCAAACTCTCTCTCCTTGCGAGCTCAACTTCCCCCCAAATCAAAACCAGCTCCGTTCTTGTATGTTTTCACAACCGTGCATTTCGACGGGGCTGCAGTTGGCGGCCAAAAAGGAAGGTGATCCGGGGTGGGGGTGGCAAGGAGGGTTCCGGGCAGATTCCAGTTCAGACGGTTAATAGTGCAAATCAAGGCTTTGCCAACCCGACGCCCTCCAGATCTGCAGGGCAGCAGGTTGGGCAAGGCCAGTGCAATGTCTCTCTTCATTTCACACCCTAGTGATTAATCTGTTACGTTTTTTAGGTGCCGAGCAATGCTCTGATGTCCTTGGCAAGACACTCCCAAGAGTTATAAGAGGAGGACTTTTTCTTTTTGAAAACACCGATATGCAGCGGGCCAATGCCCATCTAGTCCAGGGTCCTGTTCTGCAGCCAACCAGATGCCCACTATAGGAAACCAGCAAGCAGGATGCAAGCACAAAAGCAACTCTCTGCTCCTGCGGTTTCCAGCAGGTAAGGTAAAAGGTCAAGGACCCCTGGACAGTTAAGTCCAGTCAAAGGCAACTATGGGGTGTGGCGCTCATCTCATTTTTCAGGCCGAGGGATCTGGTGTTTGTCCACAGACAGCTTTCCGGGTCCTGTGGCCATCATGGCAAAACCACTTCTGGCGGGACACCGTGACGGAAACCAGAGCACACAGAAACGCTGTTTACCTTCCCGCTGCAGTGGTACCTATGTATCTACTTGCACTGGCGTGCTTTCAAACTGCTAGGTTTGATATGATTTGAGTTTCTACTGAAATGAGGCTGTATTTTAATGTTGTATTTTAATATTGTTTTTTAAGTTGTATTTCAATCAGTTGTTTTTATACCTGGTGTTAGCTGCCCTGAGCCCGCTCTTGGCTGGGGAGGGCAAGATATAAATAAAATTTATTATTATTTCTTATTATTAGGTTGGCAGGAGCTAGGACAGAGCTACAGGAGCTCACTCCGTCGTGGGGATTCGAACCGACGACCTTCTGATCAGCAAGCCCAAGAGGCTCAGTGGTTTAGACCACAGCACCACCTGCATCCTTCAGCATTGCTGCTACTGACTAGAGAGGCAGAGCTTCATGGACAGTAGTCTTTTGGGTGCTGAGCGATGCTCTGATGTCCTTGGCAAGACACTCCTGAGAGTTATAAGAGGAGGACATTTTCTTTTTGAAAACACCGATATGCAGCGGGCCAATGCCCATCTAGTCCAGGGTCCTGTTCTGCGGCCAACCAGGTGCCCACTATAGGAAACCAACAAGCAGGATGCAAGCACAAAAGCAACTCACCACTCCTGTGATTTTCAGTCCCTGGAATTCAGAAACACCGCAGCCTCGGATAGTGGAGGCAGAGTTGAGCCGCAACGGCTTGTAGCCATTGTAGACTCATCCTCCATGAATTTGTTTGATCTTCTAAAGCCATCCAACCTCTGCTTCCTTTGAGAAGAGATCCCACAGTTTAATGCTGCATTATGGGAAGACAATAATGCCCACTTACACCACAAAGAACTCATAACCCACCTACCGTATTTTTCGCTCTATAGGATGCACCGGACCATAGGACGCACCAGACCATAGGAGGGGGAGAACAGGGGGGGGGATTCTCCCCCTCTCTGCGCATTGCCCCTTCAGTGAAGCAGTAGGAGAAACGGAGCCCCTTCGCTCCATAGGATGCACACACATTTCCCCTTAATTTTTGGAGGGGAAAAAGTGTGTCCTATAGAGCAAAAAATACGGTACTTTCCGCAACCAGAAGCATCATAGCCAGACACTGGAGAGACCTGTCAGGAGTAAGCATGGACCAATGGTACCAAATAGTATGGGAAACAGCCTACTAGAAATATTAACCAATAAACTGAAACTGACACGGGGACAAATGGAAGAAGACGCCTTCACCCCGGTATGGCCCCCCTTTATCACATACACAGCCCAACAAGACAAAGACAAAAATTCACCAACAGCATACAAATCAATATGGCTAATCTGATCCAAAACACCCACCCACCCCACTCACACATGAAAACAAAGACCACCACAGCCAACCACAAATGAACAACCACACCCTAGGACAACCCCAACCTCTCTCACCACCAAAGGAACACAAGTGAACATCAAAGAACCTGCACAAGCAATGCTGACACAAAACCCCACATATATTAAGTAGAATAGAAACATCGCCACCCGACCCCACCCCCACCCATCTTTCCACCCCCTCCACCTCTTTCCCCCTTTTCTTCCTAATGTCTCAACAAATGAAACTGATTTGTAAAAATGTTACATGGGGGTGGGGGAATATAAGAGAGAGACATTGCAAACACTTTTGTAAATCAAGAAAATCCTGCAGCCAATGGGAAGCTGGCCAGCGTCAAGGAAGGCGGTCCCCACTCTGCTCCACGCCGGTTTAGCGCAGTGCGCAGGAGCCTACTGAGCAGGCAGAGGGGGTCCGTGGACCGGTTAAACGACCCCCATGGGCCTCTTGTGGCCCACGGGCCTTAGGTTGCCGACCCCTGCTCTAAACTTAAAAGGGCCCCAATACGTCAGTGCTTTCCTCAAAGTGGATTCGCTCCATCCGCCGCAGCAACGCAACCCATGGCGCTGCCCTCGTTTCCCTCTAGCCCCGCCCAAAACCAACATGGCGCAGCAAAGGACAATATGGCAATATGAGTGGGCTCTCCGTGCCCTTTCCACAGCAAAAAGACGGATACCGATGAATTGGAAAAATAAAAATGCGGCACCCTTCTGCAGAGACGTACAAACTCACAGCATACAAACAACTTGCAGGGAAACGCAGACTTGCCATAGACAAATTCAATGATATTTGGAATCCATTCTTACAAATACTGTAATCGATATTTTCATTTACATACATTCCATCGAAATAAGATGGGTTTATGAAGCAATTCCATATCCTCCCACCACACCGATGAAGAATTCTACAAAACAGTAGTCAATATCCGGAATCACCGTTCAGTGTTGGACATCATATTTGCTGAATACACAAAGCTTCACAGCTTGTCTTTCATCGTACAAAGTCAGGTACCTCACTTCATTTCAGAGACTTTGAGACTAAAGATTTCATTTTGTACTTGTTATGGTTTGAAGGAATTCTGTAAAGATTGTCTGTTGTGTATGTACATGGTCATCATGTTGCCCAGACATTGCTGATGGAAAATGGGCATGTCTACCACCTGTGAATTTGTCAGGGGTTAAACTGTGGAACTGCCTGCCTCAGGATGCAGTGATGGGCACCAGGCTGGAGGGCTGGAAAAAGCATTTGACAGATTTATGGAAGAGAGGAGGCAGCAATGCGTCTGAATAACAGCTGCTGGAAGCCACAGGAGGAGAAAGGAGTCTTGTGCTCGAATCCTGATTGTTGGTTTCCCTTTGGCCACTGTGAGAACAGGATTCGGGGCCAGGTGGGCCCTTGGTCTGATCTTATCCTTTCAGGAAGCCAGAGAAACTGCCCTGGCAAAGCCCACCAATGTCCCAGCCCAGACTCAGCAGGAATTCATCTCTGCTCCAGCTGAGGGCTCAACTTTCTGCAAGGAACATGCAGGCTCCTGCTGAGAGCTCTGAGCCATGGCTCAAATCAAAAGGAGCTGGTGTTTTTGCAACAGGGTGTTACAGCAAGGTATGTCGGGCGAGCCAGCCATTTCTGGAAGCTCTGGTGTCACGTCCTGGGCCGAAAAAAAAAAATACCAACTTTTAAAGAATATTTGCATTCCCCAAAAACACACCCTCGGCAGCACATTTTTAAGACTGCAAGAAGGGTCTTTTCTGGATCAGGCCAATGACCCACCTAGTCCAGCATCCTTTTCTCACAGTGGCCATCCAGATGTCTGCAAGCAGGATTCGAACACTCTACCCTTCGCCCCTTTCATCCCCGGCAGGAGCAGAAGAAACTCCGCAAGGTACACAACTCCTCTCCCGTTGGCACAATGTAGTCAGAGCTCTGGCATTTCTGGGTGCAGGATCTTGACCCTCTGGGAGTTCCTAGTAAGTGGGCTCTTCAACAGGCACATAATACTTACTGGTTTCTTTCCAGCACCAAAAGAAGATCCTTGCCTTCCACGGTCACCGCTACCTCTCCACGGGCAGGAAATGGAGTCTGCAGAAGAGAGAGAGAAGGAGAGATATCAGCTCACACCGGACACCTTTTCTGATGCCAGCTTCCAGCAAGTTCTCCAATTCTGGGCAAGGGGTGGGAAAAGGAGGAAGAGATTTGGGTGTCAGCTGCCCGGCACAGACAGCGCGCCCCAAGTCTCTAGATGACCTCCCCAGCAATGACACAAGAGGCAGAATGTCACAGGCAGAATCTCATTGTACCCAAAGGGATAATTCCTGCAGAAAAGAATATCAGTCCTCTGGCACCCAAGTGCAATGAATCAAAGAACTGTAGAGTTAGGAGGGACCCCAAGAGTTATCTAGTCGAACCCTCTGCAATGAAGGAATCTCAGCATAACAAATGCAGACAGCTGGAGATGTGGAAGTGAAAATGCAAACTTAGTACATATGATGATTAACTGTCCGGTGATAAGATCATTTTGGTGCGAGGTAAGGATATATATAGCAAGAGTAATAAAAAGAAACTGTTATTTAGGGGATTTGAATCGAATTCTAAATTATATACCAGAAACATGGGAGATTACAAGGGGTCAAAAAAAATATGGGTGTACCTTGCCATATTAGAAGCAAAGAAACTTGTTTTGATGAATTGGAAGAGCCGCAAAAAGATCCCATTGAGCACATGGATTGACAATATGGACAGACTGGCTACATATGAACGAATTGCATATCGACACAAATTAAGAATGGATAAATATGAAGAAATCTGGAAGGAATATTTAAGCAATAAGGCAGAAAGTGGTGGGAAGTAGGGGAAGGAGAGGTGGGGAAATATTGTTAAAAGGGTGTCGTTATAGGTATATCAGTACTCAAACCTGAATTGTTAAATTGTATTATTAGTGTTGTTGTGGTTTTTGTTGTATGTGTTTTTTGTGGTTGATGTCTGTATTGAAAAAAAACAATTAAATAAATTAAATATAAATAAATGAAGGAATCTCAGCTAAAGCATCCATGCAGGGCTGTCTTAAGCATATGTGGTGCCAGGGTGCAAAGATCTGCCCAGTACACACACACCCAGGTTGCCCAGTCCCAGGCGCGCAGGAAGGTGGAGCCAGCCGGCCACCTCAGCGTCTCGCTGGCTCAGTCGCCCCCAAACTTGTGGCACAGAGCCACCCGCAGCAGAAGATCCCGCCGCGGCGCTCCAACCGATGGGCGGGCTCTTCCCCGGACTCAACTCTCAGGCCCCGGACTCTCGGCCTGGCACCCCTGAGAGCCCGGTGCCCGGGTGCCCCACACCCCTAGTGCCTATGGGTAAGACAGCCCTGCATCCATGACAGAGGACCATCCAAGCTCTGCTGAAAAACTTCCATGGAAAGAGAGTCCACCACCTCTTGTAAGAGACTGTTCCACTGCTGCAGAACAGGAAGAAGAAGAGTTTGGATTTGACATCCCACTTTATCACTACCCGAAGGAGTCTCAAAGCGGCTAACATTCTCCTTTCCCTTCCTCCCCCACAGCAAACACTCTGTGAGGTGAGTGGGGCTGAGAGATTTCAGAGAAGTCTGACTGGCCCAAGGTCACCCAGCAGCTGCATGTGGAGGAGCGGGGAAGCGAACCCGGTTCACCAGATTACGAGTCCACTGCTCTTAACCACTACACCACACTGGCTCTTACTGTCAGAAAGTTTTTCCAAATGCTTAGTCAGAACCCTTTTCTTGTATTTTGAAGACATTGGTCTGGGTCCTACCCTCCAGAGCAGGAGAAAACAAGCTTGCTCCATCTTCCATGTGACAGCCCTTGAGATACTAGAAGATGACTATCATATCTCCCCTCAGTGTCCTCTTTCCCAGGCTAAACAGACCCAGCTCCTTCAACCGTTCCTCATAAGGCCTGGTTTCGAGACCTTTGATCATCTTGGTTGCCCTCCTCAGCACACGTTTCAGCTTGTCAACATTCTTCTTAAATTGTGGTGCCCAGAACTGGACACAGTATTCCGGGTGTGGTCTGACCAAGGCAGGATAAAAGGTAAAGGGACCCCTGAGCATTAGGTCCAGTCATGGCCGACTCTGGGGTTGCGGCGCTCATCTCGCTTTACTGGCCGAGGGAGCCGGCGTACAGCTTCCGGGTCATGTGGCCCAGCATGACTAAGCCGCTTCTGGCGAACCAGAACAGCACACGAAAACACCGTTTACCTTCCCGCCGGAGTGGTACCTATTTATTTATTTGCACTGGCGTGCTTTCGAACTGCTAGGTTGACAGGAGCTGGGACAGAGCAACAGGAGCTCACCCCGTTGTGGTGATTCGAACGGCTGACCTTCTGATCAGCAAGTCCTAGGCTCTGTGGTTTAACGCACAGCACCACACGCGTCCCAGAGGATACAGTGAGACTATTACATCCCTCAATCTGGAACTATACTTTTGTTGATGTGGCCTAGAATGATGTTAGTTCTTTTGCTGCTTCATCACAAACTGTTGACTCATGTTAAGCTTGTGCTCCACCAAGACCCGCAGAGCAGGCAAGGAGGCGAATATTCATACCTGCCGAAGTTAGACAGTTATGCATTGCGAGAAAAGAGAGAGCACGGATTTGCATAGAAATCAGACTATGTATAAACACCAGTTGCAAGACGTCCCCTGCAAAGTGACAACACTCGGGCTTTTTTTCAGTTTAGAGCAAGGGTCAGCAACGTGCGGCCCATGGGCCAGATGTGGCCCACAAAGACCGTTTTACCGGCCCACGAGCCGCCCCTGAACCGAGCCACCTGTTCGGCAAGTCCCTCGCATGCTGCGAAAACCAGCCCAGCGCAGCACAGGGACTCACCAAGTGGTGCTAGAAATTGCCTCTGCGCATGCGCAGATACCGGAAATCGTGTCTGTGCATGTCCAGAAGCCGAAAATCACTTCTGCGCAGGTGCAATTTTTGGCGTCTGGGCATGCGCAGAAGCAATTTCCGACACCTCGGACATGTGCAGATGCGATTTAGGGCATCACGCACCATTCTGGCCCACAAACTATCTCCGTGGGAGTGATCCAGCGAATGGCTAGTAAACCTTGCCGACCCCTGGTTTAGAGGAAAGGCAAGTAACAGGTGGGAGAAGTATAGAAAATTATGCACCGTGTAGACAGAGTGCCTTTTCCCCCTCCCTTTCTCAATACAGTGGTACCTCTGGTTGCAAACGGGATCCGTTCCGGAGGCCCGTTCGCAAACTGAAAAGAACACAGGGTCGCGATTTGCAGCTTCTGCACATGCGCGTGACATCATTTTGTGCGTCTGCGTATGCATGAGCGGCGAAACCCGGAAGTAACCCTTTCCGGTACTTCCGGGTCACCACGGGACGCAACCTGAAAACGCTCAACCTGAAGAAAACATAACATGAGCTATGACTGTATACGACAACTCAGTAGCATGCATGTTTATTGCATGTTGCTTTAAAAGACCCTGATTTGGGACAGAGGGGCTGCTGTGCACCTAACAGGTCACCATGCAGATCCAGCATGTTGCAATTTGGGGAGAGATGATGCATTCCTATGTTTTGCACTGAAGATCAACAGGAGCTACTTGTCGAAGGTCGCGCAAGGTCAGGGTGTTGGAAAGAAACAAGCGAGTCTCTCTCTCTCTTGTGCACCCGCACACTTCTCTAATGAAAGGGGTGCCCAACCCTTCGCGGCTTCCTGCGCTACCTCCGGGTGACTGCAAAATGCATCACCCCAGCCGAGACTGAAAAGAGGCCCTTCGGCTTCCAGGCACCAGATGACAAACAGGTGTTTAAAAATAAAAAATAACCACGAGAGGAGAAAGGACTGAGTCAGCCTCGCAAGGCACGCCAAGCGTCTGGCAGCACAGGCTGGCCTGCGGAAGAGTTTTCACAGGAAAGAGAGGGGGGGAGAGAGGGAGAAGGCCCAGGACCAAGGTTTTTGCAGTGCGGAGAAACAGCCAATGTGGTTTTATCACGGTCTAGGACGCGGGTGGCGCTGTGGGTAAAAGCCTCAGCTCCTAGGGCTTGCCGATCGAAAGGTTGGCGGTTTGAATCCCCGCGGCGGGGTGCGCTCCCGTTGCTCGGTCCCAGCGCCTGCCAACCTAGCAGTTCGAAAGCACTCTTAAGTGCAAGTAGATAAATAGGGACCGCTTTCTAGCGGGAAGGTAAACGGCGTTTCCGTGTGCGGCTCTGGCTCGCCAGAGCAGCGATGTCACGCTGGCCACATGACCCGGAAGTGTCTCCGGACAGCGCTGGCCCCCGGCCTATAGAGTGAGATGGGCGCACCAACCCCAGAGTCTGTCAAGACTGGCCCGTACGGGCAGGGGTACCTTTACCTTTACCTAGGACCCTCGTAGCTCTGGGACCGCCTCTCCTGGTATGCCCCATGGAGGACCTTAAGGTCCATAAATAGCAACACCCTAGAGGTCCCGGGCCCTAAGGAAGTCAGATTAGCCTCAACCAGAGGCAGGGCCTTTTCAGCACTGGCCCCGGCCTGGTGGAACGCTCTGTCTCCTGAGACCAGGGCCCTGCAGGATCTGATTTCTTTCCGCAGGGCCTTAAGACTGAGTTGTTCCGCCTGGCCTTTGGCTTGGAATCAACTTGATCCCCTTCCCCTCTTTCCTTTCTCCTTCTGTGATGGAACTCCTATTTGGGGACTTCCCTGGCTTTATTTCTGGCCCACGTAGGACCAGTCTGGATAGTTGGCCTTGGTGAAGATTTGACGTTTTCATCCCCCAAAAGTTTTTGATTTGAGTTTCTACTGAAATGAGGCTGCATTTTAATGTTGTATTTTAATCTTGTTTTCAAGTTGTATTTCAATCAATTTTTTTATATCGGGTGTTAGCCGCCCTGAGCCCGTCTTGGCTGGGGAGGGCGGGGTATAAATAAAATTATTATTATTATTATTATTATTATTATTATTATTATTATTATTAT
>JAXCMG010000015.1:2097362-2121961 GCA_034642415.1 Podarcis siculus
AGAAAGAAAGAAAGAAAGAAAGAAAGAAAGAAAGAAAGAAAGAAAGAAAGAAAGAAAGAAAGAAAGAAAGAAAGAAAGAAAGAAAGAAAGAAAGAAAGACTCTCTATTCTCGGAAACCCCAAGGCCTTGCTAAACTGTACAGCAAACCAATCACCACCTTCAGAGCCATGCCTTCTCTGGGCCTGCCCAGGATGCTCCGTTGTGCCATGGAAACGCACGGCTGCGCTTAGAGACGCAGGGAGAAATGTGTTCAGTTCACATTTTCAAGCGAAGCTCATTTGCCCTCCATGATTCACACACTTGGGGTGGAACTCAGCCAACCCTCACAATCTGCCCTTCTCTGAATTTTGTGATGCAGCCTTCCAGGCAAAAATAAAAATGTATACAAAACAAGTCACATGGCTCTCCAAATCTCTTTTCTGATGAGAGCAGCTTTTGCATCTCATTTGGAAACCAAGAACCCAGAGTCTGGAGGAAGAAAGGGGAGGCACACAATGCCAGATGCTTGAAGTCCAGTGTGAAGTTTCCACAGTCTGTGTTGATTTGGGGAGCCATGTCATCAGCTGGTGTTGGTCCACTGTGCTTCAATAAGTCCAGGATCAACGCAGCCGTCTACCAGGAGATTTTGGAGCACTTCAGGCTTCCTTCTGCAGACGAGCTTTATGGGGATGCTGACTTCATTTTCCAGCAGGACTTGGCACCTGCCCACACTGCCCAAAGTACCAAAACCTGGTTCAATGCCCATGGGATTACTGTGCTTGATTGGCCAGCAAACTCGCCTGACCTGAACCCCATAGAGAATCTATGGGGCATTGCCAAGAGAAAGATGAGAGACATGAGACTGAGCAATGCAGAAGAGCTGAAGGCTGCTATTGAAGCTTCCTGGTCTTCCATAACACCTCAGCAGTGCCACAGGCTGATAGCATCCATGCCACGCCGCATTGAGGCAGTAATTGATGCAAAAGGGGCCCAAACCAAGTACTGAGTACATATGCATGCTTCTACTTCTCAGAGGTCCAATATTGCTCTATTTGCAATCCTTGTTTTGCTGATTTCATTTAATATTCTAATTTTCTGAGATTGTTAATTTGGGGTTTTCATCAGCTGTACACGATAATAATCACAATTATAACAAATAAAGGCTTGACATATCTCCCTTTGCATGTCATGAGTCTATCTCATATATTAGTTTCACCTTTTAAGTTGAATTACTGAAATAAATGAACTTTTCCCCGATATTCTAATTTTCCGAGTTTCACCTGTGCATCCATCTGCAACGGTTAACTGAGGCCTGTTTTTAACTTTCTTGTGGTATTTATTGTCTTGTATTTTATGCTGTAAGCCACTTTGGTATATTTTTTGAATGACACAGTGGCATGCAATTATTTTTGCAAATGAATAAACAATGCAGCACCAACAAAAATCTGCAGAAATCAAATTCTTTCTAAAATCCGGAAGAAGAAATCAGGTCTAGGCCTGGCCTCAGCCCTCCTTCTCCTCTCTTTGGAGTGGCTTGGAGTAGTTGCAAGGATACTAAGGTTACAAAATAGCTTAGGACAGCCTTTGCCAATCCAGCAGCTCCAGAGGCTTTGGACGATGGGAATTGTAGTCCAATGGTTGGGAGTTGTAGTTCAAAACCTCTGGAGGGCACCAGGTTGACGAAGGCTGCCCTGTGCAGCTGGAGGCCGATCAGATTCCTAGAAAGGAACCAGGGGCCTGACCCTCCTTTGTTGTAATTCCTCTGAACGGCCGAGGGATTTGCAACCGGCCTTTGGGCGCTGCGAGTAAGAACAACACGGCCGCAAGAATATCCGTCCCAAAATTATACCCTCGCTGCGGCCTTCCCAAAGAATGCCAAGTCCCGGGGGAGGAGGAGAGGGTGAAAATAAAATTTTAAAAAAAACCTGGAGATGCTTGGCCTACATTCCCCTCTGGCAACCGCACTTGGGACTATATATAGCTGCGGAAACCGAGAGCCTCTCTCCGTGTCATGACTGAAACGGACAGAGGACAGAGCAGGGCAATAAAAGACACACCAACGGGTTGTTTTGAGGTTTTTCTGCTCTGTATGTGTGTGTCTCAGTCACATCAGACATGTTAGAAGTTTGTGGAACTGTGGGACTCCCTGCCACATGAGGCAGCGAGGGCCACCAGCTTGGCCAGCTTCAAAAGACGACCAGGCAAAAGACAAGGAACCAGAGAGAAACGGCAAACTAAGCTGATGGACTACGCTGAAATGCCAAAGCTGACCGGAAAGCTCAGGAACCACGAAGACAAAAACTTTTTAAAAGAATGGGGGAAAGGGCTGCCTGGTCCCGCCTAAGTCGGCTTCTCCTGTCGGGGGTCATTCCCAGCCCAGCTGCCGGCCAAGGCCAGAAGAGAGATCATCAGGGGGTTTGGGCTGGGTGTTTTCTTTCAAATCAGAACCAGTGAAGGCGGTGAAGGTCCTGTGTGAGTGTCTGGAGGCGGCTGGAGGATGGATGGCGGCTAACAGATTGAGGTTGAATCCTGACAAGACAGAAGTACTGTTTTGGGGGGACAGGAGGCGGGCAGGTATGGAAGACTCCCTGGTCCAGGTGCGCAGCCTGGGAATCATTCTGGACTCACAGCTGTCCATAGAGGTGCAGGTCAATTCTGTGTCCAGGGCAGCTGTTTACCAGCTCCATCTGGTACGCAGGCTGAGACCCTCCCTGCCCGCAGACTGTCTTGCCAGAGTAGTGCATGCTCTGGTTATTTCCCGCTTGGATTACTGCAAGGCGCTCTACGTGGGGCTACCTTTGAAGGTGACAACTAATCTCTCAAGACCGGAAACTACAACTAATCCAGAATGCGGCAGCCACACTGGTGATAGGGAGCGGCCGCCAAGACCACATAACACCGGTCTTGAAAGACCTACACTGGTTCCCAGTACATTTCTGAGCACAATTCAAAGTGTTGGTGCTGACCCTGAAAGTCCTAAACGGCCTCGGCCCAGGATACCTGAAGGAGCGTCTCCACCCCCATCGTTCTGCCCGGACACTGAGGTCCAGCTCCAAGGGCCTACTGGCGGTTCTCTCGCTATGAGAAGCCAAGTTACAGGGAACCAGGCAGAGGCAGAGACAAAATCAAGGAAACAGCTGGGTCGAATCATTAAAAGGAGACAATATTACTCTTCTACAGAGTGTTTCTAACTAGAAATAGCTATTGAGTCTGTTTTGCTTATTATTTTAATCTTTAAACCTATAGAAGAAGATATGCAATGGTTTAATGGTATCGCTCCCAATTCTACCATTGGTGTCTGAAGAGTGAAGAATGAAGCCAGTTACTTAATTTGTGCTTGCATAATTTCCCATAACTTTTCTACGTGTTGAATTGTAGTTCTTTATAAATAAAACTTTTTGTTAGTAAAAAAAATATATGGGGAAAATATATAATTTACTTGGAAGGCCACTGAAAGCAGATGAAAAAATCAGCAGGATTTTAATATCACTTGTAATGTAACAGGTACAGTGGTACCCCGCAAGACGAACGCCTCGGAAGACGAAAAACTCGCTAAACGAAAGAGTTTTTCGTTTTCTTAGGCGCTTCGCAAGACGCATTTCCCTATGGGCTTGCTTCGCAAGACAAAGCTTGCCCCGCAAGTTCCGGGGATAGCGGGGAAGCGCAGCGTGCCTTCCCCTCTGTCCCCAGACCTGTTCTGAAGGCTGGCGGTGGGGAGAAGAGCCCTTCTCCCCACCGCCAGCCCCGCAAGCTCCGGGGACAGCGGGGAAGCGCAGCGCGTCTTCCCCGCTGTCCCCGGACCAGGTCTGAAGGCGGTCTCCATAGGAACGCATTAATTGATTTTCAATGCATTCCTATGGGAAACCGTGCTTCGCAAGACGAAAAACTCGCAAGAAGAAAAAACTCGCAGAACGAATTAATTTCATCTTGCGAGGCACCACTGTATTGTGGATAATATGGATGAATACAAAATATAGATTATGAAATAATATGTAGTTGAAAATGTTCACAATAGAATCCATGGAAGAGATGGAGGGGGAAGTGGCGAGATTCAGAGAAATCTCTTTGTACAGATATGTAATTGGTACTGTTATAAACTTATATTTGTAATATCAAATAAAAATTATTTCAAAAGAGGACCAGGCAAATTTGGGGAGGGGAGTGCTATCGATGGCTACTAGGCCACAGTCGGAAGCAGCGATGCTTATCAGTTGCTGGAAACGGCAGCAAACTCTTCTGTTCTTGTGACACACATTTTAAGAGACTGCCCAGGTCAAAATGGTTTCACCATGGCTGTCAGCAACCTGGGCAGTATTAAAAGAGGGTTAGAAACATGCATAAACCGGCTCAAATATTTGTTGGAAATGTAAGGAAAAAGAAGGGACTTTTTATCATATGTGGTGGAATTGTAGAGAAATCAACAAAATTCTGGGAAATGATATATAAAGAGTTGAAGAAAATGTTCAAATTAACATTTGTAAAAAAGCCAGAAGCATTTTTGTTAGGTGTTGTAGGAAAAGACCTGCCAAGGAAAATGAAGAAAATATTTATGTAAGCGACAACGGTAGAAAGAGACTTAATAGCACAAGGATGGAAGAATGAAGAAACCCCGACAAAAGAACAGAGGCAAGGAAAATTGATGTACTATGCGGAACTGGCAAAACTGACACACAAACTGCACGACAAGGACAACTGTGACTTTAAAGAAGAATAGGAACCTTTTACAAAGTATTTAAAGAAACAACAAAATGAATTGGACTCCTTGGCAGGTTTTGAATAAACATACACAAATTAATTTGTTAATATAATAGATGGATAACTTAGAGATTTTTACATTTTTATAACATGCAGAGAATGTGTTAATAAATCAAAAAGAGGAACTGAGGGAAGTCGTAGGGGGGGAGAGGTATGAGGGGGAGATGGGGAAAATGGAGGGAAACAAAATTGTTGGAATAATTTGTTGTGTAAAAATAGTCAATAAAAAAACTTTTTTTAAAAAAAACCACATGCATCCGTCACTGACGATTACCCCTAAGTAGAGCTTCCATGTCCAGGGGAATTCTACCTCAGAATTCTAGGCACTACATGGCAAACTACCGATTCAGAGTCAGACCCTGACAGCAAACAGGACATGAATCAGGGCAATAATGAAAGCAATACGCCTAAGTGCAGAAACGGCTTTAATCATTTCCTGAGCCCATGGCAGGGTGAATGACACAGCAAGCGATGCACGATGTTGCTGGTGTTGCTATGGTAACCCCGGGCACCTGGCATCCTTATCTCTCAGCATCCAGGCACGGGGACGTGGTCCTCGAGACCTGAGCCCAAGCGCTGTGCAATTTAACCCATTCTTCACATTGCACCAATATGCACACGAGATACCAAAAGCATGTCATCGTGCAACAAATAAATACATTTCTCCAAATCGGTTTTCACATTCGCCTGCTTCTCTGTGTCTTTTCTCAAGCCCTCTGATTTCCCACCTCGCCCCTCTTTCTTGCACGGCGCTTTTAGACTTATTAATGGAACTCTTCAACAGCCAATACTCATCCTGCTTTCCTCGCTCTTAAAAAAAAGAAAAGGGGGAAAGCTCATTTATGCCTAATTGCTTTTGGCCTTTGCCAAACACACACAGACATCAGTTCCGTTTATTCTTGTTCCTCTTCTAAATAAGATTGCGAGTCCCACTGGGCAGCGTTTGTCTTGTTATGAGTTTTACGCAAATGCCTGATGTTTTCCGGCGCCAGGCGAATCATCATAGTTGTCATAAATATAATCATTTTAGAGAAAATCACTGCTGTCCGGCAGGAACAAAGCAGCTGGTTTCAGAGGCGCTGCACCCTTTGACTATATATCTATCTGCACTCGCAAATGCACATCGATTCTTGTTTTGAGGAAGAGATAGCTAGAGAGAGGTTTATAAAATTAAACTTTGCATACAGAGAGTGGAGAGAGAGAAATGCTTCTACCAGTTGCTGGAAGCCACTGGAAATGGCTCCATGAATTTGTCCTGTCCTCTTTTAAAGCCCTCCAGGTTGGTGGCCATTGCTGCCTCCTGTAGCAGGGAGTTCCACAGTCTGACTCTTACATCGTTTTAACAGTCATGCAGAATCCTAGAAACCGTGGTTTGCTAAGGCCATGCGCCCTGAACAAACTACAGTTCCCATGATCCTTTGAGGTAAGGCACCACTCTTAAAGCTATGCAAGGATGCTTTAATTTAATATATAAACAGAATGCCTTTTAAATGTGTTTGTGGGAGGGGGATATTGGTTTGTGCTCCCCCCCCCCACTTGCCTTTATTATGAATTTTGTGTTTTCATCTTGTACCTTCATACCTCATGTTACGTTTGCTTCATGTTACGTTCTTTCAGGTTACGTCCCACGGTGACCCAGAAGTACCGGAAAGGGTTACTCCCAGGTTTTGCCGCTCGCGCATGCGCAGAAGTGCAAAATGACATCACGCGCATGCGCAGAAGTGAGGAATCACAACCCGCACGTGCGCAGACGCGCCGTTGCGGGTTGCACTCTTTTCATGTTGCGAACAGGCCTCCAGAACGGAACCCGTTGGCAAACAGAGGTACCACTGTATTTTGATGTTGCGAACTGCCCTGAGTTCTATGGATGAAGCGCAGTAAAGTGGTACCCCAGGTTAAATACTTAATTTGTACCAGAGGTCCGTTCTTAACCTGAAACTGTTCTTAACCTGAAGCACCACTTTAGCTAATGGGGCCTCCTGCTGCTGCCGCGCTGCCAGAGCACTATTTCTGTTCTTATCCTGAAGCAAAGTTCTTAACCTGAAGCACTATTTTTGGGTTAGCAGAGTCTGTAACCTGAAGCGTATGTAACCTGAAGCGTATGTAACCCGAGGTACCACTGTATACAAATTTAAGAAAGAAAGAAATTGTGATATATGCTGCAGAAGTGACCCTAGCACCTTTATCACAACCTGCCTGTAATATCCCGAGAGAACTTACGTCTTCTTCATTGGAACAGGATGTCCTTGCTCCCCCTCTGAAGTCCGAGATGCTATTTATTATTATCTATTAAACATGCTAAAATTCCCTTCACCCGGACGGATCTGAGGGCAGCGCACAATAAACTCAACAATCACAAAGTGCAATAAAACATAATAACCCCCCCCCCCATAACACCAAAAGCAGAAACAATGATAAAACAATGAAACACCCATCAAGGCAACGAAGAAAAGAAATAGGGAGTCGGCAGGAATCGAAACAGAGGAAGGCAAGATCTGACCTTTTCTGCCTCGCCAACATCCCGCCGGTTGCGTCCTCCTGAGATCCATCGCGGCCGGACAAACTCTCCCTGCGGTGACAGTCCTGAGGGTAGAAAACAGACACTCAAACGCCCAGTTAAGTGAAACAAATTCTTCCACCCCGATCCCTTGCCAGAATCATTTAAACCTTTGCACCTGCCCAGAGAGAAAATGGCCCATTTTAGGGACGGCAAAACTGAGCTACAGGAAAACCAGCAGGAAGCCCCCCCCCTTTTAGTTTGGGGAGCAGAGCAGGAACAGAGATTTATCTGGAAACCGAAGGCAAACTCAAAACTCCGCTCTCTTCCCCTTTGGGGTTGTTTTTTCTGCGAAATACCTGCAGGAGGAAAAAAAAAACCACAAGAAAACAGGGGAAGGGGACCAAAAGCAGGAAAGAAAACTGTTCTTGTGGCAGAGCGATAGCATCTAGATCTGTCGCCCAGATAGCAGAAGCTGAAACAGTTAAAGGGAACTTGGAAACCTGCCATGAAGCACCGACTTGAGAAGTCTCCAAAACAACCAGAAAACAACTAGGATTACCCAATGGCAGAGGGGAGGGGAGAGCAGGGTGCTTTGAGACATGACGAAAACTCTTAAATAGTTTTACCTTGGATCCCGAACACCTTGCGAATCGAACGTTTTGGCTCCTTAACGTCGCAAACCCGGAAGTGAGTGTTCCGGTTTGCGAACGTTCTTTGGAACCCGAACGTCCGACGGGGCTTCTGATTGGCTGCAGGAGTTTCCTGCGGTAAATTGGAAGCCGCGCCTTGGTTTCTGAATGTTTTGGAAGTCAAACGAGCTTCCAGAACGGTTTCCGTTCAACTTCCAAGGTACGACTGTGTATATATAGATATAGATAGATGATAAATAGATGATAGATAGATAGATAGATAGATGATAGATAGATAGATATAGATAGTTGATAGATAGATTACGACGGTCACCTCCAGGCTTGATTATTGTAACTTGCTCTACGTGGGGCTGCCCTTGAAGCTGACCCAGAAACTCCAGCGGGTGCAGAATGCCATGGCGAGGCTCCTTACGGGGTCCTCGCAGCGGGATCACATTCACCCAGTGCTTTCCCAGCTGCACTGGCTCCCGGTGGAGTACAGGGTCAGGTTCAAGGTGCTGCTTTTGACCTTTAAAGCCCTATGCGGCCCAGGACCCACATACCTACGGGACCGCCTCTCCTGGTATGTCCCACAGAGGACCTTAAGGTCCACAAATGACAACACTTTGGAGGTCCCGAGCCTTAAGTAGGTTAGATTGGTCTCAACTAGGGCCAGGGCCTTTTCAGCACTGGCCCCGACTTGGTGGAACGCTCTGTCACAAGAGACCAGGGCCCTGTGGGACTTGACATCTTTCTGCAGGGCCTGCAAGACGGAGCTGTTCCGCCTGGCTTTTGGTTTGAACTCGGTCTGACTCTTATGTTTCCTTCCCCTTATGGTCTTGATTTATCAGCTATTTTAAAATGAAGCTGCATTTTAAATTGCATTTTACCCTGTATTTTAAATTGGTTTTTTCCCCCTCCCTCTCTTTCCCCCCGATTATGTTTTACTGTGATTTTATTTTATTGGTGTTAGTCGCCCTGAGCCCGGCTCTGGCTGGGGAGGGCGGGGTATAAATAAAATTTATTATTATTATTATTATTATTATTATTATTATTATTATTATTAGAGTGTGGTGTTGATAGTGCCAAGGCTGCAGGTTCGTTCCCCGCAAGGGAGAGATGCAAATTCCTGAATTACAGGGGGCTGGACTAGATGTTCCTCAGGAGCCCTTCCAACTCTGCCATCCCATGTTTCCAAAGAAACCCAGCTCTGTCCTGAACAGAAAGGCAGACAAAATCTTGAGACCCCATTAACCTTGACTGGCCTAGCATCCTAAAGGAAGCCAAGTGCCCAGGAAATTAGTCTGGAATTGGTCCCCCGAAATAGAACAGCCTGCCCATCAACCTCACATCTGTGGTCAGGAGGACAGAAAGCGAATACACAGCCACTCTGTGAAATTCAATGGGATAACTTGCTAAAGGGCTTTTAAAAAATAGGCTTAAGAAATGTATCTCCCTCGCCACCGCCACCGCCTCCCCAATTTCCTGCCACTGCTCAATTAAACATTCTCTCGGTGACTTAAAAAGCCTATTAAGGATAAGTGGATCTCAAAGGATCGTAATCACCAAAGCACATGAGCCCAGACGTTGGTTCAAACGGCTATGCTGTACCTTGCTCAGGATCCCACGGGAGCCATTTTCCTTTGCAAGCTCTACTTAAATGAGTAAGATTTGCAAGAGGTCATGCACTGGTTAATTTAACCAGAGAAAGGAAGTTTGGGGGGGTGTCTGGGACTCACCCCACAGTGTATCATCTTATAATTTTAATCTGTTCTAGTATTTTAACATTTGAATGCTGCAAGGTAGGTTTGTAATTATTTCTTGATTTTACTTTCCATCCTCCGTAAGCTGCTTTGAGGGTTGGTTTGTTTTTACAATCATAGACTTGTAGAGTTGGAAGGGATCTCAAAGGTCACCTACAACCCCCTGCAGTGCAGGGATCTTTTGCCCAATGTGGGATCCGAACCCACAACCCTGGGATTAAGAGACTCCTGCTCTGCCAACTGAGCTTCCCTTGAGGTTTACAAGCCTTGTGTAAATTTTATGCATAACAGCTCAGGTAGTTTGAGTGTGGTGCCGATAATGCCAAGGTTGCAGGTTCGATCCCCGCGTATGGGACAGCCGCAGATTGTGTTGGCAAAACCTATTTGGTGTTTTGCTGCTTTCCGACTAGTTGCAGGACCTTAGCCAGACCTAGCAGAGTAAATGCAGAATCCACGGAAGCAATTGGTGACTTGGCTGCAGACAGGATAGACGAAGCAGGAACCAGGAACTTGTAGTTAGGTGTTTATTATATACAGTGGACTATTTACAGGAACAGAACACGGATCTTTAGCTTACTCTGTCATACACGACTCACAACTCCTACACTGACACACAGAACTACTGAACTCCTGAACTACGAACTGACACATTCCAGTTAGTAGGCCATTAATTATCACTCCTTTGAGAGAGCTTGACCAATCAGGGAGCTGTCTCCATGTCTCTGTTATCACCAGGCAGACTTACTTCTTCACATGACCTTTTGGCTGTCTACCAAACCTTAATTGATTCTGTGTGAGTAGCTGCACGTACCCAGTTTCCCAACAGATTGCAGGGGGTTGGACTAGATGACCCTCAGGGTCCCTTCCACCTCTATAATTCTATGGTTCTGTGAAATAACAAATATTGTATGCAATGGCCTGCCACACAACCAAGGCAGCTTTTGCCCACATGGCCACAACGCTCTTCCTAAAAGTTTGTTTAAAGTGGCCCATTTTTGCTACCTTCAGACAACTCATTTACCGAGCATTTGTCCTGATTTGCTTGCACAAAGCTCTTGCAGTGGTTAGACTAGATCTGTATCTATATCGGTATATTGATGGAGGAGAAAAAGCTATTGATGACTGTGGGGATGTTCAGGGATGCAGGAGAAGATATATTGTCTGATAACAGCCTTTCCAACATGTGTTAACAAGTTTCACAATTTAGCAGAGTAACATTCCCCTTTTTAAACTTGCAGCGGATGCGTTTGCTCAGGCTCACTAAACTGTTCTGGTATTTTCCCCTTATTCCCTCATAAAAGATAAGACACGACACAGCCTTCTATAAAAGTATAAAAAGGTTTACTCACACATCATTCTGTTTACAATAGGATCCCAGAAGGCAGACTTAGTTTAGAAAAGTAACATATACCTGGAAACTATCTCATAAAGAGACAGTCCCTTTGTCCTCTCTTGGCTGGAGGCCAAGAGAGCATCTTTGGCTAAGCAGATGTTGCTTCTTCGACACATGTAGTCAAAGAGAGAGAGATGGCTGCCCTGCCCTGTGCTTTTGTTGATACCTGCACAGGTGAGGCCACGCCCACCTCTAGTCACATGCAAAAGAAGTCTGTCCCAGCCCAGAAGGAAACAGGAAGTTGACCTGCTGGCTGGACAAACATTCCTCCCCATGTGTTCACTCTAGGAATGTTGTACTTGACTGCTCTTGTGTTTCACATCCCACAATGACTGCTGTCCATGAAGCTCTGCCTCTATAGTCAGAAGCAACAATGCTGAGCCTCTTGGGCTTCCCAATCAAAAGGTCGGTAGTTCAATTCCCCGCAATGGAGGATGCAGCCTCATTTCAGTAGAAACTCAAATCAAATCAAACCTAGCAGTTCAAAAGCACGCCAGTGCAAGTAGATACATAGATACCGTTGGCGGGAAGGTAAACAGTGTTTCCGTGCGCTCTGGTTTCCATCGCAGTGTCCCGTTGCGCCAGAAGCAGTTTAGCCATGCTGGCCACATGTCCCGCAAAGCTGTCTGTGGATAAACACCAGATCCCTCAGCCTGAAAAATGAGATGAGCGCCACACCCCATAGTTGCCTTTGAATGGACTTAACCGTCCAGGGGTCCCTGACCTTTTACCTTACCTGCTGGAAACCACAGGAGGGGAGAGGGCTCTTGGGCTCGGATCCTGCTTGTGGGTTTCACACAGGTATCTGGTTGGCCACTGTGAGAACAGGATGCTGGACTAGATGGGCCATTGGCCTGATCCAGTCACATGGCTTTTCTTAGGTTCCGGTGACTATACAGTCATACCTCGGGTTACAGACGCTTCAGGTTGTGTTTTTTCAGGTTAAGGACCGCTAAAACCCAGAAGTACCAGAATGGGTTACTTCCGGGTTCCGGCAGTTGCGCATGCGCAGAAGCGCTAAATTGCAACCCACGCGCGCGCAGATGCGCCACTGCAGGTTGCAAACCCTGCGGGTTGTGAACGTCCATCCCGCACGGATCGCATCTGCAACCTGAGCATCCACTGTATCTAGTATTTATTAAGAATTTAGAATCATAGAATCATAGCATTGTAAAGTTGGAAGGGACCCTGAGAATCATCTGGGGAGACCCAGCCAGATGCGCGGGGTACAAATAATAAATTATTATTATTATTATTATTATTATTATTTGGTTCATCCCCCTGCAATGCAGTTGTCCCGGACGGGGATCGAACCTGCAACCTTGGCGTGATCAGCGCCATGCTCTCAACAACAGAGCTATCCAGGCTCATTTAGTCTGATTCATTTGGAGGTAAATAAATGCCATTGCGACACACTTCATTATCGGCACCAAGCTCAGCCTGCAGCTCCCCACAAATGGCTGATTGGAAGAGGAAAGGGGAAGCAGGGAAGAGGAGAAGAGAGAAGAGCTTAGTCCAGCCTCTGCCAGTCTGGTCTCATCCAGAAGTTTCGGACTACAACTCCCATCAGCCTCAGGGAGCACATACTGAAGGCTCGGGTAACACAACAAACAGATCTAGTCCAAAAAGGAAGGGAAGAGGGAGAGGAGGCTCTTCCGAAACACCTGTTCGTTCAGCATCCATCCTGCTTTGCTGGCACAAAGCTGATACAGTTGTTCCGTTATATCCAGCCCTTACTGAGCATCTGTTCTGATTTCTGTGCAAGGGAGGCTTATATGACAATGAGCATTTGTTTGGCTGTCATCTTGATTTGCTTGCATTTTGCTGACACCGCTTCATAATAAGATTATAAGAACATAAGGAGAGTCTGTTGGACTCACTGGGACCAACCAGATGCCTGTAGGAAACCCGCAAGCAGGATTCGAACACAAGAGCCCTCCGCCCTCCTGTGGTCTCCAGCAACAGGGGCTGAAACATCAGAGAAGGATTTCAGTTTAAAGCATTGAAAATTTAAATTGGGAAAACCGGTAGAGAAAAAACAGGACTCCATGTTGCCATCTGGTGGCACAATGTTACATCGCACATACAACACATAGACAGTAAATCACTTTTTCTTTACCAGTCTAGCTGAGTCCTGGGATTCAGACGCATTGCTGCCTCTAACTGTGGCAATCAATAGCCCTCTCCGCCACGAATTTGTCATATCCTCTTTTGAAAACCTTCCAGGTTGGTTGGCCATCACTGCGTCTTGTGGCAGGGAGTTCCACCGTTTAACTGTGTGCTGCAATAATAAATTGGCCCAGTATACCTGAAGGAGTGTCTCCACCACCATTGTTCAGCCCGGACACGGAGGTCCAGCTCCGAAGGCCTTCTGGAGGTTCCCTCACGGTGATAAGCAAAGCTACAGGGAACCAGGCAGAGGGCCTTCTCGGTAGTGGCGCCCGCCCTGTGGAACACCCTCCCATCAGATGTCAAAGAGAACAACAACTACCAGACTTTTAGAAGACATCTGAAGGCAGCCTTGTTCAGGGAAGCTTTTAATATTTAATAGGTTATTGTATTTTAGTGTTTTGTTGGAAGCCGCCCAGAGTGGCTGGGGAAACCTAGCCAGTTGGGTGGGGTACAAATAATAAATTATTATTATTATTATTATTAGTCTTTTACGTGTCCTGAATCTTCCAATATTTAGCTTCATTGAGTGTCCAGGAGCTCAGGCATTGTGAGAGAGGTAGGAAAGTTTTTTTAAATTTTATTTAACTTAATTATTACAAAATTTAAGCAAAATATTGCAAATACATACATACATATATATTTCAGATATGCACACATATATGAAAAAGAACAATAAAGGGAAAAGGAAGAAAAGAGAAAAGAGAAAGAAAAAATAAGGAGAACAAGAAGAAGAGAAGTTGGAAGAGTTTCTTCCAAATTTATTCTACAAATATCTCAATAATAAAACTCTAGCAAAGTTCTCTGCCTTGTTTTGCCTGTCCAAAGATCTAAGCGACTTCCCTGTCCAACATCACAAAGACAGAGAGGGAGACTCTGGGCTGGACAGACACTTCTGAATCTGTCCCAGACTAGACCATATAGAGTCATAATGGAGCGTAACTAAACTCTGGCAATCCCAAGCCAGAAGAAAGGAATTTCCCCCAGAAACACATCTACAGAAGCTGAAACATCAGCAGCTGCACAGCATCACAGCCAACAAGGCACACCAGCGCATGGGCGCCTGTCCTCGTCCCCCAAGAACACCCAATGCTCTTCACGTAAGAACTGGCCCAAACCACATTTGCACCATGCGCTTAAAGCGGTGTGGTACCACTTTAAACAGTTGTGGTTCCCTCTTCTGCATATTGGGAGCTGTGGTTTCCTAAGAGTTGATAAGAGACCCCCAGAGAACTCTGGAAAAGGGGGTTGATTGTTAAAACGCTCTGGGAACCGGCACCCTTAACAAACTACAGCTCCCAAAGGAACATAAGAGAAGCCGCTGGATCAGGCCAATTTGCCCATCTAGTCCAGCATCCTGTTCTCATAGTGGCCAGGCAAATGAGCCCCAATACCTTTCTACCTTACCTGCCTGCAGGAAACCCACAAGCAGGATTCGACCACAAGAGCACTCTGCAAATCTGTGATTTCCAGGAACTGGTGTTCAGAAGGATCGCTGCCTCATGGCTAATAGCTATCTTCCAGATTCTGCTTAAAGTGATAATGTTGTACTTTAGATGAACTGTGTGAATGTGCCAAGTGTTAGAAACTCAGATATGTCAGCTAGGCACTGAGCGACTCTTTAAACCAGGATTACAGCTGCGAAAACTGAATGCCCAGTTGCCAGTTTGGGGCCAGGCGGCTCGAAAGTCGTATTTTTCAGTACAGTCATATCTCATGTTACGTTTGCTTCATGTTGCGTTTTTTCAGGTTGTGTCCCGTGGCGACCCAGAAGTACCAGAAAGGGGTACTTCCGAGTTTCGCCGCTCACACATGTGCAGAAGCTCTAAATCTCGCCGTGCACCTGCGCAGGTTGCGGGCTTTTCATTTTGGAATGGGCCTCTGGAACGGATCCCATTCACAACCAGAGGTACCACTATACAACTTTTTGCTTCCCGAAAATTAATTGTGATTGTGCAGATAAAATATAACAGATAGAATTCTGCAGGATGTGTTGCTAGTGTGTGAAAACAGTCAAGTTCCAAGGATCCCCAGGCATGCGCCTCCAGATGGTGGAGATGTCGGGTGCCATCCTGACACCCGGGCATCTTCACTTGGTCACAAGAGGTTAATAGCCAGGTGCAAACTGCGGCCAGCACCTGGTGAATTTCTAACGCTGAATGTGCCCCTGGTGTTTTCCCTCTTTGGGCAAATCCTTCCTCCAAGCTGTTCCCACTGACAAATCCTTATACAAAATGGAACTCTGGAGAACCGCTATCCAAAATCCCAAGGAAGGGGAGAGTGCTAGTGGACTCAGGTTCTGTTTGTGGGCTTCCCATTGTGGCACCCCCTTGATCACTGTAAGAACACTGTGTCCAGGGCAGCTGTCTGCCAGCTCCATCCCTGGCAGCCTGAGACCATCCCTTCCCGCAGATTGTCTCGCCAGAGTGGTGCACGCTCTAGTTATCTCTCGCTTGGACTACTGCAATGCACTTTGCGTGGGGCTACCTTTGAAGGTGACCCGGAAACTGCAACTAATCCAGAATGCGGCAGCTGGACTGGTGACTGGGAGTAGCTGCCAGGACCATATAACACCTGTCCTGAAAGACCTATATTGGCCCACAGTATGTTTCCAGGCACAATTCAAAGTGTTGGTGCTGACCTTTAAAGCCCTAAATGGCCTCAGTCCTGTATACCTGAAGGAGCGTCTCCACCCCCATCATTCAGCCCAGACACTGAGGTCCAGCACTGAGGGCCTTCTGGCGGTTCCCTCTCTGCAAGAAGTGAGGTTACAGGGAACCAGGAAGAGGGCCTTCTCAGTGGTGGTGCCCGTCCTGTGGAACACCCTCCCATCTGATGTCAAGGAAATAAACAACTACCTGACTTTTAGAAGGCATCTGAAGGCAGCCCTGTACAGGGAATTTTTTAATGTTTGATGTTTTATCGTGTTTTTTATATTCTATTGGGAGCCGCCAAGAGTGGCTGGGGAGGTTCAGCCAGATGGGCGGGGTATAAGTAATAAATTGTTGTTGTTGTTGTTATAACACAGTGCTGGACTAGAAGGGCCCCCTTTGGCCTCATCCAGCAGCCAAGCTTTTCTCTGGTTCTTATGCACCACCTTTTGCTATCATTCAAGCCACCCAATCTGCCAACGAGCTCAGAGAGGCAACCAATTCTCCAATGCACCTCCGAGTGGAGGGGCTCCCCAGACGAACTGAAGATTGCACCCTCCCTTCCAGCAACCAATCATGGAGCTACTCCTAATTCAGGAGCACATAGGAGTGTGGGTACATTTCAAGGCTCCCAGCTAGAATTGCCAAAGTTTTGTCTGAACTCTTAAAACACGGCACCCAAACTTGAAGCCTGGTGGTGAATGGGACTGATTCTGCACACTGGTGATTTGGGGTGTCATTCCTTCCTGCTCACTGTTCGTAGTGCCCAGATACAGAGGTGGGGGCTCTCTCTCCAAACCCAGAAATAGCCCCTCACTAGAAGACGTGACATTTTCATTCCCAAAAAAGTTTTTGAGTTTCTGCTCAAATGAGGCTGCATTGTTAGCTGCCCTGAGCCCGGTCTTGGCTGGGGAGGGTGGGGTATAAATAAAATTTATTATTATTATTTATTATTATCTGCACCCAGCATCTCCTAAGAGTCACACCCTGAGCTCTCTCTCCTCTCGCCCACCAGGTATCAACGTGAGTGGCCCCCACCCCCATTAGCCAGCAACACTCTCCCTACAGAAGCCAGGGGTCTCTCTACCCCCTTTCTCCAAAAACAACCAGACCTGTTAAGCCTTCCTCCTGTGCTTACGTTCACCCCAAAGAGCTCATATCCGTCCAAACTCAGATGTCGGGGTGAGGGGTGCCTGTTCATCCCAAATCCCTCAACCTCACACCCCACCCCCGCCACAAAACGAAACAAAACAAGAGCGAAGACCTGTTTCCATGCCCAGCCAGGAAGACTCACTCTTCACAGCCAACACCCCGGAAAAACCCACATGCCCAAATTATCCCTTAATGTGACGGATCCATAATCCCAACGCGCAACGGCAGCGTGGAAGCTCCTTCTTTCGCCCCCTCCCAGATGCCAGGGTGAGGGGCACCCGCTCCCCCACAACCAGAAATCTCTCGGATCTCTTGTTTCTCCTCCAACCTCGGCTGCGCGTTGTCCTTTTAAGCCACCGGCGCCTGCTAACCTCCTCCTACCGCGGAAACAACCGGCTGAAATCCCCCCTTTCTTTAACCGGGGTGGGGAAGGAAGAGGGGGAAGCCCCATACTAACCCCCCAACCCAGCCACCAGCTGTTCTTTTTACCTTGCACTTTGGAGATGCCAACGTTGCTGGAGAGAAGCAGCAGCAGTGGGAGGGTGGAGAGCAAGCGCTGCCCGCTGAAAAGACCCCGGAGCGCCCCGGGCGCCCAGCTCCGTCTCTGCGCTCCCGTCTCCATGCCAGACGGCTCCCCGGTCCGTCTCCTTCGAGCCTCCCCTGCCCTCTCAACTCTCTTCCTCTCCTTCCCTCCGCTCAGTCATCACATCCCTCTCTCTGCTGCCCTCTCGCTCCCCTCTTCCCTCCTGCAAAATCCTCTGTCTCTCTCTCTCTCTCTCGAGCGCGCTCTCTGGTTTGGTCTCTCCAGCTCGGAGTTCCTTGGCTGCCGACTCTAATGAGAACCACATGGGCTGGGGAGAGCCCACCTCGCTTGGAGGAGCCCTCCTCCTCCTCCTCCTCCTCCTCGCCTGCCCCAACAACCCCACCCTGCAAGGAGATCTCAGCTCCGCGATCCTTTCTCTCCCTTTGCAGAGGCAGGCGTGCGCTTTCCAAGAACGCGCGCCTGGCCAGGCGCACGCAGGCAACACCCGGGTCCCCGCGAAGCCCGACGCGCCCCGGAGATCTTGGCAGGACAAAAGTTCAAAGCGAAGGTGGCCAAAGCTCTTGGATAGAGACAGGCATCTGCTGCAAAGCGCAGAGAGCTCTGGCTCAGCCCCAGAAGCAGCTGCGAAACGCCGGGTCTCAGGGCGCGAACCCACACATGCCCCAAGGCCCGACATATTTAACAAATCAATAGGCTGTTTGTTTCTCCTGTTCCGTTTTGTTTTTGAAAGCCTTCGTGCAGCGTGGCGTAAGGGGCCCGCGTGAGGATGGTTGTTTGTGCAGCCCTGCCACTACAAAGCCTATGATCCAGCGCCAGCACAACCGAAACATAATAAAAACCCACCCTCTGAGCTCGCACAGAGTTCTTTTCTCTCGTCTGGTGCCCAGCTAGCAGAAGGACAAGGCTTCAGGAAGAAACTAAGCCAGCATTTGTCATCCTCCCCCTGCAAAAAAACCCCAAAACATTCCTAAGTTTACATTTTGGACACAGTTCAATATAAAGCAAAACTCCTTCAATGTCTCTGGGACCGAATGGGCTTAAGCACGCCTAATTCTGCTTTTTGTATTTAAAGTTTGCACTTCAGATAACTTGGTACAATTGAATGAGTTTGGTTTTTTTGCCACCCTAAGCAACAAAGAAGGGAAGTAAAATCAAGCTTAGCTCTATTTGTTGCATGTATATTGCACCTTTTCCCCAATAATCTCAAGGTGTCTTGCGTGGTTTTCTCTCCCTCAGCCTCACTTAATCCACAGAACAACCCAGCAAGGTAGGGACAGTAGAGACATTGACTGTTGCATGGTCACCCAGTGAACTTACTGTAATGGCCAAGCAGGGATTTGAAACCTGTTCTCCTAGGCCAGGGGTCAGCAAACTTTTTCAGAAGGGCCAGTCCACTGTCCCTCAGACCTTGTGGGGGGCCAGTCTATATTTTGAGGGGGGGGATGAACGAATTCAGACCTTGTGGGGGACCCGATTATATTTTGAGGGGGGGGGAATGAACAAATTCCTATGCCACACAAATAACCCAGAGATGCATTTTAAATAAAAGCACACATTCTACTCGTGTAAAAACACGCTGATTCCTGGACCGTCCGTGGGCTGGATTGAGAAGGTGATTGGGCTGGATCCGGCCCCCGGGCCGTAGTTTGCCTACCCATAGCCTAGGCAGCGGTTAGAGCAGGCATAGGCAAACTTGGCCCTCCAGATGTTTTGAGACTACAACTCCCATCATCCCTGACCACTGGTCCTGTTAGCTGGGGATGACTGTGAGTTGTAGTCCCAAAACATCTGGAGGGCCGAGTTTGCCTATGCCTGGGTTAGAGCATTAACCGTTACACAATAGTGCCACTTATAAAACCAGATGTAATAAACTGATACATTTAACCTAATAAGCTGATACAGACTCCCACAAGAGGCTCTTCTTCCTTGGAGGTATTTAATCAGAGACTGGATGGCCAACTTTCACATACAGTTATACCTTGGTTCTCAAACAGAATGCATTTCGGGAGTTCTGTTCGACTCCTGAAACTCTTGGTTTGAAAACCAAGGCGTGGCTTCCGATTGGCTGCAGGAGCATCCTGCAGCCAATCGGAAGCCACACCAGACGTTCAGCTTCCAAAAATCGTCCAAAAACCGGAACACTCCCCAGTTTCAATCGTTCGGGAGCCAAATTGTTTGGGAGCCGAGGGGTTTGAGATCCAAGGTACGACTGTATGATTTAGTTGAGATTCCTGCATTACCAAGGGTTGGACTAGATGACCCTCGGGGTCCCTTCCATCTCTGCAATTCTATGACTCCATCCTGCTTTTCATAAACATAGAAGCCACATCCACACCATAAATTTCAAGCAGTCTTAAACACCACTTTTAACAACCATGTGTGTTTCCTCAAAGAATCATGGGAACTGTAGTTTGTTATGGTGCAGCCGTGTGAGGGGGCCTCCTGAGGACACTCTGCCTCCTTAGCAAACTACAATTCCCATGATGCTTTGAGGGAAGCCATGACTCTTAAAAAAGCCGTGACTTTAAATGCTTGGTGTGAGTGTGGCCCTGATGGGTTACTGGTAAAACAACAGGATTTTTAAATTAAAAAACACAACCTAATAAAATCATTAAACTTTCCAGAAACAGTTGAAGATGTTTTTGTTCCCTCAGACTTTCCCAGCTGGGTAAATGGGTCTTCATGACGAATATTCGCTTGTTAGCGTTTCAGTTTTGCTTCTGGTGTATTGCTTGTCTGTTTATGTGTGTGTTCTTAACAGTTTTTAATTTTCTCATGTACAAATCACCTTGAAACGGTGGTTTAGAAGGTAAATATTATTACTAATATTATTACAGATAATGCTTTATTATTATTACCACTAAATAAATGTTATTGTGAAGTAAAAATATGATTACTAAGGATGCCTTATTATTACTAAGACAATAATGTTGTTATTAAGTGTAATACTCCTAATAACAACATTGCAATGAATCACTTTTTGCTCTTTCTCTGTTGGGGGGAAAGGTTTGACTGCGTGAGCTTTGAACTCAGCACTGGCCTTCCCCCGGAAAAGATTTAGAGCAGAATTTAAACCGAAATTCAGTGTTCCCTCACTTCCTCATTCTCGTTCCACTGGGTTTTCGGACGATGTGCCTCAGCTCTGAAGCTTTCGCGAACGAGCATCGTGGATCCTTGCAATATCCTTATTCTTGCAATGCCGTTTGGACCTTCCCATGCCGATTCGCCTCCTTTTCCCACGATCATTTAACCTTCGGGAGGCAAGACCTTTTTGCTTCTCATGCTGTCTTAACCCTTGCTCTGCTGCAGCCCTGAACGGAAAGCGTAAGGCATCAAGTGTTCAGGCCGACGAAGAACCAGTAATAGGGACTGGTCCATGGGGGCAAGGGGGGCACTGCCTTACCAACCCTCATCTGCCCACAGCCAGTCCCCACCTGCCCACCTTCCTCCCTAAAATCAGCCAGGGTAGGGCTCTGCCCATCACTGGCTCTTGGTCTACTTATTGCTGGCATCCATGCCTTCTGCCTTAGTAGCCTCAATGGGTACCAGCCACAGTCGTTAAGACTACAAAGCCCATGGTGCTGTGTGGCTGCACTACAAACATGCCTGCACACAAACACATTAAATAAGTTGGCGTTCTTGTTATTAAACATACCAAGAAAAAAGCACACCAAGAAGTCAGGCCAGTGTAAGTTTCAGTAGTGGGAGCGGTCCCTCTTCGCAAATCAAGAGTCAGTTGTAACGAAAACTAATCCATGCAAAAGTGTGTATTCTGACAAGGATTAAAGGTAAAGGTAAAGGTACCTCTGCCCGTATGGGCCAGTCTTGACAGACTCTGGGGTTGGTGCGCCCATCTCACTCAAGAGGCCGGGGGCCAGCGCTGTCCGGAGACACTTCCGGGTCACGTGGCCAGCGTGACATCGCTGCTCTGGCGAGCCAGAGCCGCACACGGAAACGCCGTTTACCTTCCCGCTAGAAAGCGGTCCCTATTTATCTACTTGCACCCGGGGGTGCTTTCGAACTGCTAGGTTGGCAGGCGCTGGGACCGAGCAACGGGAGCGCACCCCGCCGCGGGGATTTGAACCGCCGACCTTTCGATCGGCAAGCCCTAGGAGCTGAGGCTTTTACCCACAGCGCCACCCGCGTCCCTCTGACAAGGATTACAAACTCAAATAGAGATTACAAACTCTAACAGAGATTACAAACTCAAACTCATGAGAATATGTATAACACAATAATTTGATACAGAATTAGAAATAAGAGTTAGAAATCACTAACATGATCTTTACCCACAAACTCTTATTTCTAATTCTGTAACGAATTAGCTCAGCTTCACCAGCAACAGGGTCTCATCTGCTCTTCCCTGCCCTGAAGTAGCAACAGGCTGGGGAAAACAATGGCCACAAAATGTGCAAGATTGGGGGGTTGGGGGGGGAGTTATGAACATGTATTCTTCCAGTCCCCCCTCCAAAGCAGGCCAGGGTATAGATGCACAAAATCACATTTCCCCTTAGAAAGGGTCTGCATATGCTAATTGCCATGTATAAAAAGGTAAAGGGACCCCTGACCATTAGGTCCAGTCGTGGCTGACTCTGGGGTTGCAGCGCTCATCTCGCTTTATTGGCCGAGGGAGCCGGCGTACAGCTTCTGGTCATGTGGCCAGCATGACTAAGCCACTTCTGGCGAACCAGAGCAGCGCAAGGAAACGCCGTTTACCTTCCCGCCGGAGCGGTACCTATTTATCCACCAGTACTTTGACGTGCTTTCGAACTGCTAGGTGGGCAGGAGCAGAGACTGAGGAACGGGAGCTCACTCCGTTGTGGGGATTCGAACCGCTGACCTTCTGATCGGCAAGTCCTAGGCTCAGTGGTTTAACCCACAGCGCCACCCGCATCCCCATCATGGCTTTATGAAGGGGCAAAAACATAAATTCCAGGAGTTTTGCTTTCTGAAGGGAACATGATACTCCTGGTTCCTCAGTAGGTTTCAGCGCCCTCAGAAACAGCAATTCCTGGGGTACATTGGGGGTAAATGAGGAAAGCAACAACGTATTATAGTTATCTTTTCTAAAGGCTGGTATCAAAAGCCTGTAATTTTAATTAAGTCTACAATGCCGGGTAGCAGACTTTTCTTAAGGATTGCAGTCTAAACCTTCTACTTCGTCCTAATAGCTGAAGTACTTTATGGGCAAATGGGTATGTTCATAGGTGCCAGCAACAGCAGTTTGACTGGCTAAATCAGCTGTGGGGAACATTTGACCATCCAGATGTTGCTGACCTCCAACTCCCTTCATCCCTGGCTATGTTCAGCAACATCTGGAGGGTCAAAGATTCCCCACACTTGGACTAACCCCCACTCCCAAGTGTTAGTAGCTATCAAAAATCCTCTCCTCCATTAATATCTCCAATCCTCTTTTAAAGAAGGAACATACCGTATTTTTCACTCTATAAGACGCACCAGACCACAAGACGCACCTAGTTTTTGGAGGAGGAAAACAAGGGGAAAAAAATTCTGAATCTCAGAAGCCAGAACAGCAAGAGGGATCGCTGCGCAGTGAAAGCAATGATCCCTCTTCCTGTTCTGGCTTCTGTGATAGCTGCGCAGCCTGCATTCGCTCCATAAGACACACACACATTTCCCCTTACTTTTTAGGAGGGAAAAAGTGAGTCTTATAGAGCAAAAAATACGGTAATTTATTCCCACAAATAATTGGGGGGGGGAGCACCCTTTACTCTCCCATTCTTTTCAAGCCACCTCTATTTCTTGCTCCTTCGCTGTCTTTCTCCCTTTCTAAAATCTCCTGAATTTCCTTCTTTCACTGCTATTTTTTCATCACTTCCTGCCTGCCGATTCTTTTCTCTTCTTTGTGTTCTTTCAGTTGCAAGAATTTCTGGGGGCGGCCAAAGCTGCTGTACTTCTGCAGAAGGGGAAGGGAAGCTTAAAATACATCCTGGCCACTCCCTCCCCCCCAAATACAGTGGTACCTCAGGTTAAGTACTTAATTCGTTCTGGTGGTCCGTTCTTAACATGAAACTGTTCTTAACCTGAAGCACCACTTTAGCTAATGGGGCCTCCTGCTGCCGCTGCACTGCCGGAGCACAATTTCTGTTCTCATCCTGAAGCAAAGTTCTTAACCCGAGGTAATATTTCTGGGTTAGCGGAGTCTGTAACCTGGAGTATGTAACCTGAAGTGTATGTAACCCGAGGTACCACTGTATATAGAAATGAGCAAACCAGTGATATTTTAGGGAGCAGACTAGCAAGCAAGGCCCATTACTTGTGTAATTAACTGTGCCCCTGAAGGACCAGGTGCGCAGCCTGGGAGTCATTCTGGACTCACAGCTGTCCATGGAGGCGCAGGTTAATTCTGTGTGCAGGGCAGCTGTCTACCAGCTCCATCTGGTACGCAGGCTGAGACCCTACCTGCCCGCGGACTGTCTTGCCAGAATGGTGCATGCTCTGGTTATCTCCCGCTTGGACTACTGCAATGCGCTCTATGTGGGGCTACCTTTGAAGGTGACCCGGAAACTGCAATTAATCCAGAATGCGGCAGCTAGACTGGTGACTGGGAGTGGCCGCTGGGACCACATAACACCGGTCCTGAGAGATCTGCATTGGCTCCCAGTACGTTTCTGAGCACAATTCAAAGTGTTGGTGCTGACCTTTAAAGCCCTAAACGGCCTTGGTCCAGTATACCTGAAGGAGCGTCTCCACCCCCATTGTTCAGACCGGACACTGAGATCCAGCACCAAGGGCCTTCTGGCGGTTCCCTCATTGCAAGAAGTAAGGTTACAGGGAACCAGGCAGAGGGCCTTCTCAGTGGTGGCGCCTGCCCTGTGGAACGCCCTCCCAGCAGATGTCAAAGCAATAAACAACTATTTTACTTTTAAAAGTCATCTGAAGGCAGCCCTCTTTAGGGAAGTTTTTAATGTTTGATGCTGTACTGTTTTTAATATTCAGTTGGAAGCCGCCCAGAGTGGCTGGGGAAACCCAGCCAGATGGGCGGGGTATAAATAAATTATTATTATTATTATTATTATTATTATTATTATTATTATTATTAT
>JAXCMG010000015.1:2121971-2206788 GCA_034642415.1 Podarcis siculus
ATTATTATTATTATTATTATTATTATTATTATTATTATTATTATTATTTGCATAACAGGAGCCTACACAACACAAAACACTGTTGCTGTATGTAGGTTTTATTTTATTTGTTCTTTATCTTATATTCTGGAAATGTCTGTAACCTGAAAAGTCTGTAACCTGAAGCGTATGTAACCTAAAGCGTCTGTAACCCGAGGTACCACTGTATGTGGTTCCTGCACCCTGGGTCAAAGTCCTGCTCTGTGCCTCTCCCAGCTGGTGCCAGGGGGTGTGTACGTCTAGAAGAGGTTTCAGGAAGCATTTAAACCAGTGCCCTATTTTCCTTTCCAAGTGTGCCGTCCAAAAAACACACATCGCCTTTGCCAGCTCCTTCCTTGCCACAAGCAAGCCGACCTCTCAGGCGGGGTTGCAATTCTTCCTTCCTCGCAAACCATCATAATCATCATCTCTTTATTGCAGTCGGCGGACCAGAAATAAACGGAACACGCCACCACAAAACCTTAAATGCAAAAAAGGGGGAAAGTGCTAATGTAGAAACAAGCAGCCTGAGTTATGATCTACCGTTTTTTGCTGAGAGATGGAGAATGGAAAGGCAGTTTGTACCACACAACCCCACCCATTTCCTGAGCTGATACACTGATGGTCAGAACAGTGATTCAGCGGCTGTTACAATGATCTCATCTCACTGTACAAAAAAAAAAAGTGTATGGAGCACTCGGCAGGATCAGACCCAAACAGTTGGTCTGCCCGGCCCACCCAGTATCCTGTTTCCAACCCAGTGGGTCAGATGCCTCCGGGAAGCTCATCACACGTGCGGCTTTCTCAGCACCAGATCTGGGATCAGCACAAAGAAACAGACCTTTCCACACACACAGAAAAGCCACAAGGAACAAGAATACCACACTGCTCTGGTTAACTGGCCGAGAAGAGGCCGCAACCATTGGCTCAGAGCTCTTCAGAAGCACCCACCCATTGTAAAAGGACAGCAAAATTTTCCCCAGCATGCACGGGTAAATCCAGTGCTATTTTTCTTTAAAAAATGTTTGAGGGTACTCTCATTTTGATTCGAGAAAAATCACCATTTTATAGTTCATATTGGGGAAAATAAATACAGTAAAGGGACAAAAGTATGCTGTCTAGGTTTGTCATTGCTTTTCTTGGGAGAAAAGCAATGACAAACCTAGACAGCATCTTAAAAAGCAGAGGCATCACCTTGCCAGCAAAGGTCCGTATAGTCAAAGCTATGGTTTTCCCAGTAGTGATGTATGGAAGTGAGAGCTGGACCATAAAGAAGGCTGATCGCCAAAGAATGGATGCTTTTGAATTCTGGTGCTGGAGGAGACTCTGGAGAGTCCCATGGACTGCAAGAAGATCCAACCTCTCCATTCTGAAGGAAATCAGCCCTGAGTGCTCACTGGAAGGACAGATCCTGAAGCTGAGGCTCCAAGACTTTGGCCACCTCATGAGAAGAGAAGACTCCCTGGAAAAGACCCTGAGGTTGGGAAAGATGGAGGGCACAAGGAGAAGGAGACGACAGAGGACGAGATGGTGGGACAGTGTTCTTGAAGCTACCAGCATGAGTTTGACCAAACTGCGGGAGGCAGTGGAAGACAGGAGTGCCTGGCGTGCTCTGGTCCAGGGGGTCACGAAGAGGCAGACACGACTAAACAACAACCACAAAAATTCACAAAATGTTTAGGAGTCTGTGTACCCCCAGAAGAAAAGCACTGGGTAAATCATGTAGTCGTACCTCGGCTCCTGAGCACCTTGGGAGTCAGACGTTCCAGCTCCTGAATGAAAACCGGAAGTGAGTGTTCCAGTTTTTGAACATTCTTTTGGAAGCTGAATGTCCGACGGGGCTTCTGATTGGCTGCATGAGCTTCCTGCAGCCAATCAGAAGATGCGCTTCGGTTTCCAAACATTTCAGAAGTTGAACGGACTTCCGGAACGGATTCCATTCGACTTCCGAGGTACAACTGTACTAATTTTTGTTTCCCGTTAACCGAGCTGATGGACCGAACGATGGAGAGACTTGTGATTCCTGGTGGGGGAATCAAGCCATGTTTACCTTGCCAAGGAGAGAAAGGAGATTAGCAGACAGCAAGTTTAGCAGCTTTGCCAGGAGCGAGAAATGTCAAGATGTACGGAATTGCACAGTGTGCCTTCCCAGATCTATTTATTTGCTGGGCTTGCACATTCGCACGCTCCCCGTTTTCTGCTCGATTCATTTTTCTCAGGTGCAGTTCCAGCCAATATTCACAAAGGCCCGAAAGCTGCCAAAACCTCACATTCTTCTGTTTGGCGTTTCCGCTGTGATATTTCACACCGCCGGTGGGAAGGTTCTCCTTCAAAGCCCAAGTGGTTTCCTAGGCACGTTTACCTGGGAAAGAGCCCCATTTGCAGCCTCAGATCTGCACTGATCTGCACATTTCTTGGTGTCACTCCCTTGTTTTGATTTTCACAGAGGCCCTCTGGCAGTTCCTTCCCTGCGAGAAGTGAAGCTACAGGGAACCAGGCAGAGGGCCTTCTTGGTAGTGGTGCCTGCCCTGTGGAACGCCCTCCCGCCAGATGTCAAGGAAATAACTATCTGACTTTCAAAATACACCTGAAGGCAGCGCTGTACAGGGAAGTTTTCGATGCTGCACTGTGTTTTAATTTCCTGGGAGCTGCCCAGAGTGGCTGGGGCAACTCCATCAGATGGGTGGCTAAGTAATAATAATAATAGCATTTATATCTCACCCTCTTTCTCCAAGATGGCATACATTGTTTCTCCCTTCCTCCTTTCATTCCCACAACAACTTTGTGAGATACGATAGGTTGAGAGTGAGCAACTGGCCCAAAGTCCCTCTGTGGGCTTCAGTTTAAAGAATTAAGATGCGTAATCTTTGTTCAATTGAAAAGCACGCAGCATCTAGTGTTGTATATTACGATTACCACCAGAGATAGAAAAATCATTAAGCGATCCACCTGATTTTTCTGATGGAAAATAAGTTGTTAATAATAATAATAATACTTTATTATTTATACCCCGCCCGTCTGGCTGGGTTTCCCCAGCCACTCTGGGCGGCTTCCAACCGAATATTAAAAACATGATACAGCATTAAACATTAAAAACTTCCCTAAACAGGACTGCCTTCAGATGTCTTCTAAAAGTCAGATAGTTGTTTTTTCTTTGACATCTGGTGGGAGGGCGTTCCACAGGGCGGGTGCCACCACCGAGAAGGCCCTCTGCCTGGTTCCCTGTAACCTCACTTCTCACAGTGATGGAACCACCAGAAGGCCCTCGGCGCTGGACCTCAGTGTCTTGGCTGAACGATGGGGGTGGAGACGCTCCTTCAGGTATACTGGACCGAGGCCCTTTAGGGCTTTAAAGGTCAGCACCAACACTTTGAATTGTACTCGGAAACGTACTGGGAGCCAATATAGATCTTTCAGGACTGGTGTTATGTGGTCTCGGCGGCTGCTCCCAGTCACCAGTCTAGCTGCCGCATTCTGGATTAGTTGCAGTTTCCAAGTCACCTTCAAAGGTAGCCCCACGTAGAGCGCATTGCAGTAGTCCAAGCGGGAGATAACTTAAGAGAACCACTGCTCAAGATGCAGTATTAGATATCTCCTGGCCCCTGCCCATAAGAGCTAGAAATTGGATATTTTCAAAAAATAAATAAAAGGAATAATAAAAAGATTCTGCAAGGTGCTAAATTTTGCTGAAGCCAAACCCCATGCATGTGTTGTGTAGCACATAAGCCATTTGGGGAGATTTAGGAGGTGGGAAGGGACGCGGGTGGCGCTGTGGGTAAAACCTCAGTGCCTAGGACTCAAATCCCCGTGGCGGGGTGAGCTCCCGTCTTTCGGTCCCAGCTCCTGCCCACCTAGCAGTTCGAAAGCACCCCTAAGTGCAAGTAGATAAATAGGTACCGCTTTATAGCGGGAAGGTAAACGGCGTTTCTGTGTGCTGCGCTGGTGCTAGCTCGCCAGAGCAGCTTCGTCACGCTGGCCACGTGACCCGGAAGTGTCTCCGGACAGCGCTGGCCCCCGGCCTCTTAAGTGAGATGGGCGCACAACCCTAGAGTCGGACACGACTGGCCCGTACGGGCAGGGGTACCTTTACCTTTACCTTTAGGAGGTGGGAAGAGCAGCAGAGATGGATATGTGCAGTCTCCTATATCACCACTTTAAGGGCCACAGAAAGGTCTGATGGAAAATTCAATATTTTTTGTTGCTTCTCAGGGCAGAAGTTACCCTTTCACGCTTTCTCTCAACCCCACCCTCGGAAGTGGACATCCTGCAAGTATGATGAAAAACAGCAGCAGCTAGAGAACGGAAAGAGGGATGATGCAGATGAAAGGAAGAAACACTGACATATTTTCAGAAATTGGTGAGTCAGTGGCTCATCACCACCAGAAGGGAAGTGGTTATCTCCAGAAAAGAGGTCAATTTCATCTGCAGGCTGAGTTTTGAAATAGCTGCATAAGCTTTTGATGGTACAGGTGGGTTTCCTCCATGCTGCTGGGCAGGCCCAGCAATGCTATAATAAATTAAGGAACGCAAACTATAGACTCATTTAGGGTGCAGGCAATTCACAAAGGACCCCAGGTAGCAGATACCTGCAAGCAGAGCTAATGGAAGGAGAATTCAGTGGTTACCTGAGAATGTGTGCCCACTTGCTCCTGAGACAGGTTCAAGGCCCTTGTACGTTTCCGAGCACAATTCAAAGTGTTGGTGGTGACCTTTAAAGCCCTAAACCACCTCGGTCCAGTATACCTGAAGGAGCGTCTCTATCCCCATCATTCAGCCCAGACACTGAGGTCCAGTGCCGAGGGCCTTCTGGCGTTTCCCCCCCGTGAGAAACCAAGTTACAGGGAACCAGGCAGAGGGCCTTTTCGGTAGTGGCACCTGCCCTGTGGAGACCCTCCCACCAGATGTCAAAGAGAAGAACAACTACAGTGGTACCTCAGGTTACATACGCTTCAGGTTACAGACGCCGCTAACCTAGAAATAGTACCTTGGGTTAAGAACTTTGCTTCAGGATGAGAATAGAAATCGTGCGGCGGCGGTGCGGTGGCAGCAGGAGGCCCCGTTAGCTAAAGTGGTGCTTCAGGTTAAGAACAGATTCAGGTTAAGAACAGACCTCCGGAACGAATTAAGTTCTTAACCCGAGGTACCACTGTAGCAAACTTTTAGAAGACATCTGAAGTCAGCCCTGTTTAGGGAAGCTTTTAATGTTTGGCGTATTACGGTATTTTGATATTTTGTTGGAAGCCGCCCAGAGTGGCTGGGGAAGCCCAGCCAGAGGGGTGGGGTATAAATAAATTTATTATTATTATTATTATTATTATTATTATTATTATTATTATTAACAAAGCCTTGAACACCTGAGCTCAGCTCAGTCACCGACATGATCTGCGGGAGCACCGTTGAACATGCCCCAAGTTGGTGAGGCTCGCTTCACAACCATGAGAAACCAAGCCATTATAGTGCCATGGGCCCATGTGTTTTGTTAGCCCCCAAATGGAAAACGAGCGAGGTCCCAATTTAAAGAAGAATGGGAACTTAAGTCTGCAGGCTGCACATATTCCATCAGCTTAAGATATAGAATAAGAGAACAAGAAGAACGTACATTTAGAGAAGACTGGAATTTTTTTTATTGAATATATGTTGGGGGGGTGGGAATTGTGTACCCTTGAAAACGTGGGCAGCATTAAGATAAATTCCAACAGTGTAAATGAGTCTTGATGGATGTAATAATGGAATACTGAATGGTTTAGTTTATGTAAAATATGCAGGGATTTATGATATGCAAAATGAACCACGGAAAGAGAAGAAAGGAAGTCATTGATATTTTAAAGGTAAAGGTACCCCTGCCCGTACGGGCCAGTCGTGAACGACTCTAGGGTTGCGCACTCATCTCGCTCAAGAGGCCGTGAGCCGGTGCCGTCCGAAGACACTTCCAGGTCACGTGGCCAGTGTGATGAAGCTGCAACTGGCGAGCCAGCACCAGCGCAGCACACGGAAACGCCGTTTACCTTCCCGCTATAAAGCGGTACCTATTTATCTACTTGCACTTCGGGGTGCTTTCGAACTGCTAGGTGGGCAGGAGCTGGGACCGAACGACGGGAGCTCACCCCACCGTGGGGATTCGAACCGCCGACCTTACGATCAGCAAGTCCTAGGCACTGAGGTTTTACCCACAGCGCCACCCGCGTCCCTTTATATTTTAAGGATGTTTAAATGAGTATTCTAAATTGTAGAACAGAAAAGTCACTAACAATTATATATGTGTGTGTGTGTGTGTGTGTGTGTGTGTGTGTGTGTACATAGTATTCTGGCATTCTGAATGTGCACAAGTATTCTGGCAAAAGTTAACTTCTGCCACCAGGATCTGACCTGCTTCTTCTGCTGTGGAGACAGATGCAAATAATTCATTCAGCTTCTCTGCAACCTCCATATCTGCTTTGATTCCCTTGTCATCCAAGGATCCAAACACTTCCCTAGCCAGTCTCCTGATACTAATGCATATAAACAACTGGTTGGTGCTTATGTTTTTAGCAACATGCTCCTCAAATTCTTTTTTTAGCATCCCTTTTTGTCTGCTTGCAATTTTTGGGCCAATGTTTATGTTCCTCATTTGGACAAGACTTCCATATTTTCCCCAGGAAGCCTTCTTGCATCTAATAGCTCCTTTGATTCCGCTTCTGAACCATGTCAGCCTTGTCTTGGCCCTGGTGGTACCTGCCATGATCTGTGGTACAAACCCCCAACTGAGCTCCTCATATTGCATCTTCAAACAATTCTCAAGCATTTTGGAGTGACTCTCTTGGCTTTGCTTTTGCAACTTCTGTTTTCTGCCAGTCCCCATTTTGAGGAAGTTTCCTGTTTTGAAATCAAACGTGACGATGCTAGATTTTCTTGGCAATTGGCCATTTAATTTACCGTATTTTTCGCTCTATAAGACGCACCAGACCACAAGACGCACCTAGTTTTTGGAGGAGGAAAACAAGAAAAAATAAATTCTGAATCTTAGAAGCCAGAACAGCAAGAGGGATCGCTGCGCAGTGAAAGCAGCAATCCCTCTTGCTGTTCTGGCTTCTGGGATAGCTGCGCAGCCTGCATTCGCTCCATAAGACGCACACACATTTCCCCTTACTTTTTAGGAGGGAAAAAGTGAGTCTTATAGAGCAAAAAATATGGTAATTTAATAGTACTATGGTCACAGTTGCCAACGGATTCGACAACACTTAACACCTTGCACCAGGTCCTGGGCATCACTTAAAATTAAGTGCAGGCTTGCTGTCCCCTTGATCTATTCCATGCCCAGCTGAAAGACTGCATCACTTAGAAGGAAGGTACAAATCTTTTCTGAGGTTCTGGGAGTAGCCTGTGCTTTGCACAGGGTTGGGCTCTGTGGCCCTCAAGACGCTGTTGGATTACAACTCCCATCTGCCCCAGCCAGGAAGTTTCAGGGATGATGGATATTGTAGTCTAGTACCTGGAGGGCCACTGGTTCCCCATCATTAGATGAGAAGAATCCCTTAAACAGAACTGTGGGCTTTGATAAGCTGTCAGGAGGTGCCGTCAAGAGCTCACTGGCTATCTGCCGAGTGAAATCGGAGACTCGGGGAGAGCTTTTTCACTCCTCTTAATCTACAGTGTTGGTGCTGACCTTGAAAGCCCTAAACAGCCTCGGTCCAGTATACCTGCAGGAGCGTCTCCACCCCCATTCTCCAGCCCGGACACTGAGGTCCAGCTCAGAGGGCCTTCTGGCGGTTCCCTCACTGCGAGAAGCCAAGTTACAGGGAACCAGGCAGAGGGCCTTCTCGGTGGTGGCGCCCGCCCTGTGGAACACCCTCCCATCAGATGTCAAAGAGAACAACAACTACCAGACTTTTAGAAGACATCTGAAGGCAGCCCTTTTTAGGGAAGCTTTTAATGTTTAACAGACCACTGTATTTTAATTTTTTGTTGGAAGCCGCCCAGAGTGGCTGGGGAAACCCAGCCAGATGGGCAGGGTATAAATAAATTATTATTATTATTATTATTATTATTATTATTATTATTATTATTATTCAGAAACACAGGAAGATGTGGAATTACAGCCTCACGCTTGAGTCCATGTTGCTCAGATTGCCGCTCCACCCCCCTGGCAGTTACTTCCTAGGGCTCAAACGCCTCCTGCGACCTACGGTGGCTGCTAAGGAAATCTCTCTGTCTCTGTTTGGCTTTCTGCTCCGAGACGCGAAGGGCGCGTCTGGTGCGAGAGGAAGGAGGGGGCTCCCCAGAAACACCAGGTCACTTAGCTGCTGTTTCTAACACATCAGACTCCTGTCTCTGTTCACTGCTATCTTGCTCCTGGTTCTTCGTCCTCCATTATTTCCCAGTTTCTTTCTTCTTCTGGGCTGTGTCCCGTCTCAAACCACCACGATCCTAATTCCATACTCTCTCCCCCTTCCTCCTCTCTGGAAGGCTCTTAGAGTGTACAGTTCACATCATTTCTGGTTTAGAATTAAACCACCAAACAATGGCGCAGAAAGATCTCACATCAGTCGCACCAGATGAGGAAGGCCTTCGTTGTCAAAGCTGGTGTCTCAAACTAGTACAGTGGTACCTCGGGTTAAGAACTTAATTCGTTCTGGAGGTCCGTTCTTAACCTGAAACTGTTCTTAACCTGAAGCAACACTTTAGCTAATGGGGCCTCCTGCTGCCGCCGCATGATTTCTGTTCTCATCCTGAAGCAAAGTTCTTAAGCCGAGGTACTATTTCTGGGTTAGTGGAGTCTGTAACCCGCGGTACCACTGTACTACCGCATTGCCATCTTTGAAGACTTTGCAGGCAGCAAACTTCATGGATCGTGCTACTGAACCGCTGGTGAACTCCCAATGCTCTTTTATGCAATTCCGCTTTTGCAGCATAAAATCCTATCGCCGGGGCAAGAGAACAGGGGTTTCAGTGTGACAGATGAAATCTCCTATAAAAGATTACTCGCAAGTACAACTTGCAAACTCAAGGGAGTTTAGGCCAGAAGTATCTGGCAGACTAGACCACTCGCTCACGGGTTGCATGTGCTAATTCAGCTGACATGCCTTCGGATGTTTTTCCTGTTTACAGATTCAGGCTGCGTTCTCTGCGGGTAAGCAAGCATTCCAACTTCATATGGGTGTAAAGAGAGCCCTAGTGCAGTTTCTTCCTCCTCCTCCTCCCTCTTTCAAGATGTCTTTAGATAAGAGTCAGATATCTCACTTCGTGCATCTGAGTTCAGAAAACAGAGAGACTTCTCAGTTAAAGGCAAACGCCCGCCTTTCTTCAAGTATCTTGCTTTCCACTTTTGTCATGTTTAATCAGGCCAGTAGTCCCCTGCTGCGAAAGAGCAAAGCAGTTAGAAGACTAGATCACTTGTGCTGTGCAAGGGGATGAACTGGAAATATCGCAGTCTGGATGATTTATGGTTCTGTTGGCACCCATCTCTCAAGAGACAATGCAGTGTGCCTCTGGGGGTGAAGCTAAACTGTTGGAGAGTAGAGACTGATACAGGAGAGACATGTTTTGTTGCAGCTGGGGCAGATTAAGGGGTCTGGTTGTGCTGCTGCAGATGCACCATGGCCTTTCTTCTCTCTGAGCTCCTCTGGTCATAGCTGTCTGTCTCCAGGCACTGCGGTCGCCGCAAGGGATTCTCGCACGGCAGAGTTGGTGTTCCCGGCCTTCATGTAACATTTGCAGACATCTTTGTAACACAGTTGGTCTGCCAATGGGCCTGGTGCCTGAAGCCAGCTCCCCACAGAGCGCGTCCTTGGGGATCCTGCCATCTTCCATGCTGTGGACATGGCCAAGCCAGTGTAGACATTGCCGAGAGAGGAGTGTGTGTGGGAATGTTCAGGGGTGCAGGAGAGGATATATTGACTGATTATATCCTTATCCAACTTGTGTTAACAAGTTCCCAATATCAGCAGAGTAACACATTCCCCTTTATTTAAGTTTGCAACGGCAGCGTGTGCTCAGGCTCGCTTAAGCCTCTATAATCATCACTCTGGTAATTTCTCCTTTATTCCCTCTTAAAATAGAAGACACGACACAGTCCTTTACAAAAGTATAAAAAGAGTTTACGCACATTCTGTTCACATCAGATCCCAGAAGGCAGACGTAAACTTAGTGAAGTAATATACATTTGGATTCTATCTTATAAGAAGGTAGTCCCTTTCTCCTCTCTTGGCTGGGAGCCAAGAGGGCATCTTTAGCTTAGCAGATGTTGCTTCTTCGAAGGAAGAGAAAAGAGCCAGGAGAGAGATGGCTGCCCCTGCCCTGTGCTTTTATCATTACCTGCACAGGTGAGGCCACGCCCACCTCTAGTCACATGCAGAGGAAGTCTGTCCCAGCCCAGAAGGAAATAGGAAGTTGACCTGCTGGCTGGACAAACATCCCTCCCCATGTCTAAACATGTACACTCTAGGAATGTTGTAATTGACTGCTCCTGTGCCTCACATCCCACAGTGTGAACATGCTGGAAATGCAGACTTGGGATGCAGCACCGAAGCGACTTCTGCAGGGTGCAAACCTGGGCACTGTGTCTGGAGGTCCTGGGCTGTCCGGACGACAAGATCCTCCACCCCGCCCCCTTTTTGGCCTTGCTGGTGTTGTCCCAATGAAAGCAAAAGAATACATTTGGAACCAGCTTGGCTGTAGAAGTTGCAGGAAGGAGAAACAGAAGACGTCATCCAACCATCTTAGGGACTCCAGATTTGTACAGGGTTAACTCCTTAGCCTTAGGGGGTTTGGATTGTTCCTCAGGGTTTATCCCCTCCATTTCCCGCTACAGCAGATGCAGAAACCGCCTTCTTGACCCACTATTAGTCTCATCCGCTCAATCTGCCAGTCTGTCTTTGTATGCAGGAAATAGACAAGTTCCTAACTCACTGGGGATTTAAGATCCATCGGCTACCCTCACCTGGTTTAGCCAACCTAATAAGAGGTCAGCATTTACAATTAAATTAAGATTTATATGCAGTTCTGCCTATTGTTTGCAGGAATATAGAAATTTCCTGTGTGGATTAAACATGTACTTAGTTTTGCACGATGAATCTGATGTGTACTAGCACAGACCTGCCGTAGTGGCCCTCTCTTCAACCTGCCATGGAAATTTGTTTTCCCTTGTTCAAACCAATCCCAAAAGGGCCCATTTTTCTGTTGACCCTGCATAGCTCCAGCTACTTCCAATCCCCATCAAGCTGAACCCCACCCTGCTTTTCGCAATGTCCTCGGTGTGTGCACAGGCAACTCACAGAACGATGCACAGCTGCCTTTGGCCAGGATTCAACCCTATAAAAAAAGGATACTTTGCCCAAAGGAGAGCCCACGCAGTTCGGAGGGAAGGAAGCGTAAGATGCAATCAAGAAGAAAAGGAAAGCGGCTGTGAGGAACAACAAACATATCCTTAGTAAGGAGCAGTGAAACAAAGTTTTTTTGCATGGGTATATTCAACATTATTACAGTGGTACCTCGGGTTACAGACGCTTCAGGTTACAGATTCCGCTAACCCAGAAATAGTAACTTGGGTTAAGAACTTTGCTTCAGGATGAGAACAGAAATCGGGCTCCGGCGGCGCAGCAGCAGCAGGAGGCCCCATTAGCTAAAGTGGTGCTTCAGGTTAAGAACGGACCTCTGGAACGAATTAAGTTCTTAACCCGAGGTACCACTGTATCCTTATCACAGTTTAAAACACAATCCCAGAAATAAGGTGGTTCCTGAAAATAGATATCTCAAGTACCAAAAGCCAGGATAAAGATGAATGAGCATGACTTTAAGGAAGCACTAAGCCTAGCTGCAGAAACCCTGGAAACCAGAAATCTCTTTCCCCTGCCTCCCACATGGTTGGCTGGCATCCACCTGCATCAAGAGACAATGGAGTGCGCTTTCGGGGGTGAAGTCAAACCGCTGTGTTAGCAGCACCAAAGTGACCTTCTGAGGTGCAAGCCTGGAGGTCCTGGGCTGCCCAGCTGACAAGACCTCTCTCTCGGCCTCGCTGATGGGGTCCACAGGAAAGCAGAGCAAGACGCCTGGCACCAGCCTGGCGGTAGGAGTTGCCGGAAGGAGGTGTACCAGGTGCCATCCAACTGTCTTAGGGACCCCACTTATGTAGGGCTTAGCCCTTTTTTTGTTAGAGCGTTTACTAATTTTCCAATAAAAAACATCCAATTAACATATCAAATCATAATCCAAAAAAAAAAAAAATTAAAAAAAATATATCAAACTGTCTTCCGAATTGTAATTTTGATTTTACGGCTTCCCACAGTCTGAACCTCGAAGCATATCCAAATCTCAGTCCTGCCTCTCATCATATAGGGCTTAGCCCTTCATCTTTTCTCCTTCCAAAGATATCCTGCAAGGCAGTGGAGGTTTAGGTTCAGAGTTTTCCTTCTCCTAGATGGGCTCCCTTCCCAGGCTGACAGACCTCGTCTGCCCCATGCTTCCCTCTACAACATGGGCAGAAACTCGCTTCTTAACCACTGGACCCACTATTGGTCTCCTCTGCTCAAACTACAGAAGCCTGTCTTCATACAGGGGAAGCCCCTGACTCACAGAGGGTTTGAGACCCATCAGCTCCCATCACCTGCTTTTGCCAGCCAGTCGAAGCCGTTCCCTAGGTGTGGCTGCTGCCGCATGCTGGCAGTTTCTAGGAGCCACAGGTGAGAGCTGAGTGCAGAGTGGGGACCAAAGGTCAACAAACTACCTTTGGTCCCCCGCCAGAAGTACTACCCCTCTCCTAACACCCTGTATACCCTCACATGGAGCAACGCCAAAAGAAAAAGAGAAGCAGAAGTACTGGAAGTCAGAGTCTTCAGATATTTAATTTTTTCAGTAGTAGAAAAACAAAGATACAGGGGAGCAACTCAACTATAAAAAAGTACAAAACACCCCAAAATTCAAGTATCAAATAAATAAACACACACACACACACATATAAAACAAACAAAACCCACTGATTGCATTGTTCTGATAAATTAATTCTAAGCTACTACGATCTCGGAGAGTAAATGCACACTACTAAAAGTCAATTATTTATCGGAAACCTGTTTTTAATCCTTGTGAGATTCAAAATATGTAGAAGCAGTGAGATTATGCTAGGAAGGACACCTCAAAATACTAATTAGCATTAATGAAACCTATTTTGCATAATTGGAAAAACCAGCCGAGTAATCTGTTCACACACTTTTCATCTCAAACAGGGAAGGTGGTGAAATATTCAGTAGGTGTGGTAGGTTTTATTGAAATAAAAGGTTGCTTGCTTGTTTTCGACATCACTCCCAAGGTACTTTTCTTCCCAAAATATGGTTGGTGACTTTCTGCGGAGAAAGAAAACGAGAAATCTGTTAGCCTTGTCATCACTGCGATGCCATAATGATAGCCATGCTGAGAGGGCAAACCTCCTACTGTCACAAAGCATCCATCCACTGCCCATCCATCCTGTGCCGTGGAAACGGAAGCCTTGAGAGGACGGGAGAGTGCTGAAAAAAGGTGTAGCACAGGAAATTATAATAATAATGATGATTTATTATTTGTACCCCGCCCATCTGGCTGGGTTTCCCCAGCCACTCTGGGCGGCTTCCACAGAAATAATACACTAAAATGTCACACATTAAAAACTTCCCTGAACAGGGCTGCCTTAAGATGTCTTCTGAATGTCAGGTAGTTGTTTATTGCTTTGACATCTGATGGGAGGGCGTTCCACAGGGCGGGTGCCACCACCGACAAGGCCCTCTGCCTGGTTCCCTGTAGCTTTGCTTCTCGCAATGAGGGAACCGCCAGAAGGCCCTCAGCGCTGGATCTCAACGTCTGGGTAGAATGATGGGGGTGGAGACGCTCCTTCAGATATACTGGACCGAGGCCGTTTAGGGCTTTAAAGGTCAACACCAACACTTTGAATTGTGCTTGGAAACGTACTGGGAGTCAATGTAGGTCTTTCAAGACCAGTGTTATGTGGTCTCGGCGGCCGCCCCCAGTCACCAGTCTAGCTGCCGCATTCTGGAATAGTTGTAGTTTCCGGGTCACCTTCAAAGGTAGCCCCACATAGAGTGCATTGCAGTAGTCCAAGAGGGAGATAACTAGAGCATGCACCACTCTGGCGAGACAGTCCGTGAACAGGTAGGGTCTCAGCCTTCGTACCAGGTGGAGTTGGTAGACGTGGTGACAAGAGCCTGGCTTCCGGTTCAGTCCAAAAGCCCTTCTAGCCCAGCATCCTGCTCTCACAGCAGCTAACTAGATGTCTATGGTAAGCCTGCAAGCAGGACTTGACAGCAACAACACTCTCCCAATTGTGATTCCTGTCATGGCCTGGGATTTGGACTCGGATGCTGAACCTGAGGGATCCCAGCCTCCACAGGAGTCCCCGCCTCCAGAACTAGCTAAGCCAGGGCTGGGGCATGAGCCTGAAGGGTCCTCACCTGTGCTGGATCCTCAGGTGCAGGCACCAGCTGAGTCTGCTCTGGCCCCTGAGGTGATGGAGGACCCATTGCCTGCAGGTGCTCCACTCTCAGCTCCGTCAGGGGAAGAGGAGGTTGCCTCTGGGTCCAGGAACCCTCCAGCCTCTCCTGAGCTGCAGAGGCTCAGGGCAGAGAGGCGGAGGGAACTAAGTTCCGCAGGAGGAGGGCTCGCCTCCAGGCCAGGAGAGGCAAGTCACCAGAGGATCAGGGCCACCCTATGCCTCGGGGCAGATAAAAGCCGGTCAGCCCCGGTCCCAAGTTGCGGAAGAAACATTGTTGGTTGCTAGTTCCTGCCTGAACCCTGTCCTGCTTTCCTGCCGGAGCTACTGACCTGCCCTGGCTCCCTGCTTGCAAGCCTGTTCCTGACTTCACCCGACTCCCTGCCCTGCACCCAGCTTCAGCTACTATGGACTGTCTCCCCGTTGCACCTTTGACCACGGACCGGACTTGGACCTCGCCTCTCGGGTAACCCACGGGACCAGCACAATTCCCAACAAATTGTATTCAGAAGCATACTGCCTCCGACAGCATGGAAAGCCAGCTTTTGGAGAAATTATCAAAGCGGTTAAAACGCAGTAAGCAAAAAAGGCCAGGGTCCAAAAAGCCGTTTTGGCTTGTGCTGCCCTAGAAAAATTTGGTTTTTTTAAAGCTATGAATTGCTGGCCCTCATTGCCACGGTGGGAGGTACATGCTTTGCATCTGTGGCCATTTCATTATGTTTACTGCAGTGCCACCCTGTGGCGAAAAGTCAAATTCACAACTATATTTCCCCTGTTTTTCCAGCTTTGGTGGTTTACCATGGCTTGCTGAAACAGAATCTTTTTTTGGTGGTGTAAGAAAAACAAAAATAGTGGAGCAGAAACAGCTGCTTGATGTTAACATGCAGGGAGTCACCTGCCACATTAAAATACTGATTCATTGCAAATGTCGGTTCTTATTGAGACGTTCTGATGACACTTTAATTTAAACGCATGTTGAAATACAGGCTGGGGGGGTGTCTGTTGATAAAGGCTGGTCTTTTTTATTTACAAAATTCACAGCATTGTTCTGGTGGGTGTAACTCCACTGGATATAGAATATTTTAGTCCAGGGCGCACACCTTGTCAGGATTTAGTAAGGTCTTGATTTAGAGCTTCACCTGCACTCTGTTGTGTTCATTGGTCTTCTGGCTTGTGGGAGGACTTCACATGCAATGGGAAGAAGCCCATGGGCTTTCCCTAATGTTATATTGCAAACCACCCTGTGATTATATTGTAAACTGCCTTGTCATCACTGGACAAAGGGCTGCACCGAAATTTATAAATTAATAAGTAAATAAATATTCACAGCACTCTTACGTAACGACCTCAATTCTCCCTCGCAAAACCAAACACACAGAAACAAGCAAACAGCAAGGAAAGTTCAGTCAGTTCTGCTTTGACATTCTTCCCAGTCTACTCCCTGTGCCAGCAGCAGAGGCGAGAAGGTCAACAATGCCGTTTTTATTTTGTTTGTATTAAATCGCAGTGCAAAACTTGCATTTATGGGGGCCCATAACGCGATTTCATAAAAGCGAGGGATTGCCAGCTACCGAGATGCTTACGACGAGCATTTATGGACCTTTTCTGCGTTGCAAATTGCATTTTATGTACGGGAACAGTTAACATGCAGCCACTTTGCTGAATGGATCATTAAATCCCGGGCCATGAGAAAAGCTTCCTCCAGGAACCTTGTCCCTACAAGATCCGTTATGGCTTCTTGCCCTCCCAGTTACTTTAGGAATCTACTTGGGTGGAGAAAATGGGGTATCAAATGCCGTCAATGCAAACCTATAGGGCAGGTTTCTGTGGATGTTGTTGTGCTCCAATTCCCATTGGCCCAGCAGCCAGCATGGCCAATGGACAGGGATGAAGGAAACTCTAATCTAATGACAACTGGGGGCCCCACAAGCTTGACACCCCCTGATATAAGAGATCCCAACCCTGCCCCTCCTTTTTTATTTTTAAAATAAATATTCTAACTTCCCTGGCTTTTTTTCTGGCCCATGTAGGACCAGTCTGGATAGTTAGCCTTGGTGAAGAATTGACGTTTTCATCCCCAAAAAAGTTTTTGATTTGAGTTTCCACTGAAATGAAGCTGCATTTTAATGTTTTTATGTTGTATTTTAATCTTGTTTTTTAAGCTGTATTTCAATCAATTGTTTTTATATTTGGTGTTAGCCGCCCTGAGCCTGGTCTTGGCTGGGGAGGGCGGGGTATAAAAATATTATTATTATTATTATTATTATTATTATTATTATTATTATTATTATTACTACTACTATTACTATTTTCTATTTAAAGCCTGGAAAGGCTGCAGGATTAGCATGCTCAAGGTCTCCGGTTCAATCTCTGATGACTTCAGTTAAAAGGTAGTAGGACTGGGAGGTTGCGGGGGGGACCTCTGCCCCCAAACCCTTAGCAGAGCCACCACTTGCCAGAGAAGAGTGGACAAGGTGGACCAATGTCCACATTCCTTGTACTGCAGCTTCAAATGTTTAAAGGCAAAGATGTCGTTCAGTGGTAGAGCACATGTTATAAGAACTAGGTTCAATCCCAGAATCGTTCAAAGGGTTTTAGGCAGGAGAGTCAGAAAAGGCTTCAGCTGGGGATCTTAAAGAGAGCTGATGCTGGTCAAAGTAGATGGCACTGGTAAAGGAGAAAGGCAAAGGACCCCTGGACGGTTAAGTCCAGTGAAAGGCGACTATGAGGTTGTGGTGCTCATCTCGCTTTCAGGCCAAGGGAGCAGGCGTTTGTCCACAGACAGCTTTCCGGGTCATGTGGCCAGCAGGACTAAACCGCTTCTGGAGCAACGGAACACTGTGACGTAAACCAGAGGCATGGAAACGCCGCTTACCTTCCTGCCACAGTGCTACCTATTTATCTACTTGCACTGGCGTGCTTTCGAACTGCTAGGTTGGCAGGAGCAGGGACAGAGCAACGGGAGCTCACCCCGTTGCGGGGATTCGAACCGCCGACCTTCTGATCGGCAAGCCCAAGAGGCCCAGTGGTTTAGACCACAGCGCCACCCGCGTCCCTTTATGCAGATGGCACTGACAACCGGTTCAACTCAGGAGGAAGCAACGGCACATGTTCATGTGCAGAAGCCAGGCGTTCCTGATTGCATTGGCGCATGGCATCAGCATACCTGGGCAGTTTCCCTCGCTCTGCCCCTCCCAGGCAACATCACCTTTTAAATGAGTGCTTGTTTTGCTGACTTGGGCAGTATATGGAGGGTTGAAAAGTGTGATCGCCGGGGATAAATCAGGGCATTGCAAGAGAGCCTCTTGTCTGCCAAAACTCCCGTTTCCCCACTGAAAAACTGAATCAGGTGAAGTCTGAACATAAGAAGAGCCTGCGGCCCATCTGGATCTCACAGTGGCCCCCAGAACAAGAGCACTCTTCCTTCCAACAAATTGGCTGTGGCTGCTTTTGGCGTCTCTACAGGTTTTACGGACTGGGGTAGGGGGAAGGTCGTCATATTTGATGCATGTAGCTAATCTGGGCAGCAAGTCAAGTACCGTAATTTTCGCTCTATAAGACGCACCAGACCATAAGACTCACCTAGTTTTTGGAGGAGGAAAACAAGAAAAAATAATATTCTGAATCTCAGAAGCCAGAACAGCAAGAGGGATCGCTGCGCAGCAATTCCTCTTGCTGTTCTGGCTTCTGGGATAGCTGCGCAGCCTGTATTTGCTCCATAAGATGCACACACATTTCCCCTTACTTTTTGGGAGGGAAAAAGTGAGTCTTATAGAGCAAAAAAAATACGGTACTTTAGATGGAAACTGCAGGAAACATTTCATTGTGACCATCTGATCACTGGGGAAATTCTGTTTATCCCAATGCAATGAACTTCCTTAACTCTCTCGCTCTCCAAAGGACACTCAGAGAAGACTGGGCTGTTGTGGAAACAAGGGGGGGGCTGGGAGAAAGTATCTCAGCAGTACAATGAGTTACTATGACTTTACGGAATTGTATTAATTGTCTTGCAGCTGTTGTTTGCTTTATTCATATGCTACTGCGTTTGATTGTTGTTTTAATTCTACCGTGATTATTGCGTGCCGCTTTGAGCTCGACATTAGCTGTTGGAAAAGCAGTACAAGTATTAAACCAAATCAAAGCACCTACCATTTTATAAAGCTGAGCCTTCAAACGATTTGTAGAATAGTCGGATTTTCTCTTTTCTTCTTCCCGTCTTTTTCGCACCTCAGGCAGCTGCTCATAGATGCTAAGAGAGCAGAAATAAAATGAAGGGATTACTCTAAAGAAATCCCTCCCAAATGAATCAGCCATTGCACTTCTGAGTGAGTGCAGGGTTATGTGGAGAAGCAAGAGGGAGCTTAAAAGAGCCAAGGTGATCTCTTTGGTACTCCAGGCTGAAACACAGACCTGACCTGCTGGATCTTAGGTGATCTGCCGAAGCCTAAAATTGATTAAAATACTCTTTAGAGCCTGACTGCTCTTCTTTCAGTTACTCCCTTTGGCCAGCGCCAGGCTGAAAGCTTTCCTGACAAATCCCAGATTCAGGATCTGCTGTGGGCTCAAATTGCAACAACTGACCTCTCTCAGTTGTGGTTTTCCAACTGATCGGGCTTGCTAGCCTCACAGAAACAAGACACCAAGCGTATGACAAAGAAGAGCGGCAAGGGTTGTCCTGCTCTAAGAAACGGCCCCAGACCATTCTACGGAATTCCTTATTTGGCTCATTTACAGTGAGGGGGGAAATGTATTTGATCCCCTGCTAAATTTGCCCATTTGCCCTCTGACAAAGAAATGACCAGTCCATAATTTTAATGGTAGGTTTATTGTAGCTGTGAGAGACAGAATAACAACAGGAAAACCCCCAGAAACCCAAAGTCAGATATTGATGTGCATTATAACGAGTGAAATAAATATTTGATCCCCTACCAACCAGCCAGATGTCAGGCTACCTGGTATCTTCACTGTATGTAACGAGCTGAGATTAGAAGCACCTGCTGTAAGGGAGAGGTCTTACCTATAATCCCAGCTTGTTACAGTACCTGTACAAAAGACACCTGTCAACAGAACCAATCAATCCAGCAGATTCCAAAATAGCCACCATGACCAAGACCAAAGAACTGTCGAAGGATGTCAGGGACAAGATTGTAGACCTGCACAAGGCTGGACTGGGCTACAAGGCACAAGGGCTGTAACAGGATTGAAACCTAGATTTACAGGATTTCTAGCCAGGGACTGGACCTGAACTACCATCCTCCACCCACAAAAGCTGAACATTTCAAAGGCTGTTGGTTTTGAATCAGGATGGGCAAGGTTCCTAAGCCCATGGGCCCCGTAAAGACAACTGACAGCTATGGTTGTTTCACAGGGCTCTAGCAACAGCCAGGATCCCAGCTGTTAGAGGAGAGCTGTTAGCAGCTGTCCAGTGGGAGCCAGGAGTCAGCAGTCAAGGTGGAAGGCAGACCTGGGAGGACAAGCCAAGGAGTCAAAGCTAGGAAAGGCTTACTGTTGCCCAGACAAATCCCCAGCCTTTCCCAGAAAGCTTTTATAGTTTGTCCTAGTGAGAAGATGCTCTAAGTCAGAGAGAGCCCTGGTGGCTCATCGCACGGGACAGATGTGCAGAGAGAGCTGTGTTTCAACCTGCGACATCTCCCAAGGCCCCCTGCCCAAGAGAAAGGAGTGACGGCAAAGAACTTGGTAAAGATTGCAGGAAAAGCAAAATGATGGTTGAACGGTTGCAAAAGCAGAATAAAGAGTAATTACGCTTACGCAGGAGAACGGCTGTGAATCACTCCCAGCGCGTTCCTTAAAATACACCCCCCGATTCCCAGCTCCAAAAATGAAGTATCTATCAAATCCCCTTTAGCAGTTAAAGGAATGAGCTTGTTAGAAAGAAAGAAGAGTTGTCTGCTTGAACGTTCCCTGGGGGGGATCTGATAAATATTACAGAGAAGAGTAAAACAAACAGCTCATTTGGAATGAAGACAGGATGTGTCCCTCGGTGATTACGTTCTCACCACTTCATCGGTCCCCACAATCCAGTAACCCGATCATCTGTCTGATCCCTCCCTCCTATGCACATAATACATATTTGGGAAACTGCCATTAATAAACAAACGAAGTCAAAGCCAGTTTACTGCGGAACAGAAGATCAGGCTTTACAACATACCATAAACAAATCCCTATTCTTTAGGCATTAAAATACCCTGGCTAAAAATGTATGTATAGCCAAAGCTGGAAAGATTTCTGTTCCTGTAACTCTTGTTCCCACAGGAGAGATTATCCACAGCTGGCCTAACTGAAGAACAAGGCAAGATGTGCGCCCCAGGGAGATAATTTAGGGTGTCATTAAAGATTAAGAGACAGGTCTTACCTAATGAGGAGGTGAGAATATTCTCCGGAAAATATTCTTGAGAATGAGAATATTCTCTGCTAGAAAATTCTCCAGAGAATATTCTCCACAAACTGTAAATTCTAATGTAAGAACCAGTTTTACAACCCACATTTTTAAAAATCTAGTAAATAAGTCAAGCTGCGATATTGCCAGGGTAAGAGATGAATAATGTTTGAGGAGTCAATATAAATTTATAAACATTTGAGACTTGTTACTTAAAGCCTATTTTTTAAAAATAAATTTCTTTCTTGTGACAATTTATCAGTTATAAATACATTGTGTGTTGCCTTACTTGTCTAAGCAGATAGTACTTTGCATTTCTGATGTTATGAAACTTGTCATTACTGATTATTTGTGTTTTATTTTCTGGAAATAATAGCCTTTGTTTTAAACTTTATATTGATTTTATTAGTGTTACACTGGATATACTGTACCATGTAGATATGCTTATTAAAAGAACATACTCATGTAGTAGACCTGAGGTTTTTTTATATATCCCTTTTACTTTAAAAGCTACATTTCATACATACACAACATAATTAGAATCCAAAGTTGATGGTAATTATACAGGTTAGTGGCAGGCTTAGTGATTAACCTGAGTCATTCACGTTGAATTTTAATTTCAAGTTGGGTGCAAAAAATAAAATAATGTGAATTCACTGCATTGCCCCATTGAATAAAAATATCTGTAAAGTTTTTGGTTGCCATTTGAACAAGTTTACCCATGAATAAACATGTATATTAACTAATATCATTTTCAATGCATTAAAATGAATGTTCTCCTAATTTAAATGAAAATTTGCTAATATTCTCATTAATGGAGAATATTCTCGAGAATTTAACATCACTAGTCTTACCCATGGTGCACAATCCAGCAGAAAGGTGTTTTACACATCTCCTGTTCATTTCAAGATAGCCTGTGAGCAGCTCTAATTGACTAAGCCAAAGGCCCATCTAGGCCAGTGGGCAAACAAACACCTCTGGGAACCCCACAAACAGAACCCCAGTACAGCAGCACTTTCCCCACATGCGATTTCTAGCAACTGGTATTCAGAAGCACCCTGCCTCCAACAGTGGAGCTAAACCAGGCAAAGGGAAACTTGGCCCTCCAGATGTTTTGGGACTACAACTTCCATCATCCCAAGCTAACAGGACCAGTGGTCAGGGATGATGGGAATTGTAGTCTCAAAACATCTGGAGGGCCAAGTTTGCCTATGCCTGAGCTAAACCGTGGCCACGGTGGATAGCAGCCATTGTCAGTCTTATTTTCCGTGAATTTATCTAATCCATCCAAGTTGGTGGCCATTCTTGAGGGAAGGAGTTCCGCACTTTAACAATGTGCTGTGTGAATGATTCCCTCCTTTCGTCTGTCGTGAATCTTCCAACAATCAGCTTCATTGGATGCCCTCAGATTCTATTATTATTAACTGTCCTTTGGTGGTTGTTGTTGTTGTTGTTGTTTAGTAGTTTAGTTGTGTCCAACTCTTCGTGACCCCATGGACCAGAGCAGCCAGGCAGTCCTGTCTTCCACTGCCTCCCGCAGTTTGGTCAAACTCATGCTGGTAGCTTCGAGAACACTATCCAACCATCTTGTCCTCTGTCTTCCCCTTCTCCTTGTGCCCTCCATCTTTCCCAAAATCAGGGTCTTTTCCAGGGAGTCTTCTCTTCTCATGAGGTGGCCAAAGTATTGGAGCCTCAGCTTCAGGATGTGTCCTTCCATTGAGCACTCAGGGCTGATTTCCTTAAGAATGGGCAGGTTAGATCTTCTTGAAGTCCATGGGACTCTCAAGAGTCTCCTCCAGCACCATAGTTCAAAAGCATCAATTCTTTGGCGATCAGCCTTCTTTATGGTCCAGCTTTCACTTCCATACACCACTAATCCTTTGGTATAAATCAGCAAATTTGTCTACTATACTGCTTACCCATAATACTTCCCCAAGACCCTCCTTTTCCATCACAGTGAAGGAGCTGTCATCCTGGGAATGGGATCTAGCTCTCAAGAACCCAAAGGCCCTATCCATCAACCTCTCTGCCTCTTTTAACGTCTCCAGGCCAGCCACTTTCACCTCCAGGGAATGACATTTCTGTGGGGTTGTGCCCCACATAAATTAGGGGTGGAGAAATTATGTGCTTTGGATTTTCAGGCCCCAATGTCTACGGCCAATCTTGTGCCTTGTTCATTTTCCAACTTGCGTTAGAAAATAAATATATGAGATTTATCCATATGCAAAAATATAACAGGGTTGTCCTCCAATCAAAAGCAGCCTTACCGTTTTGATCTCTGAACCATTTCATTCTTGGAAATTGCTCTTCTCTTCTGCATAGCCCTGTAGTCTAAACAAAGCAGGAAAAATGATGAGTACAGCACAATTCAAAACGTTAATGCGCCAGACAACCGATGTTCTCATCCTACAAGATGCTGTGCCAAGATAGAAGCTTGTAAGATCTGGTGATGCTAAGAGTGGGCCATGGGAGAGACATCAGTCCTCAGAAACAAGGTCTTGTGCAGGGGTCAGCAAGGTTTACCTCGCCTGGGCTGGTTCACTCCCGTGGAGATCGCTCCGTGGGCTGGATTGCGTCTGCGCAGACACGATTTTCAGCGCCGCGAAAGCGAGTCCCCGCTCTGCTCTGGTTTAGCGCAGCACGTGGGGACTCACCAAATGGGCGGCTTGGTTCGGGGGCAGCTTGTGGGCCGTTTAAACGACCCCCATGGGCCGCAAGTTGCTGACCTCTGGTCTTGTGCTTCATCCTCTGATGTAAAGAGCATTGTGCCAATCCGACCAGGAGACGGGGGCTCCTCCCTCCTGACCCTTTTTGGACCACAGGAGCTGTAGAGGGTCAGGTTTAAGGTGCTGGTTTTGACCTTTAAAGCCCTTTGTAGCTTTGGGCCCTCGTATTTATGGGACCGCCTCTCCTGGTCTGCCCCGCAGAGGATCTTAAGGTCCATGAATAATCATAGTTTAGAGGTCCTGGACCCTAAGGAAGTCAGATTATCCTCCACCAGGGCCAGGGTCTTCTCAGTGATGGCTCCGACCTGGTGGAATGCTCTTGGTGGTTTGTTGTTTTTTAAAAACTACTACTATAATACAAATACATACACACACACACACACCCCTCATGATTTTGCAACTAAGTAAAATTTGCATACCATCGTCAAGTGGAGCAAAAATGGCACTTGCTCTAGCTTTGCTGCTTTTCTAACACCCTTTACCAGAATGTGCCTTGCTAAAGAAAGAAAAATCCATGGCAACAGTCGTCTATGAACAGCCACTCTGCAGGAAAATGGCCATGCAATGCTCAGTCACAGGTTGAATCTATTTTTAGTTGTTTGGGGTTAAAACAGGGCAGCTCTGCAAGCCTACAGCACACTGCCCATTAGCCTTTTCTGAATATAAAACTGGCCATTTACGCCCTGCCATGCCCTACGGAGAGACACGACATGTGTCCATCATTGCTGCTAGGGAAATATATGACAGCCCTGATCCAAAGATGTGATATAACTGTGCAGGAGCGAGTGGCGCACACAGAGACTGGCTGCTTGCTGTTTCTAGTATGGCAGTTTCCACTGCCAAATGTAAGGATGTAAGAAAACCCTTGCTGGATGAGGCCAGTGGTCCATCTAGTCTAGCATCCTGTTATCACAGTGGCGAACCAGATGCCGCAATGGGAAGGCCACAGCCCTCTCTCCACTTGTGATTCCCAACAACTGGAATGCATAGTGTGATAGGAATTTTGAAGTCTTAGATATATGTCAAATGTTCATAAGTGTACCAACCAAGCACATACATAGATCAGCACAGGAAGACCAACCTGGAACCATTTTGATTTTCAAACTGTCCCAAACTGACCAAATGTTTTCTCTGCAAGGTCAAATGAAAATGGAAAAGCCTCCCCATTGTCTTTTCCTTCACAAATCCTGTCTTAAGGGTATGTCTGTGTTTGAATAGGGTGTGAGCCTGTGACCTGGTCCAGGAACTAAGTATTTATCATTACAAAAGATTGGCCAGGCTCCAATCAAGTAACCTGCCAGACAGGAGATAAACGACAGGAGAAAAACAACATTCAAATTTCTGTTTTAAGACCGCCTTTTCTGTGATGTAGGTATGATGTATCTGAGGGGTGGTCTTAGGTTACACCCCTTCTGTGATGTATGTATGATGTTTCTGGGGGTGGTCTTGATCTACAGGGTGGGAATTTCAAAAGTCTTTATAAGCCCTTGCACGCCATTTTTCTGGGTCCTCCTCCCTCTTTCGTGTGGTGAGTGAGGACCCTGTTGCAACAGATCAATAAAGATCAGGCTTACGAGCTGCTTTGCTTCTCAATATTCTCTTGGTTGGTCTCTGTTATTCTCTCCTACCAATAGGGAACCTATGTAAGGACTCTATATGGGCTCTTGGATACCCCATAAGGGAAAAGGGCAATTTTTGTTTACAACAATAGGGAGCTTAGAGAGACAAGCTGCTTGCCTCTTCAGCAATGGCTTGCCTCTTCAGCCGCAAAGGCCTTGCCCAGCTTCTCCCAGACACACAACACCCCTCCTTTGGAATGCGACCCATGTCTGCAATAAGGAAGGCACCTCTGTTAGGAAGATGGAAACTTCTTCTCTCTTCACGAGCATTAAATAATTCTTCTCTCTCGCCCTGGAGCATGCTTTGCAGTTTCCTTTCTTCCATTATTAGCTTGAGGCGCTTCACGCGCTCCCCGGAGCTGGAGATGAAATCAGGACGGTGCAGTGCAAGAGACTCCTGAGTTGGAAAACAAAAATAAGAGCTGCTTCAGAAGCTCCACTTAAGGCTGAGGAAATGTCAAAAATAGCTAACCCCATTAACAAAGCACTGAAAGCATGCCTCAGAAGAAGAGAATTATGCACGCAATGTACAGAATATTGCATCTACAAAAGGCAAAGGGATCTCTCTGTGGGTCTTGTTAACAAATGCTTTGATCTTGGACAACCAATTGGAAAGATACCAGGCTGGGAATAAGCGTAGCTACATTTTTGTAAAAGGGATAAGTACTTAAGCTTAAACAAGCTGGCTGGAGTGTGCACATGGGACAAAAAGAAGTCTCCGTGCAATGAGGGAGGCCGCTCGGTGACTGTAAATGAAATGGATACATGGGGAAATTAACACGGTTCAATATTAGTCTTGGGGAGGGGGCTTCACAAGAGCCTGCTGGCTGCCAGATCTGCCAAAAGCGCAATGGAAGCAGGATGAGAGCGCTTCCCCCACCCTCACAACCCCCTTGCCATCAGAAGCGTAATGTCAAGTGCAGGAAGCGTGAGAACTGTTCGATTTGGACTGCAATTTGAAGGCAGGGATAAGCTGGTGAATGCAGACAAACAGCTTTACATTTGCCCTATTCCATCATCTGAACCAATGGGGGCTGTGCAAACCCCACCTGCCCAGCAGTTGTTAGCACCATCCTTTCCCCGCTGGCGCATGCCATGTTTATGCTAAAGAAGGATGGCCCCCATCCAGCAGAAAAGACCGGCCCTCGGAGCCATTAGAGTTAGAATAAGGGTAGAACGGAAGGCAAAGCAGGTTCTGTTCCAGCGGTTCTCAACCTGTGGGTCCCCAGATATTGTTGGACTACAACTCCCATCATCCCTGAGCTCTGGCCTTGCTAGCTAGGGGTGATGGGAGTTGTAGTCCAACAACATCTGGGGAGCCACAGGTTGAGAAAGGCTGTTCTATTCTATTCCTGCCCAGCCCTTACATATTTTAAAGAGGGAAGGGGACGAGACAGACACACAGATACACACACAGGCACACATGCTGCATCTGTTAAACTGATGGCTGGTTCAATTCATCTGACAACCAAAGCACTCGCAAACGGGACAGCCAAAGCCAGGCAAGCAGTCCAAGGGCAGAGCCTGGATTTTACCTGCAGTGTCATTTTCACAAAAGGTGGGGGCGGCTTATTCTCAACGTCTCTCGGTGGAGCCATCAGACGCACCTGCAGCTCGCTGTGGTCCTCCTGCCAGTTTTTCTCCCGGAGGGGCTCTCGCCAGGGCTTTGGGTCGGGCACGGCTTCAAACCAGGAGGGACCGGGATCAGAAACGTAGCTGGATCCACTTCCCTTTTTGAAGTCAGGTTTCAAATCCTTTGCCGAAACAAACCAGGAAACTCCTAGGGCAGGGGAAAGAAAAATGCTTCAAAAAAAGGAACGTGGTGCAAACTGTTCATCCCGGCTGCAGTTCACTTATAAAAGACAGGAAGGCACAAAAACAGGGGGCTGCCTCCGCCATTGCCCCCTTTTGCTCTGGGCTGTCCTCTGCAACTGTAAAAGGTCTAGGACGATGCTCAGAGCAGAAATAGGCACATCACAGTTGCATATATAATGTATGCCATTCCCCAAATTTAGGGATTTAGCAAAGATAAAATGGCACAGAACAAAGAGTGAAGAAGCATGGAAGCAGCAAACAATCCAGGAGAGGAAGTCAACATTTTAGTACAGTGGTACCTCGGGTTAAGAACTTAATTCGTTCCAGAGGTCCGTTCTTAACCTGAAACGGTTCTTAACCTGAGGCATGCTTTTGCTAATGGGGCCTCCTGCTGCCGCTGGTGCGCGATTTCCATTATTATTCTGGAGCAACCACTTCCTGGTTAGCAGAGTTTGTAACCCGAAGCGTCTGTAACCACTGTACATTAAATGCTCTGCACTCTTACCAGGCCTTTGCAAAAATGTTGGTTGATGGGATTTAAAAAGAGATGGGAAAGTATAGCAAATCATTATTAATTGTGGATTATTATCAACAGATCTTATTTTGCTTCGCGGTTCAGCATTTGTTTTCTTTGTTGAAAGAATCCTTGGAGGAAAAACATAAGATATGTGCAGGGGGGGGGGGGAGAGATGGCAGAGAGAAGCAGCGGTGAATCCTTGGGCTTCTGGCTCTTGGGTCACGGCAGCTTACTGGGAGGGAAAGGGGGTTGGGGTTGTCGCTGTGCAGACAGTCTGGCAGAGGAAACCCAGTGCCCCCACTAGTATGCCCCCACAGTGATGACCCCCCCGCTGCCATCTCTCTCCCTAGAAGCCACAGTGACCTGAAACTCCTGAATTGCATGCTGGTTTTTGAAGTACCATATAGTCATTCTTTCCTCTTGCATTTGAGAATCTTCCCCTCCCTTCTTTATACCACCAAAAACAAGGACTGGGCTATGATTTGCATTGTCTACAACCAGAAGTAATAAGAAATTTTAAAAAAAAACAACAAGGTATGGAAAAGTAAATACAAAAGGGTATTGGATTTACTGTCAGCGTGCGGTCAAAGCTGAGGAACAAATATTTTCCCCTCATGCAGTGTTTGTTTAAAACATCTTGCTCTGTATAGTTTTAATCAGTCTGCTATTTCATAGCTTTAGGAGACAGATAGCAGAAAATCCCCAGATCTCCAGATGATGAAACGAAATCTGTTTGCTTCTGGTCCCAATTTATTAGCACATTTAAAGCCTTAAATTGTTTGGGGTGTCTGAAGGCCTGTCTTCTGTACCGGCATACAGCAGCCACCAGGTGAGGACCTGCTGCATGTCCTGCCTTTGAAGGTGTAGAGGACAAGGGCACAGGATTGGGCCTCCTCCATGGAAGCATCCAGGCTGTGGAATTCCCTGGCCCAGGTGGTTTGGCAGGGGGTATTTTGGCAACCATTTAAACCAACTTTCGAGGGGCTGCACTCTCTCTCTGATTTTATTTTTGTAGGTTAAATAAGTGGTTTTGCTGCTGAATTATTTTCTGTTTTATTCTTCATTGTTCTAATATGATATGATGTTTCCAGGTTTTGCCTGCAGCGCTGACAGCCCTTTCAAAGATGTGGGGTGTGAATTATTATTGCATAAACAAAACAAAATAAGAGCAGCCTGTGGCGGTGTAATATAGAACCCCTTTTTCTTCCCGGCCTGTGCCTAGCATGTTGTGTTGCGCTAAACAAGTTTAAGACAGTGGTAGTAGCAGCATCTGCAGGGTCAGCGTGACTGCACAAGAAAACCAAGCAGGAGATCTGGGGTTGGGGTGGGTACTCCCAAGAGATGCCTCTGGGGAAGTGAGCCTCAGAATCTCTTGGAATTTGAAGCTGAGCTACACTTCCTGGATTAAGCAAGGCAGGGGCCCCGCTCCCCGGGATTGTGCAAACTGCAACACAACATCATCTGGCAGGCCACAGATTCCTTGCCCCTGGATTAAGCAATGCAATCTACCTGCTTTCGGGTAGTTTTGAGACCAAGAGTTTTGGAGATGAACATATGAACTAGGATCCCAGAAGTGATATAAATAGAAAAGAATGTAAAAAAAAATTATATGCAGTAACAGCAGCTAGAATATTATTAGCCCAAAAATGGAAGAAAGAAGAATTGCCGACGAATGAAGAATGGAGAATGAAGTTGATGGACTATGCAGAATTAGATAAATTAACAGGAAGGATCCAAAACCGACGGGACCAGAGATTTACCGAAGACTGAAGTAAATTTATGATCTATATGAAAAGTATTTGTGATGAACAAATGACATTTGTAGGTTTGCAAGAAGTTCTGTGAGGAGTATTGTTAGAAATATTGTAAAATTGGAGAAGGGGAGATGGCAGGTTAAAAGAGGTAAAGACAATATAAAATTAAGTAATGCATAAAAAGTGATTAAGATGGAAGATCATCGGAGGTGCTGATGGAAGTCCAAAAAGAATGTATTTGTTATAATATGTGGGGTATGTTTTATAATTTGTATGCTAAAATTAATAAAAAATGTATTTTAAAAAAACAAACATATGAACTAGGATCCCACACACCCCATATTGTATTTACTTACAGTGGTACCTCTGGATGCGAACAGGATCCATTCCCGAGACCCGTTCGCATCCTGAAGCGAATGCAACCCACGTCTGAGCGTGCACCGGTCACGATTTGCTGCTTCCGCGAATGCGTGTGACATCATTTTGAGAGTCTGCGCATGCGCGAGCGGCGAAACCCGGAAGTAACATAACTTCCGGGTCGCCGCGGAGCGCAACCCGAAAATGCTCAACCCGAAGCTACTTCAACCCAAGGTATGACTGTATTTGCAAAAGATAACCTGGAATTCTCATTTATTTTTTGCTTATGGCCACATCCTAGAGGCAGGCTGACGCAGACTCGCCTGCCTTCATCTTGCCCCGAGGCTCTTCGTCAGCACTGTCTGACTCCCCATCCCTAGTGGAACCAAAGATTCATTCCGCGGATAGCCATGAAGGAGCCTATCAACAGGGGCAGGACAGGGAAATCGGCTACAGGAGAAACAGTAGCACATGTAACTCCCTATCAATCTACTGGTGTGTGGGTACAATGGTGCGTTTTATAGCCACCTTTGATTTGTTGTGATGTGTGTGCTCTCTCCTCTACGTGCAGCTAACTGCTGGTTTTTATGGCATCACAGCAACAACAGACAAAAGTCTGGAGGACCACGCGAGCCCTTCCTCATCCACAAAAGATGCAACGCTTGTCAGAGACCTTGCCGCCACCGTGGCTTGTTCCTCCTCGGCTTTTTCTCTGCAAGAAGCCTGCCATGCTGCCTCCTCTGCTTGCCCTTGCTTTCCAGAAGGAACGCATCCAGCTGAGCAAATTCGCCCTCCGTCCCACTCTCGGGATCTCCCCGCAGCCTCGCCTGGCTGGGCGTCGGAGTGGGGAAAGTCAGGCCGACGTCTCGGGTGTGCTTCTTGGTTGCGCTGTTCACAATCTCAAAGTCTCCTGGGGTTCAAAAGAAAGGGATTTGATACTGGTATGTTCTAAACAGATTTTATGTATGTATATATAGCTTTAATTCTATTGGTGTTTTAACTGTATTTTAACGATTGATTTTTCTATGTATACCACAGAGGGCCACGCGTTGCAAACTGATTATGAGCTAGGCTTGACACGGTCTGCTCTAGACACATTAACAAATATGCACATTTTTGTTATTAGTAATTAGCCAAATCTGAAACTTGCTTGCATGAATGGATGGATGCCAAGTCACAGCTGGCATACAGACTGAATCTTAACTCTACTTTTTTACCCAGAGATGCATTTTAAATAAAAGCACACATTCTACTCGTGTAAAAACACCAGACAGGCCCCACAAATAACCTAGAGATGCATTAAATTCTGGAATTAGATCCACATGTGAAACCTGCTCAAAGTTAATAAAACAGAAACAAGATATGAAAAGCAAAGATCCTGACTTCTTTTTTTACTTTCCTCTTGGTTTCTGAGTCTTTAAAAATATGAGAAATATACAGTATTTTTGGATAGAAACTGGAATGTCCAGGACTTGCAGCAACATCTCCTTCCTTGAGATTCTGAAGGATGCTCAAGCATCAATGAACAGTGTGAAGAGCTATGCAGAATGAAGAATGACACATACACATAGCAAAATCATCAGCTATAGTAGCCTAGCTACAGGATTTATTACTTCCATGTATTGATTTTGTCACGTGTGCTTCCATGTTCATTTTCTGAATATACATACTTGCTCCCCCCCCCCCCCGATATACATCAGTCTGTAGAACAAGAAGCCCTGCACAGAGTCTGCATCCAAGCACTGAACATGTTGCTGAAACCACACAATGGGATCAGAAATTTCAGAAGACTCTTCTAACTCATTTTTCAACCTTCACGGGCATGAGAACAGAATGCTAGACTAGGTGGAACTCTGGCCTGATGCAGCAGAGGACTCCATATCTTAACAGGGAGAACCTTGATTTAACCCAGGGGTTAGCAAACTTTTTCAGCTGTGAGCCGGTCCACTGTCCCTCAGACCTTGTTGGGGGCCGAACTATATTTTGGAGAGGGGGAAATGAACAAATTCCTATGTCCCACAAATAACCCAGAAATGCATTTTAAATAAAAGCACACATTCTACTCATGTAAAAAAACACTGATTTCCGGACCATCCGTGGACTGGATTTAGAAGGTGATTGGGCTGGATCTGGCCCCCGGGCCTTAGTTTGCCTACCCATGATTTAACCAAACAAAACACACCAAGAATCATGCCTGCCTTATGCAATGTGGAATTCCTGCATCCCCCTCCCTGCCTCAGAGAAGGAGGGCTGGAGCACATGTCCTCTTAGGTCCCCTCCAACTCGAAAACTCTTCATTCTGCCAATAATGTATAGACCTGCAGAAAACTGGAGGTTGTGCATGGCTCCAGTTTCAATAGTAGGCAAGGATAGTACACGGTTGTATATAACTGGCCTCTGTTTTTAGATAAGTATTGTCACAGAACAGAAATCACACAACAAATAAGAGCAAGATTCACATCATCAAATAAGGAGTGAAGCTCCAACCGTCTGAGCAAGAGAGCTGACATTTATTTGCAGTAGTGAGAAAGTTTACGACTGTGCTTGCAAGTGGGGAAAATACCACACAGAACAAGTCAGTTCTCTGACCCAAGATTTATTGCGAGGCCAGAGTCAAGAAAGCCCAGAGTATGAACAAAGGAGCTACCTGCTAGCATCAAAGAAGCCAGTGGAGGGAAGGGGAGTGCCATTTCACCGGAGTTCAGCTTGTTATCCATTTTTTGAAAGGATCTGAGCTGCAAAGATGTGCAGGCGGAGAAAGCTCTGCAAGCACACCTGGCTGACTGAAGTAAGAGCCAGGGACTCTGAAGAGGATCACAACAAAAAGGCAGGAGCGCAGACATGAAGGCAAGAGTCGGAATGAGAGCTGCTCACCTGCCTGGACAGCCTTGTTCAACATCCGCCTGCTCCGCTTGCTACTGAGAGCAGGGCTTGGTCCAAGGGAACTGCTGAGGGTAGAAACGGAATCCGAAGAAATGAAAGAGTCCGTTGCCTAAAGGAAAGAATCAGGCAGATGCATAAAGGCCTCAGAGGACTGCAAGTTCGTTTGTCAGTGTTTGGAAAAGAATCAAATCAGCCAGTCTCTCTCACACGCACGCAAAGAGCACCACCTTGGCTCTGAGAAACAAGCTAGCTAGCTTTTTAGAACACAATGTCCACATCCACTTCCTTCAAAAATCGTCACTTCTGTGGTCATGGGGATGGGGCAATTAACCCCCCCGTTCATGGCTTCCAGCTTGGATGAATGTAAGTTGCTTGGTGGGGAAGTACGGAAGGAAAGTTACTGGTCGCCATCTGGGGTGAGACCCCAATATAAGAAGCCACTTTGGCATATAAATTAGCAACAACAGTGGACATGATGCCCCCCTTTATTATGTCATGTCCCCATCTATATTACGAAGTAGGACAGGATTATTATTATTATAATTATTATTATTATTATTATTACTACTGCTACTACTAAAATTTGCATGCCACCCTTCGTTCCGAGATATCAGGATGAATCACAGAATAAAACCACAAAGTACATAATAAAAACAAGAACAAACACAAAACAAAACAAAAAACCCCACTCCCACAAAAACATTTAAAAGGACGTGGGCTGTTAATCAGCCAAAGGCCTGGTTGAAGAGGAATGTTTTCACCCAGTGCCTAAAGATGCATAATGAAGGCACAGCTAAAGACCATTTCACCTGCTGCTTACAAAAGCTAAAGGACAACAAGGCTGACCTTTCCATACTCTTACACAAAGAGGCCTCAGCTCAGCTGATGCAGTGGTGGAGGAGCAAGACGGAGAGACCCCAAGATTAGCCTGCCTCTGCCCACCTAGCTTAGCTGATCTTCAAATTAAAGGCTAGTTGTCACTCTTTCCTTTCACCTGTTTTATGCAGATAATAGATCACAGTATTTTTTTGCTGTGGATTACCCTACAGGTTCCTATGCCACATACTTGGGCTCAGGGCCCTCGTATTTACGGGACCGCCTCTCCTGGTATGCTCCGCAGAGGACCTTAGTTTAGAGATCCCGGGCCCTAAGGAAGTCAGACTATCCTCCGCCAGGGCCAGGGCCTTTTCAGTGATGGCTCCGACCTGGTGGAACGCTCTGTCCCATGAGACCAGGGCCCTGCAGGATTTAGCCTCCTTCTGTCAGGCCTGTAAGACAGAGCTATTCCGCCTGGCCTTCAATTTGAATTCAGCCTGATCTTTTATTTCCCTTCTTTTCCCTCCCCCTTCCCTTTTATGAAGATCATCCACTCTGAGACCCCACAGCTAATTCTCCCCTGGCCTCCTCGCTGGCCCAAATAGGACTAATTCAGCCAGCTAGCCCTGGGGATTATCTAATGCTTATTAGATGAATTTCCCCTAAATTGATTTCTGAACTTTGAATTTTGTTATTCATGTTTTTATACTGTATTTGATGCTGCTTTTACAATAAGTGTTTTAAATTTGTTGTTAGCCGCCCTGAGCCCGGTTTTTGAACCGGGAAGGGCGGGGTATAAATTAAAAATTAATATTATTATTTATTATACTTACCTGGGTCTCTTTTCTTTTTGGCTCAGCATGAGCCATTCTTTGGTAGTCTGCTGCCCTGTCTTTCCTGCTCCCCTTGGCGTACTTCTCCGAGCGCGTCTTCTGGTGTCGGATGGCGCTGTAGAGCTGGGACAGTTTGGGGGACACCTGCACTCTGTCATGCCCAAAAGCCCGGATCAGCCTTTCTGTGTCGATCGTGGAAATGGAAACACTTGCCTCCGTCCGAGACGCAGTGTCCGTCTCGGGCTGAGTCACTTCTGAATCGGAGGTGATGTCGGTTAACACGCTGGAATCTTTCACAGGCCTCATTTCAGAAGAGGTGTCACTCAGAATCGCCGAATTCCGACGCTGCTCCAAATTTCGATCCATGTGGCAAAGAGCTGTGGCGCTGCCAACTTTACAATGCCTAGATTTTGTATTGCTGGTAGCCTCTGGGCTCTCCTCCGCCTTTCCTCTGGGGCTATGGATTGCCACTCTACCTTTGTACGCCTTATTTCCTTGGGAACTGATCTTCTTTGACTCTTTTCCCTTTGGTTCCACCTGGACATGGACATCTTCATCCTTGACAGGCACCAGGGTGTGCCTAACCGGGTTCTGCAGAAGCCTGGCTAATCTATCAAGTCGCTCTACCAGAGACAGCTCACTTCTGCTGCTGCCACTCGGACTACGTTGCTGATGCTGCTTCTGACGCTCCAAGTATTTAGCCCAGAGTTCATCTAAACTGCCTGTGAAAGGAGCACTTTGCATCGTTGGGAGATCAGCTACCCGCTTCTCTTTGAAGCTGCTCCTTTGGCTGCTTGGAAGAAGCTGGTCTTTGGACAATTTGTGGCCACTTTTCCTCACATCAGGCTTACTTGGAGAGCCTCTCTCCAAAGTCTCATTGAACCTCAATTCCTCCAGCACACTGTAATCTGGCTCAAAATTCGGTGGGGAAAACCTCTCCTCTCCTATTGGCTGGTGCGGAGAGAAAACTGCCTGACCTCTTCTGGATGTTCCGTCGTACTGGAAGATGTCTTTTGAAGGAAGGGCTGGGCGCTCTTGCACTGCATGCTGTCCCAAGGCATCATTCCCAGCAAGGAAGTCAATTTCATGCTGCAGAGGCACTGGGTGATGCAGGTAAAACTGAGCAGATCTGAACACTGAATGGGTAGCTGCCACAGATTCCAAGGGATTTGGGACTTTGGGACTTTCTAAAGGGGGAAAGGAAAAGAAAATGAAATATTTAAGTTCGGCTGGGAAGAAACAGCTACAATACATGATGGTTCTCGTTCTAAATTGACAGCGCTATTCATCAACTCTAGGCGCAGTCTCCTTACATGTTTAGTTTATTTTCTTTTCATCCATTAATTTGGGGATTTGTATAAGCTGCTTTTCAAAACAGGGCTCTCCCAAGGTGACATACAATTAGAAGATCGTGTCAAACCGTACCTTGAAAAAAGTAACTTTAAAAACAAGACAACTGTGCTTAAGGCGGCCAACAAAAATAATTATACAAAAAAAAAAAAGATAAATGTAATGAAAAAGCAACAATACAAAATGAAAAACATAAACACAAGGGAAGTGAAACAAATAAAATTAATAAGCACAAGGGTTAAAATCCATTTCAATGCACTTCCAAGTTCATTTATGGGCCAGGGCAATAACAGCAGCAATAAATGGAGTTGTATAAATGAACTCAGAGAAGACTAGTTTCTCTGTGCAAGCAGTTGTCTACTCCTCTGCTAGACTAACAACAAAAATAATTGCTTATGCTGGCCTAGACTTGTGGAATCTTGTCAGGAAAATAAAACGGCAGCACAAACTCTTTCCTCAAGCTGAAAATAAGGCTGTGCAAAATGGACGGCTGCCTGCATTTATTCGGGCTATTGAATTTAGATTATCTAGTTATAGGCTGGGGGTTTCTTCCCCCTCTGGCAGAACACACAGCTCTCCACACACACCCTCGCCCGAGGCATGAACATTTTTTAATGTGCTCATCTCCCCAACGTTCTTCTGTCCTCCCTTCCTTCTAATACTAACATTTCAAGAGTTGTGTATGTCACTCCATGGCAAGAGCTGATCAAAGGCACAAAGGCAAGAATTCTCCTTCGGCTTCTGAGCACATTGCCGCACTGAGATTTTTTTACGTGGAAACGCAGCCAGTTACGAACCTATAAAGCTTGCATGGAAAAGCTCATTTATTCTGTCCACTCTCTCCCTAAAATACTACGCTGTTCTGCTCTAATTCTTTTGGCATTTGCAGATTCTGTTTAACACCTTTCCTTCCTTTGGCAGTGAGAGAAACTTTGGCTGGCTTGTTCTGCACTGCCAGAGGATACTGAGTGAAAGAGCACAAAGAGAAGATCAGGTTTCTGGGTTCGGTTATGGAGCCAAGCATTGGGTTCAGAACAGAAACACTGGTTTAAGGCAGTGGTTCCCAATTGGTGCTCCATGGACCCCAGGGAGTCTGCCTAACACACCCGGCGGGTCTGTGGCACCATTCACATAACAAAAACTACCATAGAGATATCAAAAATTTCAAAAGTAGGAGATCCATGGCCACAAATGGGAAGAGCAAGCACCACACTCACATATATAAAAACAGTTTGTAACTTTTTCTAAGTCTGATTTCTGGGCCAGAGGTGTGTACAATCTTCCTGGAGGTTACAGTTGGAAGAAGGAATGGTTAACTATTTACTGCCCAGCTGCCCTTAAGAAGTTCACTGCCCACCCCCCATTAAAAAGACTACTTGTGGCTCAAGGTGTTTTTCCAGGGATCACAGCATCTAATCATTTTGCCCTTCGTTTTCAGAAATCATCTTCATCTACAATCTTTTGCTGGTGAATAAAAAAAGAGCATCCTTTTCATGGCATCCTAAAACTATCCTCCGGTACTGTTGCTCTGAACTGCTGTTCTGTTACTTTTGTGATTGTGTGATTTCGTAATTTTAGTTTAATATTTTAATGATACCGTGGTACCTTGGTTCTCGAACTTAATCTGTTCCGGGAGTCCGTTCGACTCCCGAAACCATTCAAAAACTAAGGCGCAGCTTCCGATTGGCTGCAGGAACTTCCTGCACTCAAGCGGAAGCCATGTCAGACGTTCGGCTTCCAAAAAACGTTCACAAACCGGAACACTTCCTGGTTTGTGGCGTTCGGGAGCCAATTTGTTTGGGAGCCAGGCCATTCAAGAACCGAGGTACCACTGTAGTGTGTTTTTGTTTTCAACCAAGATATTTTCCTAGCTCCCCCTGGAAGCATTTGGTGAAGGGCAGATTATAGCAACAGCAGCAAGTTATTTCAACTCCCATAGCAAAACAATCATTCTTGGGAGACTCTGGAGCTAGCACAATACATAAGAGGCTTCCAAACTGTAATAAATATTCAGATGCCACAAAAGCAGCTCTTGTTCCACCTTCAGAGATATAGAAGAATAGTCACCTTTGACACCTTCCTGTGCTCCTACATCTCCTGTCCAAGCCTCCTTAGGAATAGCCCTTTTACTATAGATGCCCTCTCTGTGCTTGATAGCAACAGGACTTGGTGGAATCTCATCCCCTGAGCCAAATGCCTGTGCTGGAAATTTTGGAGGGGTAGCATCGTTTGATCCTGTTAGGAGACAGAGAATGGGGAGACCAATATATATGTATATATATGAAAGAGGACTGGGAAAGAAAAAGTACATTAAAAAAAAGACACAGAAAAAATAAACATCCTACAGCAGTATGTTTCTGTGTTGTAACAGTTCTAAAGTCTACAACGGAAGCCAATTTATATTCTGGGTCAACAGCACTTGGTCACCTAACATTTTCCCAATTAAACGAGACACATCCCAACTCTATCAGTTAATTTAGTTCTTTTTAAAAATGGATGTATGCTTTCTCGGATTACGAGAATCCTCGTTACTGAACTCCACTGCGGTCCTGGATGAAACGCCATTTACCTTCCCACCGGAGCGGTACCTATTTATCTACTTGCACTTTGACGTGCTTTCGAACTGCTAGATTGGCAGGAGCAGGGACCGAGCAACGGGAGCTCATCCTGTCACTAGAATTCGAACTGCCGACCTTCTGATCGGCAAGTCCTAGGCTCTGTGGTTTAACCCACAGCGGCACCCGCATCCCTTTTTCATTATCTGTTAGCCTGCCTCTTATTTAGAGATCCAAGAGATTGCTTTTTGAAACCTCTGTTCACACAAGCAAACAGGTACACCCTGGCAGAAACGGTTGGGTTTCTTTTGAGTGAAAATAATAGCTTCATAACACACAGGAAAAATGAGTTAGATGGAATCACTTCAAGTTGTGGTGATTCGGAGGTTTAATCTGAAATCAAGCTAGCTGGTGTCTCTGGTATCTTCTCTCTCATACTTCATGGATGTTGGCTTATACTATGGATTAATGTTCTGTATTATTTGCTAGGGGTTTGTCATGACCTTCAGCTAGAACAATAAACTTACAAACTGAACATTACAGAACTACATTCACAGAGTTCCAACCACTAGCTATGTCTTCTTGGTTCCGGTTCCAACCAAACAGGATAGGCAAACAACAGAACCATAAAAGCACGTGAGGTCCAATTTTGATCAGGTCATCTTTTCCATCAGGGAGAAGCTCAAAGTTATTTCCTGCTTTGGGGAAGAAAGACTAATAAATTCATGCCAGTCTTGTGATTGAACTTAACAAATAAGAAGCACCGTCCAACACTTTAGAAAGATGGTCCAAATGAGAAGGAATCGGTTTCCCATTCAGTGGTAGGAATCAGCATTATTCAGAACTACTTTACAGGTCAAGTAGTAATAAAGGCAAGCATGCCTCTGAGTATGTACAGAGTACAGGTTAACTAAGCTCTTGTACAAATACAGGCAGTGCAAACATTTTGGGTCTCTGTTTAAACTGAACATTGCACTGCTTCCCAGAATACTTCACTGATACCTTAAAGGTAAAGCGACCCCTGACCATTAGGTCTAGTCATGACCGACTCTGGGGTTGCGGCGCTCATCTCGCTTTATTGGTCGAGGGAGCTGGCTTCTGGGTCATGTGGCAGCATGACTAAGCCGCTTCTGGAGAACCAGAGCTGCGCACGGAAACGCCGTTTACCTTCCCGCCGGAGGGGTACCTATTTATCTACTTGCACTTTGACGTGCTTTCGAACTGCTAGGTTGGCAGGAGCAGGGACTGAGCAACAGGAGCTCACCCCATCGCGGGGATTCGAACCGCCGACCTTCTGATCGACAAGCCCTAGGCACCACCTACGTCCCTTCACTGATACCTTACTTAAAGGTAAAAACACATAGAAAACTGGAACAAAAGAGGGAAACATTGCTGGAGGGAGAGAAAGAACTGGAATGAAGCAGCAGTTTGAAGCAGAACCAGGAAAATTAAAGACGTCTAGGGTCCACCAACATTGGTAGAAAGAAATCATGCTGCCTTTCTAGCTACTAAATTGTTTCCCTTGTCATTCAAATCTAAAAAGCCATTTCACACCAAAAGGCAAAGCTTAAATGAAGCACGCATACGAGTTCTGTTTCTGCTGTACAACTACTGGAAATCTAGACTACTGCAGCTCAACTCTATTCAACACATTTAAACACAGCACAACAAACTGCTTACGTTCTTGCATTTTATGCAAAGTCGGTTCCTTGGCTCTGCTGAGAACAGCCATGGTACTGAGCAGCTTAGATAAAAGTTTGGAGCAGCAGGAAATACCTGAGTGGGAGCTCTCCATGGTAGTCTCTGATCGGACCCGTGAGAGTCTGAGGGTTTCCTTAGGACAGGGAACATAGTACATCTCTGAGCTCCCAGGTGGTTTATACGGCAGCAACCTTGGCGTACCTGCAGGCATGGGAAGCAAGGTGGACAAGACAAGGACGCAAACTTAGCACCAAATGCGATACTACTTTAACCTTATAATCTGTTGGCATAGCTAGGATCCTAATTGTATACACCTCGGTCCATGAAAAGGTCTGCAAGGAACAAGACTCTCACCTGCCTTGTATGACTTTTCCATCCCACAGAAACTGTGGCAGTGGATTCACAAGCTAAACTGGTAGATTTACTCACATATCCCTCAAGGAGAAAGTAGGACTCACAACTGAGAGGGGATAATATATAATATGAACAAGGCTGCCTTGCTCATTAGGCATAGCTCTTCAGATCAAAGGACAGTAAATTAAACTTCTCACCAGCCTGCCTGTTCAAAACTGAGATGTGGCTCATGGGAGCAGCTGCAGTATTCAGCATTTCATGACTCTTTCGATGAGAAGGTCTCAGAGCTTCCACGTCACCCGTGTCATTGCTGACAAATATCTCTGCAGAATAGGTTGCCCTCTCAGGGCTTTCTGTTGTTATCTGAGTGATGGCATCTGACGACATCTTTTCCGTTTGGGAAGAGGCCGTGGTTTTTAAGTTCTCTTCGGGACTCTGCCAATACAAACCCGGTACTCTTGTGCTTCCTCGGTCTGTAACTGGGAAAATCTGCCTGATCTCCAGTGGCTCCTGACTTGGGGCTGGTTTTGCTACAACTGGAACATGGGAATGCTTAAAGTGGGAATCTGGTGTAGGTGACCTTGGAAAGTATGCAGAATCCTGGGTGCTTGTGAAATGTTCTGTGGGTTTCAAATTAGAGGTTGCTTCTATCGAATGACTCGGATCATTTAGAGTTGCTGGATGAGGGTCGCTTTTAAACCCACCAACTCGTCTCTTTTCAGCGCCAGCATCTATTAAACTAGGAAGAGGCAATTCCACATGCTTTGGAGAGAGAGTCATGTGGACACCAGACAGTGCCTTCCGGGTTGGTGATGAAGGAGAGACTGGAATGGTCGTCGAAATGTGATCTGGGGAGGAAGTGGAAAACAGGCCGCTACTTCCAGTGTCCATGGCTTCAGCCCTGCATAAATATTGATCAGAGGCAGATTTGCTCTCTTTTGTCAATGTACTTTCCCTGCCTGGAGGAAAGTGTGGCTTAGGAATACCAGCAAAGCTTCTCGAGACATCGTGAGAAACATTCTCTGCCTTTTGTTGAGGTGGGTTGATGGGACGGAGAGGATCGGCCACAGTTTCTCCTGGGTTAGATTTGTTATCAGAAACGTTAACTGAAGGCCTGTCATATCTTTTTAGCCCAGTAAAGCCTTGGAAAGCAGCCTGGGTTTCTTCCCGATTCTCTGCAACTGAGTGGACCTTTTGATCAGTGCAAATCGGCTGGGAATTCTCCATAGAGGCAGAACTCTTTTCCCGAGGACATGCCTCCTTGCTGACAACCATGGGCACATGACGATGGCCGTCTCCACCCGGACGAAATTCAACACTCTTATCTGGCGCATGAACGGCTGTCATGCTCGTAGAAGCACAGGGTTGAGGAGTTCCCACATGCATCTTACTAGACTCCAGCTGTTCATTGCTAATCAACTGGGTTTCCAAAGGACTGGCTTCAGGAATGCTGGCACAGGGCACACGGGAAGACGGTGTCCTTTTACGGGATGCAAAAGTAATGGATGTGATTTGTTTGGCAGATTCTGTAGAAGAGGTGTCCGCAGCCAATTTTGCCTGTGCTGAGGCACTCGCTTCTTTTCCTGTGGCTTCCTTGGTGGTACCTGTCAGCCCCTTCAGACTTGGGTCTGTGGCGATAGACAAGGGAGTGTGAACATTGTGGCTGGAGTCTGAGAGATTTTCTGAGTGTGCCTGCGGCTGGTCGCTGACATGACTTTGGTCACTGGTCAAAGACGTAATCTCGGCGTCATCCGGAAGGGCACGGTCAGTTCCACATACCACCCTAGGCTGGGCTGCACTTAATACAGGGCATTCAGCTAGTTGGGAGTCTTGTATCCGAATGTCCTTCTGCAGCTCACTGTCACTTGAAGTTTTTGAGAGTTCAGTGTCTGTCTTCAGAATAGAACTGCAGCTAGAAATTCTTTCATAGCTGTTTCCCCGCAGCCCATCCTGTCAAGAATCCGAGACAAACAGAAAGTGCATACTTTAATGGTACAGATCCACAACAGCAAAATCAGCTCAACAAATTAATGTAAATATTTTTATATTTGATCTGTCACAATCAATGGGGCAGAGATAAAACCAATGAATCCTGCATGTACAAACAACTGCCAAATTAAGAAGATCAGAGGACTTTGTCTTAAAGAAGGCTTCCTAATCTAAACCTCAACAAATCTTTAACTTTAAAGAATAGAAAAGGAATCTTTAACTTTAAAGAATAGAAAAGGAAGTGGACCAAATCTCTTGCCTCCAAGTCCCAACGGCGTCAGACTGCCCCCAAACATGCCACAATGTCACCATGAACAGAGAGAGTCAAAGTGAGCCCCGATTTAGTGGCACATATAAACTAGGGATGGAGTTTAACAACCCAAATCAGAAAAATATGACTACACAGGCAAAAGTTGTGAAGGCACCAATGCTATCCCACCACTTCTTTCTGACACTTCTAAGAAATTTCTATCACTTAGATCCTGCATTTAAAAATAAAAGCATTTTCAAGGCTGCTTGCAAAGTTCAAATATCATAAACCCATCAAGATAAAAGAACAAGCAATTACCGTATTTTTTGCTCTATAAGACTCACTTTTTCCCTCCTAAAAAGTAAGGGGAAATGTGTGCAGCTATCCCAGAAGCCAGAACAGCAAGAGGGATTGCTGCTTTCACTGCGCAGCGATCCCTCTTGCTGTTCTGGCTTCTGAGATTCAGAATATTTTTTTTCTTGTTCTCCTCCTCCAAAAACTAGGTGCGTCTTATAGAGCGAAAAACACAGTAATAGACATCAGTAGAAAAATCTAACAAATCAAAAGAACAGGGAAGTTTGTCATTAAGAACCTTTTGGAATAACAATACAGTTAGCCTACAACAATTTTATTCTGAGATCTTGTGTTGAAGGGCAATGTTGTTGTTGTTGTTGTTGCTGGATAATGTTCTGGGAATTGTGCCTAAAGCCAAAAGTTGCATATAGTCAAAACCCATTAGATTCAATGGCAGGTGGGATTGCCAAAGTCATTCTTCCTAGAACTACTTTCCTCCCCATGTTTATTTTAATTTTACCTTTTTTAATTTGCCATGTGCATCATGCTGAATGCACACAAGTTGAGGCTTACTGTAGTCCCACCCACCCCTCCCACTTTCAGAGTCTATCTAAAAATGTGGCTGCTTGGTGGATTTCCCCAGGGAGAAAACTGCAGTATCACCACCCAAATGTGTATTGTTCTCTGGTGCTCCTTATACAGTTCAGCAGAATGGCATTTATGAAAAGACTGATCTGCCTGATGCACAAAGCAGGTCTACGTTCTTGCAATCAGCACAATAAAAATGTAAAGGTTTTATTAAACGTCAGTTAAAGGCAACATTTAATTCTACGTTTTACTGATAGGTGGTTTATTTGCAGAGGCACCTGTGGCTGGCTTCACAGAGGCAGGCATTTTCTAATCTAGATTTGAAGACTATTTCCAACAGCTCCGGTGTCACCCCGTTTAATCTGTTTACTGAAATGCCAATCTAAATAATGCATGGGCAAAAGAGAACGGCGTAAGCTTTGAACTCCACTAGGCTCTCTTCCTAAAAAGGAATAAAGAAAACCCCTGGCATGTGAGGTTTGCAGCTTTACTGAAACGAAGCACACTTTTGGGCATGCTACGGATGAAGATTGCCCATTAAAATAGAATAAAAATTCTCATCTTTTCTGCAGTTAACGTCAAGTCTTTTGTGAGCCAAAGAGAGAAATTATAAAAGCTGCCATTATTCCTTTGGAGGCAGCAATACAATAAATGCAAAGAGATATCCTCTTGTTTACCTGACGTAGTAAAAACAACTTATTTGGCACAAGTAAAAAACAAAGAACAAGAAACACCAGCCTGCTTCAGTAAAAAAGGCTGAAACAAAACACGTCTTTTCAGAGCAAAGATCACACAGCAAACTGTCAGTCAAACAAACATACAAGGAACCTCTTTCAGATGCATGCAGAAAATTCAGCAACTCCAGCTTCCTGGAGTGAAAATTGTTTCTTGGAAGCAATTAGAGAAAAACAGTATTCAGGTGCATTACTCAACGCTTCAAAACATGCTGCAAAGCCTCACCTCACCCCCACGTCAGCACCAGAGGCAGAGGCATTGTTCTCTTACGCTGGGAACAGACAAGACAAACAGGTACAAAATCAACAGGCATTTTTGTCTATGAGTTATTCAAGAGCGTAAAACCAAGATGCTGCCGGCATTACGGAGTTCTTTAATACAAAAGGTCTCCCTACTCACCACCACCGCTGCACCCCCAACGTCAAGAAGCACAGTCGCTTCTCACATTACTTTGCCATACATGTCTATCAAAGACATGGGCAGGACTGAAAATGACTGGATAAGGTGAGTGTTTGAACTTTTGAAAAATGAGATACAGGCCTCAAATGGGCTTTCTAGAAAATATTCAAGAAACAAGCCAGCAGAAGCATCCCTGAGATGAATTATTATTATTATTATTATTATTATTATTATTATTATTATTATTACTACTACTACTACAACAACTACTACCACTGTTATTAACCAGCCCACCTGGCTGGGTTTCCCCAGCCACTCTGGGTGGCTCCCAGCAGAATAGTTAAAACACAATAAAACATCAAACATTAAAAACTTCCCTTCAAAGGGCTGCCTTCAGAGGTCTTCTAAAAGTCAGATACAGTTGTACGTTGGAAGTCAAACAGAATCTGTTCCAGAAGTCCGTTTAACTTCCAAAATGTTCGGAAACTAAAGTGTGGCTTCTGATTGGAAGCCACGGAAGCCCCGTCAGATTTTCAGGTCCCAAAAGAACGTTCACAAACCGGAACAATCACTTCCGGGGTTGCGACGTTTGGGAGCCAAAATGTCTGAGTCCCAAGGCATTTGGAATCCAAGGTACTGTTAAGTTTCTGCTTATACCACTGTGCAGTTTTCAGAGTCGTAAGACTCTGTTTACATTCCAGACTGTTGGAAGTCTCACGGGAGACAGATGTTGATGTTACTGGTTTCCTGCTTCTTTGTGCAGTTGGTTCTCTGCCTCACAGAGAGCAGATGTATATTCTTTTCTGTCCTGCGTAGTTAGAAATAAAACGCAGCGATGTAGCTCATCTTTCTCATCCTTCTGCTGCTATTTGTATACTCTGCAGAATGGGAAAGTGCCTGGAGCCTCATCAAAGGCTTAGGTCATTAATCACCGTCGGAGATTCCGAAGGCTCGACCGGAGGAGCAGCTCAGTCGTACGGAGTTCTGACAGGTATGACTGTAGTTGTTTATTTCCTTGACATGTGAAGGGAGGGTGTTCCATGGGGTGGGTGCCACTACTGAGAAGGCCCTCTGCCTGGTTCCCTGTAACTTCACATTTCTCAGTGAGGGAATCAGCAGAAGACCCTCCGAGGAGGACCTCAGTGTCTGGGCTGGACAATGGAGATGGAGACGCTCCTTTGGGTATATGGAGGGCCAGGAAATCTGTAAGGTTATTGTTTGAGAGCAAGCTGTATGAGTAATCCTGAAAGCATGTATGGAGGTGGGAAAAGCCCTAGGCAGCCACTTGAGGCTCATTCCATTTCTTCTGAAGGAGATTCCTGCATTGCAGGGGGTTGGACTAGATGACCCATGGGGTCCCTTCTAACTACAATTCTATGATTCTGTGCCAACACCTGGGAATAAGGTCAAGGCTGTCCTGCCTGACAATAAATATTCCATAGTGGCAGAAGTTTCATAAGCAGGCAAACTGGCGTTCCAAAAGGTAGGGATGGGGCTGAATTTCCTGGGGGGCTGTGGTCAGGAGTTGTTTCCCAGTGGTGAGTGGGGCAAAACCTATAAACACACACAAAAGCTATACATACACAGAGCTACACAAAACACATCACAAACACACACAAAGCTAATTCATGCAGATTGGCTGGGGGAGGGATATTTTTATCCCCAACATGGCAATAAGGAGGCCCCTCTCTGCTCCATAGCTCATTGGTGAGCATCAGCTGAGAAGAAGGAGGCCCAGTCAAAGGCCGATTTAGGGGAGCATGTACCGGGCGCAGAGCCTTGGGTGCGCCGCCATGGATGCCGCAACTACAATTTAGAATGGAGTGCGGGAAGAGGAGGGGCGCTGAATTTTTGCGGCGCACGAGGCGCCACGGACATTTGAGACCCCGAGATCCGCCACTGGCCCAGTTTTCATCCCCATTGCTGCATGCTGGGTGGGGAGAGTGAAATCAGTGTGACATGAAGGTGTTCAAAATCAGGTCTTCTGCATAGGTCCTCTGATGACAGAGGGCACAGCTTTCATACCTACTGCAGCAAGACAGGGAAGGATTTTTTTTATGTCATTTCAACAATTTGTAAGCCGCTTAATTAGTCATCTCCAGGCAGTGTACAGAAGACTTAATACAATAAAACTAAGAATGGGTTAAAACTTTAATTGTATTTTTTATTATCAACTGGCAGTGTGAAAGTGAATGATTACTGGCATCTGGCATTATATATGGCAATTCACCAGAATCAATGTCTTATGAATTCTGGCAATACCCCATAATGGAAGCCAAGCTGGGATGGAGAGAGGAAATGATCAATGGTGACTATGGCACCAGCTGTGTGAACTTGCCCTCAAAATGTGGGGCAGATTACTACGGCTCCTTTGGATTTTGAGTATATTAAGGAAAGCAGGTATTCAGCTACGCAAGTCTCACTTATTTCCTGTTTATGCTTTTCAATTGAGAACATACAATCTATTGTCTGGTTTTCATAACTAACTACAATAAAACTGCAATGTAAAAAGGTAAAGGGACCCCTGACCGTTAGGTCCAGTCATGCCCGACTCTGGGGTTGCGGCGCTCTTCTTGCTTTAGTGGCCGAGGGAGCCGGCGTACAGCTTCCAGGTCATGTGGCCAGCATGACTAAGCCGCTTCTGGAGAACCAGAGCAGAGCACGGAAACACCGTTTATCTTCCAGCAGTATCTACTTGCACTTTGACGTGCTTTCAAACTGCTAGGTTGGCAGGAGCAGGGACCGAGCAACGGGAGCTCACCCCGTCGCAGGGATTCGAACCGCCAGCCTTCTGATCAGCAAGCTCTAGGCTCTGTGGTTTAACCCACAGCGCCACCCGCGTCCCTAAACCGCAATGTAAGATGTACTAATTACAACATAAAACTAAAAATGTGTCTGCGCATGCATGCATGTGCATGCATGCATATATACATACAACAAGCCTAATGTCAGTTTCACTGCCGAGATAAAAATAAAACACTAGATCCTCACCAACAGGGATCTGACAGGACTCCTTGCAGACAGAAAGCTTGTATGTGTGTCCCACAAACACTAATGATCTGCTGCTAATAAACAGGCATAGGCCAAATTTGCTTGTACAGTGGTGCCTCGCAAGACGAAATTAATCCGTTCTGCGAGTTTCTTCGTCTTGCGGATTTTTCGTCTTGCGAAGCACGGCTATTAACGGCTTAGCGGCTATTAACGGCTTAGCGGCTATTAACAGCTTAACGGCTTAGCGGCTATTAACGGCTTAGCGGCTTTAAGAAAAAGGAAACAAACTCGCAAGAACTCGCAAGACGTTTTCGTCTTGCGAAGCAAGCCCATAGGGAAATTCGTCTTGCGGAACGACTCAAAAAACGGAAAACTCTTTCGTCTTGCGCGTTTTTCGTCTTGTGAGGCATTCCTCTTGTGAGGTACCACTGTAATACTGAGTTACGTTTTAGCGCTACGTGGATGAGTCCATGCCAAACATCAAGCTTGTGTTCTTCTACCATGTGGCCAGCATGACAACTTTAGCAAAGTTTAGTTTCACTCTAGCAGAATCCCTGCTTAGCATTATGCTTGAACCAGGAGCGAGCCCCAATTTAAAACAAGCTCTGTTAAGTTTCATAACAAGACAACTTCACACCTGGCTTGAACTTGGCTTGTTATCTGTTTTATTTAGGGAACTTGTATACAGCTTCACGTCTCGGAAAAACCTCTAAGCAGTTCACAAATATTTCAAGCAAAACAGAAACAAATTAAATGCAATAAAATACTGCAGATATAGATCTTTTTAAAAAAGCAACAACCATGAATACATTAGAAGAACTCCATCATTAAAATAGCACAGTCAGCGACAGAACAGAATAACCATCCTTATTAGCTTAAACTAGGTTCCCTGCTTCAAACATAATGCTAAGCTGGGAGTCTGTAAAAGTGAGACTAAACTCTACCCAAGTCTTCCTCCTGGCTATATTCTTCCATGTAGCTTGGTCTCACCCTCACAACATTAAACCATGGTTCAGAATGTATGCGTGCACACTGCCCATAACACTAACAGCTAAAGCTGTGCTAGCTATGGCACAACCAAGCTGCACATTCAGCTCACACCAGAAGCGCTATAGTTCGGTGGCAGAGTGCATGTTTTGCATGTGAAGTCTCTGCTTCAGTCCCCGTATCATCCAGACAGAGCCAGGAAAGACCAGACTTCTCAAAACAGACATTCTGACTTGCACTGCAGTCAAGAAGAGCTAGTCCCTTACCTTCCGAATGCGGGGCACATACTGGAAAAGGTGACCTCCATAATATGCATATTATAAATGTTTTAACCAGTCATCCAGTTTCCAAAAATCCCAAGCTATGTGGAGATGCTATTAAAAGGTCACCAGCACTGTGCACATGGTAAAACCACACCACTGGGAAGAAAGTATTGCTTCCACATTATTGTTCCAATTAGTGCAACACTTCTTTTCTTATTCAGCAGTTGTAAGATGCTTGTCCACAAGCAAAAGCTTGTGATTCTGTCCTAACCCTACTATGCTTCCTAAATCTGCCTCCTGGTTTCCCCTGGTTCCTTCTTACCTTAAAATTTCCAGCTTTCCTGGCACTCAAAATCTGCATTCTCTTGATCTCTTCTATCATCCGCCGGTCTTCCTCATTTAAATCAGCCTCGGCGTCTGCAGGTTGAAGAGTCAGCTTCAGTTTCACCCAGGCTGCCAGAGAGATCACAGAAAATAAGAGGAGAAGTTGCTAATTCAGTCTGATGCATTGGCAGGTGGTCCGTGTTCTATTAAGGTAACTGCTATGGACACACAAACCAAGAACGGTTATTAAACAGGGAGTTTGAAAGACTGCAATATTAACATATATCCTACTATGCAGGAATTGTTTTAGCATGTCTGTTCAGGACATGTTACCTAAAATTTTGCAGGATTAATTTCTGATTAGACTGGTATTTTCACTGATTCTTGGGGAAATACTTCAACTTCTTTTACACTTAAAGGTAAAGGTAAAGGGACCCCTGACCATTAGGTCCAGTCATGGCCGACTCTGGGGTTGCGGTGCTCATCTCGCTTTATTGACCGAGGGAGCCAGCATTTGTCCGCAGATAGCTTCCGGATCATGTGGCCAGCAAGACTAAGCCACTTCTGGCGAACCAGAGCAGCACACGGAAACGTCGTTTACCTTCCCGCCGGAGTGGACCTATTTATCTACAGTGGTACCTCGGGTTACATACGCTTCAGGTTACAGACTCTGCTAACCCGGAAATATTACCTCGGGTTAAGAACTTTGCTTCAGGATGAGAACAGAAATTGCGCAGCGGCAGCAGGAGGCCCCATTAGCTAAAGTGGTACCTCAGGTTAAGAACAGTTTTAGGTTAAGAACGGACCTGCGGAACGAATTAAGTACTTAACCCGAGGTACCACTGTACTTGCACTTTGACGTGCTTTCGAACTGCTAGGTTGGCAGGAGCAAGGACCGAGCAACCGGAGCTCACCCCGTCGCGGGGATTCGAACCACTGACCTTCTGATCGGCAAGCCCTAGGCTCTGTGGTTTAACCCACAGCGCCAGCAATTGTGCTCCATGGAACTCCTGAGGTTCAACTACTTACCATGTGCTTTTTCTTCTTCCTCCTCAGCACTCTGAAGTATCTGGGCTGCATGCATTACAGGGCGTTCATCTTCCAGAAGAGTTTTGACACGAGCAGCCAAAGAGTCCAAGCTACTGCCGTTCTCACTCTCTTGGGACGCAAGATCCCCTTTGCTACAGGCTACACGGGCTCCAGCTGAGACTTGTTTCTGACTATGTTCGTTGTGCTTCTCCCCCTCCCCCCACTGTGTTGTGTGTAAAATGGGACGTTCACACCGCAGAAGATTCTTCACTTTGATACCCAGCGAGTCCACACTGCTGCTGTTTCCACTTCCATGACTGCCACCCATTTCTTTCCTGGTTTTCTGCAAGACTTGCTGACCTTCCTCCCAAATATTAGAGGCGCTGTCTAAGGACCCTGCGCTAGACGTAGCTGCTAATTCTTTGACATCTTTGGGGGTAAACAACTTGCTGTCTGCAGCACTGTCTACAAAGACGGGCAAGCTTTTGTTTACTGTGGCACTATTACAGCCTTCAGGTTCTGATCGCCTAACAGGCTTCACCATCCTATGTTCTTCAACCGTTACTTGGGAGGGTGGCATAGTCTCTTCTGGCGGAATTTGATCATTGCTGAGGACATCCGCAGCTGGCTGACCATCACATTTTAAGCTACCAGTGAAGCTAGCTGTTTTGGAGAGCACATTGTAGCTGTGAACACTTTGCCTAGCCAGCGTCTCATCCCATGACCACATTCTCTGAATTCCTGGGCTGCTCCCCTTGAACAATCCAGAATCTCCGGAGCCATCCATCTTTTTCATTTGCTTTAATGAACTGTCCAGGTCTGTGGAGGAGATGGATGAGGCGGATTTAAAGTTTCGGCTTGGGCTCCTAGTTTCTGCCTCTGCCAGAATTTTCTGGATCTCTTTTAATGTTTCAGATCCTATAAAGAAACATTCTTTTTCTCCTCCAAGAAGGACAGCTGAAGAACTGATTTTTTGACTTATGCTTTCTTCACCTTTTCCATGAGCCAAAGAGCTAGGCGAGAGTTGGTCTTGACTTACACCAAGTTCCTTTGAATCAAATCTGTCCATCAGTCTCTGTACACATTTTGGAGATCTCCCCTCACCAGAATGGATGTTGGACGGCCATTCTGGGGTTACGTGACTCTGCTCTGCTGTCTTAGGAGGAGCTGAAGACTCAAAAGTGTCTTCTCTTGGCTCTGGAGTCGGAGTACGTAGTTCCAACTGAGGGCAGACAATGCTGCCCTGATTGAAACAGTCTCTGGAAGCCTGGTGGGAGAACTCTGTAGGCAGTGGAAGATCAGTACCAGGATCTGACCCAGCTGGGGCGTGCACACTATGAATGGAAGAGTCAAAGCTTGACTGTATAGCATCTATCACAGAGGCCGAGTCTCCTAGAAGGAAAAGAAGAATGGTCAGAACTCCAAGTATCCCTTGCCAATGTTCAATAACCATAAGTCCTTGTCACGAACCGAAATAACATGGTGTAGGTAATTATACCGGAAAAGTAAATTATTTGGAGCATAATAATCACCAGAGTCGAGGGACGCAGGTAGCACTGTGGGTTAAACTACAGAGCCTAGAGCTTGCCGATCAGAAGGTTGGTGGTTCAAATCCCCGCGACGGGGTGAGCTCCCGTTGCTCGGTCCCTGCTCCTGCCAACCTAGCAGTTTGAAAGCATGTCAAAGTGCAAGTAGATAAATAGGTACCGCTCCGGCGGGAAGATAAACGGCGTTTCCGTGCCCTGCTCTAGTTCGCCAGAAGCGGCTTAGTTATGCTGGCCACATAACCCGGAAGCTGTACGCCAGCTTCCTCGGCCAGTAAAGCAAGATGAGCACCGCAACCCCCGAGTTATCCGTGACTGGACCTAATGGTCAGGGGTCCCTTTACCTTTACCTTTAACCACCAGAGTCAGGTTCACCAAGATACCCCATTTAAAAGCTTCCCAGTTGCTTATTGGTCTGTTTTCATATGGAATGGGAAGGAAGATAGTGCTAAAAAATGACTGTTTCATGACCCAGGGATAAAAGATAACTGAAAGTACAGGCAGTGTTTATCAGTTTTCTGTTGGGAAGAATCTCAAATACAGGTAAAGAGCTACTCGAAATTTTATACAGTGGTGCCTCGCAAGACAAAATTAATTCGTTCTGCGAGTTTCTTCGACTTGTGGATTTTTCGTCTTGCGAAGCACGGCTATTAACGGTACTTAGCAGTTTTAAGAAAAGGGAAACAAACTCGCAAGAACTTGCAAGACGTTTTCGTCTTGCGCAGCAAGCCCATCGGGAAATTCGTCTTGCGAAGGAACTCACAAAACGAAAAACTCTTTCGTCTTGCGCGTTTTTCATCTTGCGAGGCATTCGTCTTGCGAGGTACCACTGTATAAGAAAACTGGAGGATTGCTGCCAAATTTAGGAAACCCTAATGAACAAGGGACTCTCGTCTGATCGCCTTTCAGAAATTGGAAGAAAGGTAGCTTCACTGCAAATAAAGTGTGAACACCTGAAAAGAAGATTCACATCAAAGTCTATACCAGTGTCATGAGCAGGAGGAGAAACCCATAGGATCCACAGAGTAACACGGACAGGGCTTTTAGTGTGGCTGCCCCTGTTCTGTGGAGCAGCGTTCCTGCCAAGATAGGACAGGCACCCACTGTCTGCAGTTTCCAGAAATGGAGAGTCCATTCTGACGGACTTTCCCAGTTGAGCAAGCAGATCTTTGCCACAAGTGTTTATCTGTTAGGGTGTTCACTTCAAATGTATGGGTTGTTTTTGTGTTTTCAAGCTGATTTGAGAGGGGGGTTTAGGAGGTGGCTCCATCTAGCTGAGCATTTGGTTTCCAGTGGCCAGTCAGGAGCTGCTGGGAAGTCCACAAACACGGCATGAGGGTAACTGCCTTCCCCAACAACTACTGTTAGCAATGATGGCTATTAGCTGCTGACAGACCCACCTATCTTCCACGAATGAAGCTAATTCATTTCCCGCCCTTACCTTCTGATAACTGCAGGCGTCGCGCTAACAAATCATTGGACGTCTTCAGTGTTCTGAGCTCAGTGGGAGAGAATTCTATTTCTCTGACTGGTCCTCGGGGCATAAATGGAGTCAGTATGGACGAAGGTGACTGATCGATGCCCAGGTTATGGAGGTAGACCTGACGCAAGAAGTGAACACAGTTAATCTGGGGCAGCAGTCAAGGACTGCCACGTACAAATCAAAATTTCACCAGTTACCACCATCCCACATAAACAGCACAAAACCTGAAAGACAGAAATAATTCCGCATGCAACTCTCAACAACACACAGCGTGGGAATCTGTTCATTCGGATTCTGTTCATTCAATCACCAACACTACAAAACTTCTGTTTCAGGGTGGGGAACTGGTGACCCTAAAGACGCAGTGGGACTTCAACTCGCATCAGCCCCAGCCAGCATGGTAAATGGCAAGGGGTGATGGGAACTGTAGTCCAGTAGTAGTAATTTTATTATTTATACCCCGCCCATTTGACTGGGTTTCCCCAACCACTCTGGGCAGCTCAGTAGGAGCTAATTTCCCAGAGGTTGGCCACACCTGTACCTTCACTGGAGAGGAAGGTACTATAAAACTCTGAGAAACCTACTTTCATGCTCACAACTGTATTTAACTGGATTTGTATATGGTGCAAGCACACATGTGCAAGCACACACACCCCTCCACATTCCTTTAAAAGCCCAAATAACCAACCACTCACAGCCCCTTTTTCCAGCAAAATTAAAAGCCCTTCCACAGCAGGCACACCATGTTTCTTCCTTGTCAGAAAGACATTAATTACCTGATACCTAAACTATATTTGGAAATGAAGGCGAAATCACGGAAGGGAAAATCTGTCACATCTGTGTATATTAAATGCATGGTTTATTCTGATAAATCGGTCCTGGCCTGGCACTGATTTACAAGACAAATCCCCTCAAAGACTGCAGGCAAGGTGGCTGAATCTCAGGTGCCAACCACAGGGATCCAACGAACATTTTTGTCAGGTGTAAAATAAACCCTCAACCTTTAGGTATTTCTCACACCTCTTAATGAAAAGGTGCCAGGCCGCCTTTTCCAGGCCAATATGTGTCAAAAAGGGAAGAGACTTCCTTGTCTAGGCACTGGTATGCAGGGATTATTACTCTTTTGCACAGCATGACTTCCAACAAAATGGGTATTACATCTGAAGGGAGCCTTAGCTCAGCTTCACCAGCAACAGGGTCTCATCTGCTCTTCCCTGCCCTGAAGTAGCAACAGGCTGGGGAAAACAATGGCCACAAAATGTGCAAGATTGGGGGGTTGGGGGGGGGGAGAGTTATGAACATGTATTTTTCCAATCCCCCCTCCAAAGCAGGCCAGGGCATAGATGGACAAAATTACATTTCCCCTTTGAAAGGGTCTGCATATGCCAATTGCCATGTTTAAAAAGGTAAAGGGACCCCTGACCATTAGGTCCAGCCGTGGCCGACTCTGGGGTTGCGGCGCTCATCTCGCTTTACTGGCTGAGGGAGCCGGCGTACAGCTTCCGGGTCATGTGGCCAGCATGACTAAGCCGCTTCTGGCGAACCAGAGCAGCGCACGGAAACACAGTTTACCTTCCTGCCGGAGCGGTACCTATTTACTTGCACTTCGACGTGCTTTCGAACTGCTAGGTTGGCAGGAGCAGGGACCGAGCAACGGGAGCTCACCCCGGCGCGGGGATTCGAACCGCAGACCTTCTGATTGGCAAGTCCTAGGCTCTGTGGTTTAACCCACAGCGCCACCCACGTCCCTAATTGCCATGTTTAGAGGTGTGGAAGTATTTCTGAGCAGGTGAGGCCGATGTGTGTGTTGTTGCACTATATTTGCAAACACTGGCAGGATGGGGTGGCATGCAGGCACGAGTTCTGGGAGTCAGGCTGAAAAGAAGCAAGCCACTTGTTTCCTTTCTGCATGGGTCTGAAAGGGAAGGAGGGAATAGCCTTGCTTTCTCTGAGACTAACTCTACCAGTGTGTGTAGCCAGTGTGGTGTAGTGGTTAAGAGCGGTAGACTCATAATCTGGTGAACCGGGTTCGCATCTCCGCTCCTCCACATGCAGCTGCTGGGTGACCTTGGGCTAGTCACATTTCTCTGAAGTCTCTCAGCCCCACTCACCTCACAGAGTGTTTGTTGTGGGGGAGGAAGGGAAAGGAGAATGTTAGCCGCTTTGAGACTCCTTAGGGTAGTGATAAAGCGGGATATCAAATCCAAACTCTTTCTCTTCTTCCTCTTCTTCTTCTTCCCCCCACCCTGGGGCCTCTGAACTGCAATGGGGGCGGAGTTGCCCCTCTCTAAGCCATAGGAGAGTTGATGCAGCCCATCTGCTCTAATACACCAGGTTTTGGATCAAGTGAAGGAGCTAGAGGTATCCCCATCCTAAGTGTGCATTCTACTGCAAGCAGCACAGTGTAAACAGATCACATTTCCACAAACAGGCAGGTTCACATTCATGTCCGTGGGTCCCGCTCCAGCAACTGATAAGAACATGGAAAACTGCTTTCTCACTCGGATTCCCCTTGTTAGACCTGGCAAGAAGATGGGTGGGGAGGGAATATAAAACGAGGAAACCTTTCCTCATCTTTGTCCTGCCCCTCTTGCGCCATTTGGGGTGGGTGGGGCTACATTTCTTGATGTTAATTCCAAAGACCAAATTGGTACAGCAGGACAATCTGGCACCAAAAAAATAAAGGTAACAGGGAGAGAAAACTGCTTATTTCAAAAGTCTCACCAATTCATAAATGAGCATGTATTTATTCCAGGAACCCACAAGGGCAAATATTAACAGGCAGCCACCATCAAAGTAATTCTTTTATTACCAAAGACCAATTTTCAGGAGCTGCTGTTAAAAAGGCAGGTGGGCATTCATTCCATGTCAGCAGTTTGCATGCTTTTGTGCTAGAGATAACTTGAAAAGAATAGAATATTTATAGGGTCTGAAATGTGCTTTGCCAGGAGTTTGTTGTACCAGCTTCTTCTGTTGTTAGAGACATGTGGGTGTGAATAATTTTCTCCCTTAGACTCCACTAAAAGCTGGGCTTGTGTCACAGAGTAGATTTCTGGCGTGCAGTATCTCAGTATGTGTGCCCAAAAGGAAGAGACTGGAAGGTCACAGGCAGCTCTTCAACGCAATAGTCAGAAAACATTAAGCTCCTCACCACTTAGCCATCCTGTCTTGTTCTTCTCATTGCAAAGACACTGATTCACTTCTTCTGTCATGCCAACAACCTCAGCATATGCCCTATACGATCCATCTTACAAGGAATGGCTTGTGCATTCTTCTTATGCAATAGTCCTCACCAAAAGACCGTAAGGCCTCAAGTTTTATGTACATGATAATTTGTCCAAGGCTGCCTTCCTCCCACCCACCCTCAATAAAAATTGGGCAATTTACTATGCCACAAAGGAAGACCATTTTTCAGGCATTTTGTTTGAAAAGCTTCAAAATGTGACACATTGAGAAGGGCAGGGGAAAGGATTAGCAGATCTTACTAGTAGGCAGATATGGGGGGAACTCAGGAAACAGCTAAAGAAGTTATTTTCTTTGAAAAAGGAACTAATTACTTAAGTTATTAATTTTTTACCGCTCCAAAGCATATTTTTTCTGTTTCCCATGACAATGCTGAGGTCTATATATATATATTTTTTACTTTTTTGTCCTTTTCTTTCACCACAATGGTGGTTTCTAATATACAGTTTTATTTTTCCTTTTTTCAAAGTGACAAAATATATAAAATATATATCCTTAGGCACCATAAGGCACTGGGCACATCCAAAAATGTCTGGGATAGAAGATTCTCTCTGACATGCTCAATTTTGTACATGCAGGATGATTCCTATTTGAAGGATATTTCCACTCTGAACCTCCTCTCTGCCACGGTAGAGTCCAGTTTCAGTCTCTTCTACAGATTTAACTAAGTACAGTGGTACCTCGGGTTACATACGCTTCAGGTTACATACGCTTCAGGTTACAGACTCCGCTAACCCAGAAATATTACCTCAGGTTAAGAACTTTGCTTCAGGATGAGAACAGAGATTGTGCGGCGGCAGCAGGAGGCCCCATTAGCTAAAGTATTGCTTCAGGTTAAGAACAGTGTCAGGTTAAGAACAGACCTCCAGAACGAATTAAGTACTTAACCCGAGGTACCACTGTACTGTAGTTGCTGTTTTGGTATAAATGCTACCTATGTAATTGACCTTTCTATGTTTGCATGTTCCATTACTGTTGACACTGGCTCCTTGGTTTCAGTGCTAATGTCAATACTAGAAAGATCCAATTACCCACTCCTCCTTGGTTCAAGACTCCTGTCCCTTCTGTACGTGTGGAGATGAGGACATCTATTCTGATGGAAGGAGATTTGGCAAAAAGTACCATGCATACCTGTCTCCAACGGTTAACAGAGTAGAAAGACCCTCAAGGAATTCATGCGTATGCACTATAGGTATACCATAAGATAAGGTGGCTGTGGAGCAAATGTACCAACTGTGACTGCAAACAAGGACGTTTTAAAATATTGTGGCAAAATTAACTTACAGGTATTCTTTCTTCGATGTTTATCTCCCTGTCATATGGAGTTTTGAATACTTCTTCCAAACTGCCATGCAACTTTCCAGAAACAACTGAAGATCGCATTGAAGAGCGTCTTGAAGACTGTCTTGAAGAAAGTCTCAAGTCACCGCAGCTGCCTGTCCCAGGACTAATTCTTTGATTCAAGCTATCTGGTGAGACATCACTAAAATGGCCCAAACTGATCTGGTTGGTACAAGGAAGAAAACCCGGCAATTCTCTGGTGTTATCTTGACAGCCATCTGTCTTTTCTTGGCTACCACTAAGAAAGCTGGCGTCTTCTCTGAGGAGTTCAGCAACTCTTTCACTGGAAATAAAATTATCTGGATTTCCTCCAGTGGCACTTTCACCGATTTCTTCATCGCTGGAGACAGTGGAGACTAGAACAGCTGTATAATGTTGGGAATGTGCATCCTCAATGTTAGCATCACTCTGCTTGACTCCAGACGCTCCTGAAACTCTACCCTTATCTTCTACTGGATGAAGATCTTCATTGTGGGACGTTTCATGACCTACTTCAGCCCTTGGCATCTCTCTGCTGAGTGCGACCACAGAGTTTTCAGACTGAGACCTGGTAAGTGGCAGCACCTGTGGTGGGTTTTTATCATAGACATGCAGGTTGGCCATGGAGTGTGGCCCATAAAAGGATGCTGCCAGCCCTGCCGTGAGATCAGCCTGGCTCTGCTGCTTTAACAAAATGCGGTTCAAGGAATCTGCTATTGCACTGTAGGCCTTCTGCCTAGGAGAAGCGCCACTTGAGCCATGTAAAGCCAAGGCATCAGACATCCTCTCAGCTGAATGACTCATGTTCCATGCCCCAACCTTCTCCATGAAGTTGAGAGAAGGTAGAGACTGAATCCTACCTTTAAGAGGATACAGAACCTGGAGACCACCACTGTTTTCATCTTTTGATGCTTGGCCACTTTGCAGGGCAAGCGGCTCTCCCGCAGAGGGTATGCAAGTATCATCCAGAGAAGGTACGCGAGGCTCTTCCACGGAAGGAAGGAATGTGTTGGAACAAGAGTTATTTGAGAACTCCTCATGTAAGCAAGGGAGAGAGGACTGAAGAACAGCTTTGACCGGGTATGTCATAGCAGGAACTTCCCGAGTCAAGCTTCTAGTTGTAAAAATTCCTGGAGTAGAATGATGAACGGGATGCGCCAGATGTAAAATGAATGATCCCTCGTTAAAGGAAGGTGAAATTCCGACATCTTTATGTTCCCTCTCTATACTGAAGTCTGAATGCATTAATTCACTTTTGTCCCCCATCTGGATTTCTACCATGTTACGGATATTGCCATGCTCTGCAGCTACAAAGACTGGCTGGTGGGGTGCAGGGACATGAAGTTTAGCGTCAGCAAAAGCCGGAACAAGCTTCTTTTGCTCCTCAAATGCAGCTTCAGAACCATGCTGCAACTCCTGCTTGCTCAGAAAAGGGTTTGGAGATATCCCAGGGATGGTGCAAGAATCACCCAAACCCATCCTTTGTCCCCTGAAGGACACATTTGAAGTGTCTAAAGATAATTGTTCTGAATTACCGGCATTTCTAAATGGCTTTCCCTCTGAATAAGAGAGCACGTTCAACGAATCACACTCAGGAACAGATCTTCTTTCTTGCCCAGGTGGTTCTGCAAAGGTTTCCAACTCCCTTTCCCCAAGAACTACATTTTCCATTAGGGGGCTCATTTCATTTTCAACTGGATCCTTTCCCAAAACACTTTTGCCAGACGAACTCTCGGAAGATAAGAAGCCAGAATGGTTGGATAGCCCCACCTCTTTCTCCAGAATTTCAAGGAGGACAGGGGCTGGCACACGGCTGTCCAAAAGGAACAGATCCTGTCCCCAAGACTCATTCGGAGGAAGAGACGTTGCCGACTGCGGATTTAGCTGCTTCTGTGAACCTGGGATTCCCAAATTCTCATCGCTGGAGCCCAAGGTTTCAGTCCTTGCATCAAGGTGTTGTGTATGCTGCTCACTATGATGAGCCTGTTCCCTGGGAGTGGGCCCAGAAAAAGAAAGGGGATGCTGGGACAGACAACTGCCAAGGCTGGTATTGCTAGGTGCCATGCTGCTGAAAGCCAAGGGATGCTGCGACAGTTTAAAGTAATCGGAGAGAAGAGAAGAGTCTGAGCTGACATCTGTGGCTGCCAGCCGCACAGCTTCACTCATCCGCAAATGGCTTGAAGACTCTTCGGAAGCAACATTAGAAGCATCTGGAGTCCCTCTGAAAGAGAATTGGGGGTGGGGAGCTGGAATTACAATCCTGCATTGCAGTCTAGCAGAACCCAGAGAGGAAAGATTTCCAGGTTCAACACAGCACAATATTCCCCTTCAAAAAGGTACTTTAATAAGTCACTGTCTCTGACAACATAAAAAGGTAAAGGGACCCCTGACCGTTAGGTCCAGTCGTGGACAACTCTGGGGTTGCGGCGCTCATCTCGCTTTATTGGCCGAGGGAGCCGGTGTACAGCTTCCGGTCATGTGGCCAGCAGGACTAAGCCACTTCTGGCGAACCAGAGCAGCGCACAGAAACACTGTTTACCTTCCCGCCAGAGTGGTACCTATTTATCTACTTGCACTTTGACGTGCTTTCGAACTGCTAGGTTGGCAGGAGCTGGGACAGAGCAACGGGGGCTCACCCCGTCGCAGGGATTCGAACTGCCGACCTTCTGATCAGCAAGTCCTAGGCTCTGTGGTTTAACCCACAGCGCTATCCGCGTCCCCTCTGACAACATACAGGCATGATTTTGTTAGGATGAGCTTCTGGCCTTCTAATGGTTTTTGGAGGGATGCGGGTGGCGCTGTGGGTAAAACCTCAGTGCCTAGGACTTGCCGTATGGTCGGCGGTTCAAATCCCCGTGGCGGGGTGAGCTCCCGTCGTTCGGTCCCAGCTCCTGCCCACCTAGCAGTTTGAAAGCACTCTTAAGTGCAAGTAGATAAATAGGTATCGCTTTATAGCGGGAAGGTAAACGGCGTTTCCGTGTGCTGCGCTGGTGCTGGCTCGCCAGCTGCAGCTTCGTCACGCTGGCCACGTGACCCGGAAGTGTCTTCGGACGGCGCCGGCTCCTGGCCTCTTGAGCGAGATGAGCGTGCAACCCTAGAGTCGGACACGACTGGCCCGTATGGGCAGGGGTACCTTTAATGGTTTTTTGGGGGGTGAAGGTGGACCCCCTTGGATGAAGCAGCACTAGAATCAAAAGGCCAGTGGTGCTGCAGCGGTCAAAGCACTGTACTAGGAACTGGGAGAGCCGGGTTCAAATCCCCACTCAGCCATAAAGCTCACTGACCTTGGGCCAGACAGCCTCTCAGCCTAATCTACATCACCGGGTTGCTGGAAGGATAAAATGGGGAGAAGGTTGCACACCACCTTGTGCTCAGTGCATTAAACAACACAGCTAACAGAGTACAAGAGAACAGCAGGTTTACCCCACCTTAAAGGAGCAAAATCTGTTCCGGTTTGCTGAAAGAGGGTCTCGTTGAAGAATGTTCGGCCTTGCGTTGAGTATGTTGTCATCAGTGGGAGGTTGGGAGAGAGGCGACTGTCCTCAGCTTCTGTCAACATTACAAACACCATGGTTATGTGGCAAGACTGAAAAGTCATGGCTTGCTAATCAAAGCCTTACTAATGCAAGTGCCCTGCCAACTGGCAGGAGCTTAAAAAACCAAATATGGTTGAAAATGTGTAATACGGCAACTTTAAATGGCTAAAGATGAATCAGACTGAAAAACACAGATTTCACATATGGTATAGTCGTTTCTAACATTAAAAAAAAAACTTTAAAATAAATTTTATGGTACAGCTTTAGGGAAATGTGTGACCTTCCTCCTCTTAGAAAAAAGCCTCAAATTTCTGAGAGAAATGTAACTTAATGAACTTTGCATCCCCTTTTGAGCATACACCAATTGGAGACCTGGTAATCAACGTTAACATCTATAACCTGAAATCCTGCCCATATTTCAATGAAGCTCATACACATATGCCCAATCTAATTTTGGTGGTTCCTAATAGCTGTTCCGCTCTTCGGAGGAAGGCAACAAGCTTACTTAAAGAAATTCATTTTTGCCATTAACTCAGCAAGAAGGATTATTTTAAACAGTACAAAAAAAGTTTTAAATCTTTTAATGGAAAAAAAACAACCAAGCTTCACCAAGTAGGAAGATCTAATGCATAATGGGTCAAATGAAATGCAAATTAGAACTCAATGACTTTTTTCTGTCATATAAGGTCTTAATACATGGATTTCTTATCTGTTACTTTTAAGTAAGCAAGAAAATGCTTCAATAATCATAAAAATGTTGATGTAGAAGCCCCCTCCCCCAATCTATCCCCAGTCTGTAGAATAATTTGATCACAGAGTTGCTTGGCATCCATCTGTCTCGAAAGACAACGGAAGTGTGCTTTTGGGGGTGAAGTCAAACTGTTGGAAGGTTGCATTGCCTGCTATGGCCGTAGAGAACGATACGGGAGAGACATGTTTTGTTGCAGCTGGAGCAGACGAAGGCAGACTTCGTGTTGCATTTGAAGAAATCTTTGTGACACAGAGTTGGTCTGCCAATGGGCCCAGTGCCTGAAGCCAGCTCCCCATAGAGCATGTCCTTGGGGATCACAGAATATGTTTGATTTTGGAGAACACAAAGCCTACGGCAGGGGTCGGCAAGGCTTGCCTTGCCTGGGCCGGTTCACTGCTGCGGAGCCCCCTCTGTGGATCGGATCACACACGCGCCTGCAATTTCCAGCATCTGTATCTGCGCAGACGCAATTTCCAGCGCCGCGAGAGTAAGTCCCCACACTCCGCTGGTTTAGTGAAGTGCGCGGAGACTCGCTGAGCGGGGGCCTCAGTTCGGGGGCAGCTCGGGGGCCAGTAAAACGACCCCTGTGGGCCGCTTGTGGCCCATGGGCCTTAGGTTGCTGACCCCCTGGCCTACGGCAAAGCTGGGGCACTTTGTAAGAAGCAAAAAGATACAACACAAGTGAAGTGTATCACCTTCCAGCTTTTGGAAAAAGGTTTTGTTTGTCTGTCTGTCTGTTTTAACAACCTACACCTTGAGCCAAATCTCGTAGATCTATCGAGGGCCAGGAAAAAAAAAATGCTTTGGGGGCTAGATCTGCTATTTTACCTTTCAAACACAGAATTCAGGATCTGATTTGTTTCCGCAGGGACTGTAAGACAGAGTTGTTCCGCCTGGCCTTTGGCTTGGAATCAACTTGATCCCCTTCCCCTCTTTCCTTTTTCCTTTCTCCTGTGATGGAACTCCTATTTGGGGACATCCCTGGTTTTTTTTCTGGCCCACATAGGACCAATCTGGATAGTTGGCCTTGGTGAAGATTTGACGTTTTCATCGCCAAAAAGTTTTTGATTTGAGTTTCTACTGAAATGAGGCTGCATTTTAATGTTGTATTTTTATATGTATGTTTATGTATCAGGAAAGGCTAAAGAAACCAAGACACATGGAAGTGCCTAGGAACCTCAGAAGCCACGACTGGGGTGAGAATGGGATATGAGAGGCAGTGTTGGTGATGGGGCTCCAATATTTTGGGAAGGTATCGTCCCTCACCCTTGGGGAATAGTTCCTGCAACTTATGCCCATTTCAGTCTCCCTGCGTGCACCACCACCTCCTCCTGACCGCCGGCCAAGCCTGCCAAAACATTTAAAAGAGCTTTGAAAACGTATCGCACAGAAGCAGGTTTGTGCAGGTTTCCTTCATTTTCAGAATGCATCCTGTTACAAAATGGAGGATTTCTTGGCCTGATACAGGATTTGAATATTCAACCCAAGGTAGATAGGCTATAACCAAAACGCCAGAAATAGCAATGCCTTGAATATGCCACTGTTTCCAAGAGCTTGCAACAGGCTAATATAACCTTGTATTTTGTTGTGAGTTTCCCAGCAACCAGGTTGCAAGTAAGAAAAAGCGTCAAAAACAAAAGGTCTATTTTCTGCCTCTCCATCCTTCTCTTTCCCCTTGTGTACTATACTGTTAAAAGGAACAAAATGTGCCTTATACAACTCAGTATTCTCTATTCATCCAGCAAAATATTAATACCCTCAGTGCATTTTATACAAAGTGAGTCATTAAAAATAAGGGACAAAGGTTATTGTTGAATATAAAGATTCACACAGTTGTTCAATGTTGCAGGTGCTTCACAACTTCCCTGTTGAAATGCTACAGAAAACACAACAGAGAATCTTGAGGAGCCTTTACGCTTAATGCACTTAATGTGGAAGAAGTTTCTCAGGCCCTGACTAAGAGCAGCACATTCTCACGGAGCTATGAAAAGGGCAAATTCTGCGCCACAGGTTATCGGAAAAGGGAACAAAAATAAAAACCCCAGTATAGTATCATAATGCACTTATGCAAATATCTGTGACATGGTCTGTATACAATTCAGGTCACATTACCTCAAAAAGGGTATTACACAAAAGGTAGAAAAGATGCAGAAAATGTCAACCAAAATGATCATGAGGCTTAAGCACCTTTCCCTGAGAGGAAAGACTGTAACATTCAAGGCTTTTTAGTTTTAGGGAAATGGCAGCTAAGGAAGGACAAGAAAAACACTTGCAGCAATAACTAAAAGTAAGCCTGTGTTCTCAAGTCTTAAAAGGTAAAGGTACCCATGCCCGTACGGGCCAGTCTTGACAGACTCTAGGGTTGCGCGCCCATCTCACTTAAGAGGCCGGGAGCCAGCGCTGTCCGGAGACACTTCCGGGTCACGTGGCCAGCGTGACAAGCTGCATCTGGCGAGCCAGTGCAGCACACGGAACGCCGTTTACCTTCCCGCTAGTAAGCGGTCCCTATTTATCTACTTGCACCCGAGGGTGCTTTCGAACTGCTAGGTTGGCAGGCGCTGGGACCGAGCGACGGGAGCGCACCCCACCGTGGGGATTCGAACCGCCGACCTTTCGATCGGCAAGTCCTAGGCGCTGAGGCTTTAACCCACAGCGCCACCCGCGTCCCGTTCTCAAGTCTTAGGATATGCTTAATCGCTGAATGTTACAAATCTTATCACAGACCACCTCATTTCTTAGGCCAAAATACACTTCCATATTTTCAAATGAGTTAACTGATGCGAAGCACAAAGCGTGAGGGAGCTTGGAAGACCCACTCAAGAGGACAACCTAGCAGAGTCAGACCTATGTCCGGCAAGAAATTCCTCCTTCCCCAAAATACCAAACTCCCAAGCAAAGGATGCTTGAAACACAGCCATGTTTCACCAGCTCACATTTCAAAACAAGGTCAGTGAATCAAACCAGAGATGGGCAACTTCTTCAGCATCTCAGACAGCACTGGAAGTCTCATGAGCTGGAATACGGCATCTGATTTCACATTAGGCCGTTTTTTGCATAAAGCTCATGCAAAGATTGCCAGTTGTAGCTGGAAGGCACTGTGTATTTCTTTCCTCGACACAGGGGCAGACAACCAGTAGTGGATGTCGCGAGACCCAATACCTCAAAATTGCAAATTCAACCTTTCAGATGTTACAAAGTTTGAACACATGCTTTTTAACGCATTCTCTTCTCTGTAAGCCTTGAAGATAGTGGGCCTCAAACTGTGTTACTTGCCCAACACTTGGCTCCCAGTACATTTCCGAGCACAATTCAAAGTGTTGGTGCTGACCTTTAAAGCCCTAAACGGCCTTGGTCCAGTATATCTGAAGGAGCGTCTCCACCCCCATCATTCTACCCAGACACTGAGGTCCAGTGCAGAGGGCCTTCTGGCGGTTCCATCACTGCAAGAAGCCAAGTTACAGGGAACCAGGTAGAGGGGCTTTCTCGGTAGTGGCACCCGCCCTGTGGAACACCCTCCCACCAGCTGTCAAAGAGAACAACAACTACCAGACTTTTAGAAGACATCTGAAGGCAGCCCTGTTTAGGGAAGCTTTTGATGTTTGATACATTACTAGTTTGTTGGAAGCCGCCCAGAGTGGCTGGGGAAGCCCAGCCAGATGGGTGGGGTATAAATAAATTATTATTATTATTATTATTACTACTACTACTACTATTCCAACCTATCTTGAAGTGAGGTCCAAGGTCTTTGTACACCATTATTCACTGTTATGCCTCCTTCTGACAACCTGGTTTAAAAGTTACCCAGGATTTCGGCAGGATGGTACCCAAGAGCCCTTTCTTTGGAGCAGGGTGAGGGATGGGAAGAGGAACACATAAGCATTGCCTTTTCAGCCACCCCAAATCAGATACAAGTCTTTCTAATCCATGTACAATACCTAGCAATATTAGTCATCTCAGAAACAAAATCCATCAGCTATTCCATTACACAATCTAAATCAGGTTATTCACAAGTTACACTGAAAACCTATTAAATTTTATGTTGGCTGGAAAAATTAATGGAGCTTTGCTTTTCTCTAGGGAACTGCAAAATCATCATCTCAACTCTTGCTGCTTGTGATGGTTTTGGGGAAACGTTAACAGTAGTATTCTGTGGAGAGACCTGTTAGGTCCCAGAGCAGCAAATGATACCAGTTCACACCATCTTTGGGTGTCTGGAGCAAAAGAAGAGCAATTCTTCTTCCCACTGTCAATTCTAAAGGTCGCCTCCCTCATTCATAGCTAAATTTACCTAGCAAGCAAACCTGATCCTGAAGCATCTTATATCCTGCTGCTGACAAATGTGAAAGCCAGAAATCAGAATGCTGTTTGCTGAGCATTTAGAGATGGAGGCAAAACCTGAACAGAGCCCCTCTTTGTTTTCAATTCGCTACATTAATTAAGGCATTACCATTAGAAAATACTTTTTCAAAAGGACTGTAAATGATGCCTCAATTATGATGCCATAATGAATACTTTTAGGAAAAAGAGAAGGGGGGGGGGAATTCCAGTATTTCCATATGCAATACAGCAAGGAACTCCCCTCCAACCTTTTGACACGCGATTCAACCGTCTTATGTAGTGTACGCACTCACTACTACAAGTATAGTCCAATGAATGGATAGAGGGTAACATTCTCTTGGGAGTGAGGAAATGAGCTGGAAATGAACTGAATCTTTTTTGGGTGGGTGGGAGGAGAGGCTTTTAGAGCAAAAGCGTCCCTTTCACTCATCAGTAGTTGCCTGCTACCTAGTTTGCTAAATGGGACGCGGGTGGCGCTGTGGGTAAAACCTCAGTGCCTAGGACTTGCCGATCGCATGGTCGGCGGTTCGAATCCCCGCAGCGGGGTGAACTCCCGTCGTTCGGTCCCAGCTCCTGCCCACCTAGCAGTTCGAAAGCACCCCCAAGTGCAAGTAGATAAATAGGTACCGCTTTATAGCGGGAAGGTAAACGGCGTTTCCGTGTGCTGCGCTGGTGCTGGCTCGCCAGAGCAGCTTCGTCACGCTGGCCACGTGACCCGGAAGTGTCTTCGGACAGCGCTGGCTCCCGGCCTCTTAAGCGAGATGAGCACGCAACCCCAGAGTCGGACACGACTGCCCCATACGGGCAGGGGTACCTTTACCTTTACCTTTACCTTTACCTTTACCTTTACCTTTACCTTTAGTTTGCTAAATATGCAGAATCACCATCACTCCAGTTATCTGATTTGGCATTTGCCTACTCCTCTTGAGTGAGTAACACTGCTCATAGACTACATCACTAGTTTTTCCACTTCCACTCTGTGCTCCACAATGGGCCTCTCTAGGCTCTCTGCACCCCACTCTCAATCCTGCCACTTCCATTCCTCCATTACGGCAACCGCTACCCTCAGGGTGCAAGCTTTAGAGCTGTGCATCCAATTTTCTACCCTCTTAGTGAAAATGTTTTAAATGGCCAAGACCCTTTTAAAGCCGGGACTGAAGGGAAAATATATATGCAGCAAAGGAAAGGGGAAGGAAAAGAAAAGAAGAAAGATTCTTACGATGACTCACACCCAGCAAGCCATAAAGGCTCAGGGACAATAAGATCAAGGAACCTGGGGAAAGAATAATCCCCAGGAAAGCATCGCCCTTACCAACCAATCTACCCCACTCCAATTTCACTGCAGATCAGATTCACAGGTTTTGACAGGAGATCAAACTGCAAATGCATTAAAGAAAAGGAGTCATTAAGAGGAATTATATAAAGCTGTGGAAACTGATGCCTCACACAACAACAAATAGGTTCCCTGGCTGAGGTAGCTGCATTGAATAAGAGAAACAGTTCGATATACGTGAAGTGGGTGGGGGAAAGGAGTACTCATCCCTTTTACATGGGAAGTCTCAAGGTGCTAGATAATGCAAAACAAACAAAGCCCATCTTAAGCCGCTCCAACATAAGCATCTTTATGCAATTCCCAGCTGCATAGTTTCTCTACGCACCAGTTTCTCTTGCCAGCTAAAACAATACGAGCCCATATATGCTGCCCTGAGCTATTTGGGATATTAACAAAATAAACTATTGGTGCACATATAGTCAGTCACTCTGCTATGCGCATGTTTAGATGCCAGCAATGCTAGTCACTAGAGCAGACAGAGGAAGATCAGGTAGAGACTCCAGGGAAGAACTAACAAATAATCACAGGTCTGCAAGCACAGCAAGAGAATTATGCCCCATGTTCCAGTTCAAATCAACTGAAATGCTTAACTACCCATTATCAGATTCCGACTCTGTGAGCAATATTCACCGAACCATCCAGCCGTCACAATTGGAAATTCAAGCCTGCCAATGACTAAATGCTGAAGCTAAACTGGGAGCAGGAGCTGCCACCAGCAGTCAGAATATGAAGCAGCAGGGAGAGATCAGAGTGTAGGTGGCATATCGTTCTCAATGTCTTTTTAAAATTTCTAAAATGTCTGACTGCTACAAAGAAAGTGTACTATATAATCCAAATATAACACCCTTAGTCATATTATAATCATATTTTGCATATGTGTTCATTTTTAGCATTTACAGTTCTAAAGGGCTGTTATGTCTATTTTAATTCTGCCGGTACCCACCCTGGCTGAGTTGAGGCATGGTGTTACATAAGGAATAGGGCCCCGATCCAAAGCAGTATATGCCATCTTCCCTATATGCTCAGTGGCTTCGTAGCTCCTTTCTGTTCTGTAGTACCCCACACATTCACAACCCCCCTGAAGACTAGGGGCCCTCCAGACAAGCATCCCCTAAAGTATAAAAAGGTAAAGGACCCCTGACAGTTAAGTCCAGTCACGAACGACTCTGGGGTTGCGGTGCTCATCTCGCTTTACTGGCCGAGGGAGCCGGCGCTTGTCCGCAGACAGTTTTTCCGGGTCATGTGGCCAGCATGACTAAGCCGCTACTGGCAAAACCAGAGCAGCGCACGGAAACGCCGTTTACCTTCCCGCCGGAGTGGTACCTATTTATCTACTTGCACTTTGAGGTGCTTTCGAACTGCTAGGCGGGCAGGAGATGGGACCAAGCAATGGGAGCTCACCCCATCGCGGGCATTTGAACTGCCGACCTTCTGATCAGCAAGTCCTAGGCTCAGTGGTTTGGACCACAGCACCACCCGCGTCGCAGCCCTAAAGTATACGGGGCTGCTACTGGAAATGAGGGGAGATCAGCCACCCCACCACAATGCATTTGGAAGCTCTTTACATGGGAGGAAGGAATCTCAACACACGGTCACCCGTCCAATTTGAAACCATGCCAGACCCTGCTTAGCTTTGCAAATGAACTAGCAATTTTAAAAAAAATATCTGTGTGACCCTGAAGATGAGAGAAGCATCCATCGCCCAATAAAACCTAAATAAGTAATAAGTAATAAGCTTTAAAAAAGAGAGAGCACAAGCTCAAACTGGCACATCCACAAACTTCATCCTCTTGATACCTCAGGGGAGGAAGAATTCTCATGAACCCCGCAATCCTGATGGGTTCAAGGTCCAATCTGCTGTCAGATGAAGAGGAGGGAAAGGACAGACCATGCTGTCAATGGGGAGGTACCTGAAGGAGAGGATGGGGCCTCGCCTCCTTTTCCCTTAAAGAGGCTGGGAAGGGGGAGGTTGAACAACTGAAGGAGGGGCTATGAGGGGTTGAGCTCCGTCCCATCGCCAAGAGCTTGGCACCACCTCTGCTGTTGGAAGCAGATCCGTGCATCCCATCTGGAGAAACATGCACCACCAAGCCCACCAGCCTAGTGGCAAGAGAATTTCTCAAGTGAGTGCACCATGTCTTACTTTTTAAAACCGGCAAAAATTGGAAAAGCAGCAGCGTCCCAACTAAAACAGACTGGTTATCTAAAATGATGGAATACTTCCATATTGACGAACTAACAGGGAGGATAAGAGGAGATATGGTACAAAAAGTGACTAAGGAGTGGGCTATCTTTAAGGAATACATCAAATTTTATGTGGAGAAAGTAGAATTTCTGACAGATACTGAGTGAATCCAGAAAATGATGAGAGTGAAAGGAGAGTAAAGTTAAGATAGAAGAAGAGATTAAAGAAATAATGAAATGTGTTTAAGCTAGTAGGAAAAATAAAGTAGCATAACAAGAATGGCTGGAAGTCAAGTCACTTGGTAGGTGTCCATATGGGGTAGGTGTGTAGGTCTGTTGATATGTATAGTATAGGTAGGTACTATATAGAGTAATGTAGGTATGTTTTATGTTATGAAAATTAGGTAGTGTGTTGTATACGTGTATTGTGTAAATGTATATGCATGTGTTTTATATGTTAATAAAAAAAACGGCAGGAGGGGGCGTGCCTCTTTGTTGAGACAACATCACAGATTTCGTCCAGTCTTGGACCCCTGATATTAGTGCCTCTGGCAATCTGTACCTGTAGTCTGACCTGAATAGCTGTAAGCCTTAAATAAAGCTTCCATCTTATACACAAGTAAGCCCCTCTGTCGCTGCCCTTGGGACAGGAGCCAGGACAACAATCTCCAGAAAATATTTGGCCTTACCATATGTTTCAACAGTAGAAAATGGAGGAACACAAGAGAAAAAGAGTTACTGGCAAGGGAGGGTTCTGACAAATTTCAAGAGATGCCATCTAAAAGAACAGGAATAGGGGTGTAAACAATCTGACTAATATGGACCAGTGTCACAAAGAGTGCCCAGAGTCCGTTTTAGGAACTTGTAAATTCAGTTTAACTGGGTATGCTATATATTTAATTTCCTCCATTTGAATCCTGTTTGTCATGCACACAGAGAGCATGTGGGTGGATCCTGCCTGCTCACCTTCCTTTTCTGGAATGATCAGCTGAAGTGCTAATAAGGAAGAAGTGTGGTGACAGCTGAAATGAATGGCATTATGTGCTTTGCCCAGCTGGCTCAAAGATCTGGAGGTAGATGTGTGATCTTGTCACCAAGTGAGCATTCTTGATAGAATCCAGAATGCGGCAGCTAGACTGGTGACTGGGAGTGACAGCCAGGACCATATAACACCGATCCTAAAGGGTCTTCATTGGCTCCCAGTGTGTTTCCGAGCTCAATTCAAAGTGTTGAATTCAGCCCTGTATACCTGAAGGAGTGTCTCCACCCACATCGTCCAGTCCAGACACTGAGGTCCTCCTCCGAGGGTCTTCTGATGGTTCCCTCACTGCGAGAAGCGAGGTTACAGGGAACCAGGCAGAGGGCCTTCTCAGTAGTGGTGCCCTCCCTGTGGAACACCCTCCCATCAGATGTCAAGGAAATAAACAACCATACAACTTTTAGAAGGCATCAGAAGGCAGTCCTGTACAGTGGTGCCTCGCTAGACGAAAAGAATCCATTCCGCGATTCTCTTCGTCTAGCGGTTTTTTCGTCTTGCGAAGCAAGCCCATTGACAGCTTAGCAGATTAGCGCTACAGCTGTCAAGCGGCTTATCAGCGGAACAGCTGATAAGCGGCTTAGCGCTTAGGAAAAGGGGGAAAAAACACCGCAGGGGGGCGCAAGATTTTTTCGTCTTGCGAAGCAACCCCATTGGGAAATTCGTTTTGCGAAGCGCCTCCAAAACAGAAAACCCTTTCGTCTAGCGGGTTTTCCGTCTTGCGAGGCGTTCGTCTTGCGGGGCACCACTGTATCAGGATGTTTTTAAGGTTTAATTTTTTGTATGTTCTGATATATGCTGTGAGCCACCCAGAGTGGCTGGGGAAACCCAGCCAGATGGACAGGGTATAAATAATAAAATTATTTATCATCATCGCCATCATCATCTTTTTAAAGTCATGCCACCTGAGGTCTTGTAAAGACATTATCGGTTCTTGTCCAGGGGTAATTCTTTAAATAAAATAATTTATCCTGTTTCTACATGATAAATACAAGGTCAACACACTTTCAGGTTAAGAATGGACAGTTTCAGGTTAAGAATGGACCTCCGGAACAAATTAAGTACTTAACCCGAGGTACCACTGTATGTCAATTCCCTCACTTTTGAGGGAAAGGGTGACATTAACTGTCCACTTTTTTTTCCTTGGCTTTCAAAACTTCCAGGAGTTGCTGTCATCAGTACTGTCCCTGTTAGCACCATCAAATCCACAAAAATGGTGATGAAGTTTGAGATGTGACTGGAGCACAAGGCAGGGCATGACAGGGTACCTGTGGCAGTAACCAGCAAAAAGACCCTGATGTTGGGAAAGATTGAGGGCACAAGGAGAAGGGGATGACAGAGGATGAGATGGTTGGACAGTGTTCTCAAAGCTACCAGCATGCTCTGATCCAGGGGGTCACAAAGAGTCGGACACGACTAAACGACCAAACTGTTGAAATTCTGCCTGGGTCAGAGGAATGTGCCACAGCGTAGGCACCGGCAGATATTCCTGTCGACCTCCCCGCGTCTCCACTCTGCTGATAAGCAGGCGAGGTCCCGCGATTCTTCTCAGATGTGTGAGAGGAACACACCGTTCTTCCTCTCTCCCCTTTGGTGTCCCCCAGGGAGGGGAAAGAAGCAGACAGAAAACTATTTACATCCTTTATTTCTGCCTCTTATATCAGTACAGAGAATCATGTCTGCACTCAACAACAGCAAGAAGAAACTCCACCCAAGTACTTCCAGTACGGGTCATATGACACACACACTGAGCTAACATCCGGTGCTCAGTACAGAATGGACTGCCCCTTTGTTCCCATGGCAACAGTCACAAACATCCTGTCTGGCTTTCCAGCCACAAGCAGCTGACTGAGCTGCTAGAGCCTTTGCTTGCTGCAGCATTGGTGCTTTATGGTAACACAAACAACAACAACCATATTTTATACCAGCAAATAGAAAAGCTTGCTACTTAAGCAGACTGGAATTTCAGCAGAGAAGCCACAGTAAAAAGCACCTGCATTCAGTCCCTTGTTGTCTTCTCTAAACTGTGAACTCTCAATATAAAACAACAGAACTCGAGATGGCCAGGATCAACACCTGGAAATTCCTGTGAATCATTACTTCAATCGCTACAAATATATATGTACATACTTTAAAAAAGGTCATTGCTTATGAAAATAATTATAAAAGAAAATATTTAAGAGTACAGTGGTATCTTGGGTTAAGAACAGCTTAGTTTATGAACAACTTGGATGAAGAACGCTGCAAACCCGGAAGTAGGTGTTTTGGTTTGTGAACTTTGCCTTGGAAGCAGAACATGTTTTGCTTCCTGTTGAGTGTGTTCCATTTGTCCCCCGCTGCTATGGGAAAGCACACCTTGGTTTAAGAACGCTTTGGTTTAAGAACGGACTTCCTGAATGGATTAAGTTCGTAAACCAAGGTACCACTGTACTGTATACAGAACATACCCAACAGCCGTGTGTGTGTCACACTGGGTGCTTGCTGTGTTCTGGAGTCTTCAGCGACAGTAATTGAGCCTTCCTCCATGCTTGGGAACCCTGTCAAGTCACGGGTCCCACTGCTCTGACTAAGCCTTCTGCCCAAGGCTGCTGGCAGGTTGCTTGTGTCTATTTCTACATGAGGCTGGTACCATGTTTTCATTTCCTGAAAGTAAAATATAGGAGGGGGGGGAATAGAAAAATAAACGATTCTTCAAGGCAAGCTTTAAAGAACCTATAATTTTCTCCAACAACATTTTTTAGAGTGGATATGCATTAATAAATTATTATTATTAATTATTATTATTATTTATACCCCAGCCACTCTGGGCGGCTTCCAACAAAATATTAAAATACAGTAATGCATCAAACATTAAAAGCTTCCCTAAACAGGGCTGCCTTCAGATGTCTTCTAAATGTCTGGTAGTTGTTCTCTTCGACATCTGGTGGGAGGGCATTCCACAGGGCGGGTGCCACTACCGAGAAGGCTCTCTGCCTGGTTCCCTGTAACTTGGCTTCTCGCAGTGAGAGAACCGCCAGAAGGCCCTCAGCTCTGGACCTCAGGGTCCTGGTAGAACGATCCGGGTAAAATATCTGATTGCTTATGCATCAAAATACTGTATATGAAAGAAAAGATTTGAGGACTCTCTACTTCACTTGGCCCAGTTCTCTGCCTCTATCTGAAGTTCTGTTAGGACCTTTGTTTTTTTGCCAGCCCTTTTGGTTGGTTTAGAAAGCCAGTGTCTCCACCCCTCAGCCATGAAGAACACTGGGTGACTTGGGGTACTCACTGTCACCCAGCCTAACTTATTCCACAGGGATATGGTGATAACATGCACTAGTGTGTGAATATTGTAACTGGATGAAAAGAAATATGGAAAAGATTGCAAAGTTACCTGATTAGCAGTGGATCTATGTCTGATTGCTTCTCCCAAGGAGATGCCACTGACATATGAAACCTGAGTTCCACTGCTGCTTTGGCTTAATAGCTCTTCTTTCGGACCTTGACGTGGTGGCGTTGTTGCAATAGGCTGAAACAAACAGATCTTTTTAAGAATGATGGCTGGAGAAACTGGCATTTTGTCCTGCAGGACCAATTAGTTTCTAAAGTTTTACGGATATTCAGCAATATTTTATATTGCTTGCTTAAGTCAGTGAGGCAAGAGTTGAATACTACACTGGAACAATGAGTTAAACAGCAAAATCCAATTATCTGAATAGTCGCAGGAGAACCCAAAACATCTCACAGTATCCAAAACTCAGTAAAACAATATTACATGGTTATCTGTCATGGATGCTTTAGCTGAGATTCCTGCATTGCAGGGGGTTGGACTAGATGACCCTTGGATCCCTTTCAACTCTACGATTCTATGCATCCACATATTATAAAAATATGCATTTTCCAGGCATGAAGAAACAATGGATGTTTAACAAACATATTACTGAAGAGGCCGCCTTGTGAAAAGTTCCAGTTCTTCTCTGGCTTCTTAATCTCCTCATGCCTCAGAAAAGTTAGGATCAGTCCAATACATTTATCTTATACAAAATGCTTATGAACAGTATAGAAATTTATTTATGCATGCAACTACAGCTGCAAGAATGTTACTTGCCTAAAAATGGAAAGAAGTGGCAGTCCCAATGAGAATAGATACAAAAACTTACGGACTATGCAGAAATGGCGAAACTTACAGGAAGAATAAGAAATCAAGATAACAAACTTTTTATAAAAGAATGGAAATGGTTTATTGAATATTTACAGATAAATTCTAAACAGATAAAAACATTGGCAGGATCTCTTTCTCTGTCCATCTACCCAACTCAGCCCTTCCACCTGCATCCCAAAACTCATTTTCTTTCTGTCCCCCCCCACTTGTTATCAGATGTTACAATTTCCCCTTTACCTTTGTGCCTACAAGCTGATGTAGTTTGGTAATTAAGCCAGCAAGCTTTTATTTTAAGAGTGAGGGTGTTGTTGTTGTAAAAAAAGAAAAGAAAGAACGTTAATGGTCTGACATATCCTGTGCACTAGACAAGGCCCTCACTCCACCTTCCCACCTTAATTCCAGTTTATTGAAGGAATTGAATAGGATGCATACACCACTCCTGGGCAAATCAAAAGTGGTGTGTGATGAAGCACGAACAATGAAGGCAATTAGTACTGGGTAAAACGCAAAAGGTATTGATTTTAGATATGTTAAGCAGAGGTAATTATGTGGGTGTTCTGAATGATAATCAAACAAGATGAGTAAAGCAGACATTGCCTTCAAAGGGGTCCACAGGGGGCAGATGGAGACAAAAACAGAAGAAGAGTAAATCCACGAGGGAGGGGGCCACATTTCTTTGGTTTTTTCCTAGTGGGGAGAAGGACCAAATGTAATAGCTGTATTCTGAACTGAGCCTGGACATTGTGATCATACCACAACTCTGCTTTATGAATGCACTTGGCTCCATCGTTCTGCCCAGACACTGAGGTCCAGCGCCGAGGGCCTTCTGGCGGTTCCCTCGCTGCGGGAAGCCAAGTTACAGGGAACCAGGCAAAGGGCCTTCTCGGTGGTGGCACCCGCCCTGTGGAACGCCCTCCCACCAGATGTCAAAGAGAAAAATAACTACCAAACTTTTAGAAGACATCTGAAGGCAGCCCTGTTTAGGGAAGCTTTTAATGTTTAATAGGTTATTGTATTTTAGTGTTTTGTTGGAAGCCGCCCCGAGTGGCTTGGGAAACCCAGCCAGATGGGCGGGGTATAAATAAATTGTTGTTGTTGTTGTTATCCCTGTTCAGTTCTAGGCTAAATTCAAATTGCTGGTTTCAATCCATCAGGCCTTTTTTGTTGTTGTTTGGGACCAGGGAACCTGAAAGATTCCTTGCCTCTGTACCTACCTGTCCGTACTAAAAGACAGGGGTGGGGAACCTCTGGCCTGCGGGCCAATGTAGGCCTGCCATGGAAACCATGCAAACTAGCACACAAACTACCAGCAATTACCAGACAACTTAGCTGTGATGGCAAAGAGTTCTTCTGATACTATGGCAGCACCGCAAAAAGAGAGTTCAAGAAACGGTGAAATGGGAGGGACGGAGACCATGACAGACAGTTAGGAAAGGACTGCTACCTATTTAAAAAATGGGACATTCAGTTTCTATGAAAGGATCTGCTAACTGTGATTGGAAGGGTCCTTTGCAATATTTGCTCCTCACACAGCCTGCTTTGCCTCCTACTTCTTTGCACCAGCATCCCATCATATCCTTGAGCACCATATGCCAAACTGATTGATGCAAACTGGAAACCCTATAAAGGAGATCTGGCAACCAGATAGAAGAGGAGATCCTTCTAAATTCCGAAACAGGAGCCTAGGCTTCCCTTCGCCAGCATCTAATGCTGAGTACTTTACAGTTATACCTCGGGATAAATACGCTTCAGGTTGAGCGCTTTCAGGTTGCGCTGCGCGGCGACCCGGAAGTAACGGAGCGCATTACTTCCGGGTTTCGCCGCTCACACATGTGCAGACAGTCAAAATGACGTCACGCGTATGCGCGGAAGTGGCAAAACGCAACCCGCGCACGCGCAGATGCGCTGTAACGTCTTACGTTCTGTTCAGGATGCGAACGGGGCTCCGGAACAGATCCTGTTCACATCCCGAGGTACCACTCTATATGAATTTAACTCACCCAACAGGATCCACAGCATTTTGGGCAGGGGGTGCCTTTACTTCAGAGCCAAGCAGTATATAGAGAATTCAGGACTTACCGTAGCTGTAACCGTCCTTGTCAGGAGAATGAATGGGGCCTGGGGCACCCAAGAGCAGTGCGATATTTCAAATATCTCAGCACAGGAATGAAGACCCAGCAAGCACCAACACGGCAAGGCCTCCCCCCACCCCCCAACTGCCAGGTGGGGGGAGCCAAGCCCTGTCTAAGCCTCAGCTATACTGCTGTCATAAAGACTGAGACCTTTGTGAGATTCGGTTGTCTGCCTCACCCTGACAACTTTCACAAATTATCACATCACTTTACAGTATATCCTGATACAGACTGAGGGGAAGCCTCCATGCCGAACCAAATACACAAACGTTGCTGGTTGATCCCAAAGAGCCTCCTACTCATTCAGGCTGCTTTTATTACTAGAATTCACTTATTAATTGCCTTCTACACACATAAGATAGTTAGAAGCGCTTAAAAACACAAATACAATAAATACATTTAGAACAGAGCTACAGTAAAACCCTGGGGAGCAATATATACGCAAGGCATATGCTACCGTCATGAATGAAGATATTATAATTCAAATCTGTATGGTTACACACTGCAAGCACACAGATTAAGTATTAACAATAATTCTTTGGAGGTGTCTGAAGGAATGGATGCCAGTAATGAACACCAAATAGAATATTTCATATCTCAAAAGAAAATTAATTAACTAGAGCCTCAAAAACTGCCACATTAGTAACTGGAAGAAGCTGACAGCAACAATACATTCATATGACTAGTTGCCAAAGAAAGTGGGGAGGGATGAGGAAATGAAAGAGCAATGTAGAAGGAATACAAATATCCAAGAAGTTACACCATTGGGTGCAGAAACTCTAAAAAAAATATTTACTTTGGTAGCAGCCAGAAAAACAAACAGGAACAAATAGACTTATAACTTCAAATTAATGAAACTAGAATAATCCCTCTCCAGGGATGTGCATGTAATTAAGCTAAGGGAAGAAAACCTTGTCAGATTTTGAAAGTGTAAGAATTAGTTCTCTTCACTAAAATATATATTTTGAGGGGGTAGAGACACTGACAGCTATGAACTAAGCTCATTTCATCACAGCTGTATCGATCAATGTGCAAGGCAGAAAAACTCTCAAGTACCTGCTGTATTTAAGAAAACTAAAAGAACAACCAATGATTTCAGGCTAGGCAAATAAGAGATAACCAGGCTAGAGTCTACTGTAAACAGTGAAGATGGTGTGAAACCATCAACCTAAACTGGAATAAATGTTAAGACCCATGTATGTTGTCCCTAGAGAAATGCTGTCCCTAAAGAAATGGATCATTCAAGCAGTAAACACAGAGCTGAGAGAAAATAAATAAAGAACCTAGGAAGCTGTCCCATACAGATCAAGCCAATGGTCCATCTAACTCAGTATTCTTGACACCAACTATCAGCGCCTCGCCAAGGTTTCGGGAAAGAAGCCTTCCCAGTCCTGGGACCTTTTGCATGTAACAGCTCAGCATTAAAAGTAGAAATCGTTATACTGTACAGGAGACAACCAAGAGGGGGATGAGAAATTCTCAATAGTTTTACAGCCACAAACATTCAGAAAATTCCATGCCATGAATAAAGGAAGGAAGCATGCATGCTAGGGAAAGAAGAGGTGCCTGTTGGCTTGTTCAATCCCCTTGTTCTTTTTGAAGACTTTGGGTAAGCATGTACTGCAGTTTAGCAGGCAAGGAGCGAACAGTAGGGCTGGGCAATATATCATCCAAACCTGGTTTGAAGTGCCTATCACGATATTGGTTTCATAATGTTTGATCTGGCAATATCGTGAACCATGGTGTTTGTGCGTGTGTGTGTGTTATGCCAAAATCACAATGCAGGGAAAACCGCGAAGCCAGCCCATGCCTCCACATAAAGGTAAAGGTACCCTCTGACTGTTAGGTCCAGTCGTGGACGACTCTGGGGTTGCGCACTCATCTCGCTCTATAGGCCGAGGGAGCCGGCATTTGTCCACAGACAGCTTCCGGGTCATGTGGCCAGAATGACTAAGCCGCTTCTGACAAACCAGAGCAGCGCACGGAAACACTGTTTACCTTCCCACGAGAGCGGTACCTATTTATCTACTTGCACTTGACGTGCTTTCGAACTGCTAGGTGGGCAGGAGCAGGGACCGAGCAACAGGAGCTCACCCCGTCATGGAGATTCGAACTGCCGACCTTGCAATCGGCAAGCCCTAGGCTCTCTGGTTTAGACCACAGCGCCACCTGTGTCCCTATGCCTCTACATACCGTATTTTTCGCTCTATAAGATGCACCAGACCATAAGACGCACCTAGTTTTTGGAGGGGGAAAACAAGGGAAAAAAATATTCTGAATCTCAGAAGCCAGAACAACAAGAGGGATCACTGCGCAGCGAAAGCAGGGATCCCTCTTGCTGTTCTGGCTTCTGGGATAGCTGCACAGCCTGCATTCGCTCCATAAGACACACACACATTTCTCCTTACTTTTTAGGAGGAAAAAAGTGAGTCTTGTAGAGCAAAAAATACGGTAGTTCCACCCTTATTACAGACATTGTGATATATTGGTATATCACAATGTTTAGCTGGTGTTATACAGTATTGCAATGCTGGAAACCAGACACTGCCCAGCCCTAGAGAACAGCCCAAAACTAAATTTCAGAGGGGGAAATGGCTTTGATGCTCTAAACTTGACATCATACACAACCAAAAGCAGGTTTTAACACCGCCACCGCAGCTACCTGCGAACTTTCATGCATGGAGATTCAGAAGAACCAACAATCTTACAGAGGGTTTGAAACAACACTAAACTGTAGCTAATTGTAACTGGAAGCAAAAGCTTCTGGATTCCTGCAGGGTGTCTAGCCTTGCTCCCATTACAATACAGTAAACAACAGTTTATAATGAGGTCTGAATGCAGCCAATGCTATACAACCAGCAGAGTTTATCATCTGTGGCATAATTCAAAAGGTGTACCACTGGGGTGGCACAATCCACCTGTCCCCTCAGAATTAGCTAACTCCTAATTGGAGTGGAAACAGTCAGCAAAGGACGCGAACTGTGCGATGAGCACCTCCACTGATCAGTTCCTGACTGGGATATTTTGACAGGTCACAAAACCTGGTTGCCAAGAAAAATAAAGTATTCGCTCTAGCTGCTTAACCAAAGGAGTTGTGCAGTATGCCAGGAATTATTCAGGTTTCCCAGAACTCAGTTGTTGCATTGTCTGCCGTTGAAGGGAGGGTTGTACCAGCACAGCAGAACACAGTGTTAGAAACAGATATATAAGCTAATCGCCAAATGGCACAATGGAACGTTTAAGCACCTTGGCATTCATTATCTTTATTAATTTCATTTCTATAGCGCTTTATATTTTTAAAGAAAAAAATCCCCAAAAATCTCATTTCAAGCAGGTAAAATGGTGGGCATCGCTCCTGCCTGTCTTGCCAACAATTTTATTAGCTGAGAATAAAAAAGTTCTTTCAGCCCAGTGAAGTCTTCTATATAGCATTAAACCTTGCATACTATTTCAGCTGGGACACGGGTGGCGCTGTGGGTTAAACCACAGAGCCTAGGACTTGCTGCTCAGAAGGTCGGCGGTTCAAATCCCCGTGATGGGGTGAGCTCCCGTTCCTTGGTCCCTGCTCCTGCCCACCTAGCAGTTCGAAAGCACGTCGAAAGTGCAAGTAGATAAATAGGTACCGCTCCGGCGGGAAGGTAAATGGCGTTTCCATGCACTGCTCTGGTTCACCAGAAGCGGCTTAGTCATGCTGGCCACATGACCTGGAAGCTGTATGCCGACTCCCTCAGCCAATAAAGCAAGATGAGCGCCGCAACCCCAGAGTCGGTCACGACTGGACCTAACGGTCAGGGGTCCCTTTACCTTTTACTATTTCAGCAACACTCACAGGTCCAATAAACAACCCTGCTTGTTCAACAGGATCTAGACAGAGGCAAGTGGAAGGAAGACAGACACATCCTGAGTTTAATTTCATGTGAAGCCCTGCCTTGCTCCACACCTAACTCCTTCTAGTCTCTCTCAGAAGTACAAAACAAATGACACACCCTAGAGAGTAGAGACGGGTTGGGAACAAAATAAATCACACTATTTAATTGTTTAAAACTATGAATTAACTGCAAGAGATGCAGTTTTAAAGGGTCTTGATTTGGCTCACAGGTAGGAAGTAACCCACCCCTGGTACAAATAGCAGGAATTTGTATTATTTCAATTTGAAGGATGTATCACTCATCCCTAGGTTCACTAGAGTCCGAATTGATTTTCTGTGCTTGAAAACTGGCAGTGAATATCAAGCCTCTCTTAGGCTCTGATAATTACATGTTATGCTTAATAAAAAAAATCAAGAACGGCTGCGAACATCGACAGCTGAAGATACTAATTTACACCCCAAACATAAACATGCCTAATTGGACTTCAGTAGGGACTTGCTTCAGAACAAACATGCTCAAACCAGGATGCCTGTAGAAGCAACGTTTTCGCTCAAGCATGAGTAAGTTAGGTGACAACCATCCACAGCTACCCCACAAAAACATGGGGCAAAAGGCTGCATCCACTTTACCCTCCCACTAGAATGCCACTAAAAGGACTATATGCCACAAGAGAGCTCACACATCCATAATACTAGTTCACTATGGTTCTCCAGGATTTATAACAGGGTTTCCCAAACTTGGGTCTCCAGCTGTTTTTGGACAACAACTCCCATGATCCCCAGCTGGCAGGAGCAGTGGTAGGGGATGATGGGAATTGTAGTTCAAAAACAGCTGGAGACCCAAGTTTGGGAAACCCTGGTTTAGAGGATCCTCCTAGCCTAGACAAATACATATTTTTACTTCCAAAAATTAAAGTCACAGGCATCCACAGAGCAGTGGCAAACGGATCTGAAAACTTTACACCATCACCATGGTTCCAGATGATACTTCACACCTCCTTCCTCCTAGCATTAGGACAAACCAAGGAGTGGCCAACTTAGCATTACACCCAAACCAGCAACTTGTGGTTTGTTTGTTTCTAAAAAGCTACAAGTACAATTCTAAGCCAGCTGCTCCATGGTTTGCTCCCTGCTGGGCAGGAAGGGAGAACTGTTACTTCCAAATGTGGACAGGGTAAAATAAAACTAATTTTCATATTATTTTTTGAAAGCACACAGGCCCATATGCAGGACTAAAAATTCACGGCATAATAAAAATAGTACATATTTATTTACAAGGAATGTATCTGCTCAGCAAGACCTCAAAAGAAGATCACAGCTGGCATACCTTGCTTTTGAAAAAGGGCAAGTGATTCCCTTCCTACATTTCTGTTCTCCTCTCCATTATAAAATGCCCTGGGAATTTTCACTGGAGAACAATTATAGTAAATAATAAAATAAACTTCACTCAAGCACACTGTAAGCAGTTTACTTGCAAATCCCACATCCCCTGCTAAACTCCTAGTGTCTTTCCTTCAGTTATGAAAACAACAATGCTAATTCGGATTACTGCAATGGTCTGTATGTGGGGCTACCCTTGAGGATGGTCGACCGGCTGCCGTTGGTGCATAGATCAAAACCCAGGACACCTGAAGGCAGCATAACTACTTGCACTGGCCGCCAATCTGCTGCGAGGCCAATTATGAGATTTTGGCAAGAAGATATAAGGCCCGATGCAGCTCAGGACTACATTACATCAGAGACCAACTTATCCTTCATATATAAAGGTAAAGTTACCCCTGCCCGTACGGGCCAGTCGTGTCCGACTCTAGGGTTGTGCGCCCATCTCACTTAAGAGGCCGGGGGCCAGCGCTGTCCAGAGACACTTCCGGGTCACGTGGCCAGCGTGACGAAGCTGCTCTGGCAAGCCAGCACCAGCGCAGCACACGGAAACGCCGTTTACCTTCCCGCTATAAAGCGGTACCTATTTATCTACTTGCACTTAAGGGTGCTTTCGAACTGCTAGGTGGGCAGGAGCTGGGACCGAAAGACGGGAGCTCACCCCGCCGCGGGGATTTGAACCGCCGACCATGCGATCGGCAAGCCCTAGGCACTGAGGTTTTACCCACAGCGCCACCCGCGTCCCTATCCTTCACATATGGTAGGTCACTAAATTCCGCAGGACAGATTCTCCCTTAAGTCCCTAAAATATCAGAAGCCCACTCTACAGCAACTCTAAGCAGGGCCTTCAGTTTGGCTGCCCCTGTTCTGTTAAGCCACTTCCGACATCAGGAGGAGGTGGGGTTGCAGGATCCAGGGAATCCTCGGGCCGCGAGGCCCAGGGATCTCCCTCTTTGGTCCGCGCAGCTGTTGTGGTTTCCCACCCACCCGCCCTTTAAGGTTTCCCTTCTGACCTTGCTATGGACTTCAGCTGGTCGACGTTAAAGGGCCTGGTAGGAATTTTTTCCACTTGACAAATTGGCACTGGCCATTTGGTTTTTCGCCTACCTCGTAGCAAATCGTCATAACTCCTTGGTTTTGGTGGTTAGGCATTGGTAGGGGTATTGTTATGTAGATGTGTTGGGGGGGAGGAGCGCCATCACCTCCCCCAAATATTGAAGGATAGTCCGGTAAAGGATTCCGGGGGGCGCTGCCTCGTCCGAAGCCTATGGAGGCGAGGGCCTAAAGTGCGCCCCTGATCGGTGACCCCGGGGGAGTACCTAGTTGATGTGCATCAGCAGGACTCCCCCTGCTGGTGTTAACCCTTCCCGGTTTTCAAGCAAACAGGCTGAAGCCGTATAGTCGGTTAGGGCCAATGCCTAAGCCAATACCGCTCTTACCTGTAACCAATAAAGTTGTGGCCAATTTTAGCCCATTAATCTTAAATAATTGTGTCCTGTGTCTTTATTTCTACTGGGGGGGAGGCGGGAACTCGCCACACAAAACAACATTCCTACAGAGCTACAAGAAGAACCTACTCTTAATGATTAAATACAAATCCCAAGATTAATTTATCCCTGATATAAGATAATTTTGGTGTGACTGGATGTTACAAGCGGAAAGACTTATTAAAGGCAAACTTAACTTTTAACAAATCTAACAAATGGCATGCAAATGCACTGTACTAATGAGAACTCCTACACTGAAGGAAATGTGCCATATCTAAAGTCATAAACCTGTGCAATAAAAACAGCAGCCAACTCATTGTAGGTATCAGACAGTTTGCATAAAAGGTTATAAACCCAAGATAAAACGTACCATCCTTATAAATCAGCTTTCCAAACTCTGTGTCGCGACACCTTAGTGTGTCAGCTGCAATGGTTAGGTGTGTCAAGCAAACACTTTCATAAGGAGTTAGCTTAACCTCCGGTTTGCTATTAAAACTGAATTACTGTGTCGCGAAATGACGCGTGTCTAAAAAGTGTGTCACCGACATGAAAAGTTCGGAAAGCTCTGATATAAACCAAGAGAGGTAGAGATTTGCGGGGGGCGGACAGGCAGACAAGCTGCTCCCTGCTCCACACTGTGGACTAGCACCATGGGAAACACATTGGGGGGGGGGGTCCTGCAAGTTCAAATTGCGCGCAGACACACACACATCATTTATAACTTTTTGTTTGAATAGGGGGGGGAGGGATAGGATTTCCCTTTCTGATGCATTTCCACACATGCAAGCACAACCCCCCCCCACAGTATTATGAATGGGGGGCAGTGAAGTGCCCTTAAAAGAAGCCCCCCAACTGAAACCCCTCACCTGCTAATTAAAGCCCCACCCCCAATTAAAGCCCCCATTAAAGCTCCCTCACCCCCATAAATTATTATTATTATTGTACCCCGCCCATCTGGCTGGGTTTCCCCAGTCACATTAAATCCCCCACCCCCAATTAAAGCCCCCACCCCTCCAATTAAATCCCCCACCCCAATTAAACCACCCACCCC